>OY728119.1:1675366488-1675966488 GCA_963277665.1 Viscum album | reverse complement strand
GCTGAATCTTGTTTTTATTTCCAATGTGGATTGTGTTATGCTATCCTGTGTGGATTACGTTTGGATTTCCTGTGTGGACTGGGTTGTACTTGATCTCGGATGTTGGGGCCGGACGAGAATTGATGACTTAGGTATATGTATGGGAATATACCTAAGTAGTGTCGGATGTTACTTCGTGATTGTATCTTTCCTTTGTGGATTATCCTTTGTGGATTCTGGGAGACCTTCGGGGGTCTCGGGGTCCCTACTGAGTAGCTTATACTAACCCATGCACGGGCTATGCCCGCACTACGGTGTGTTGGTTGCAGACGGCGGACAACGCTGATCGTGGTTGAGGCTTGTGGAGTAGGACGGTACCTGGAGGTGTACCACTGGGCGGGATGTACTCGGAGCGGACGACTGGACCCGAGGAGCTGTGGAGGCTATCTGTACTCACCCTTCAGGTGGGACTTCCAGTGGACGGCTCGACGTTGCGGCTTAACTTTCAGTTTTTGTTTTCCCTTTCCAGTTGTACTTTACTTTCAGTTTGGGTTTGTATTCTGGCCCACTTACTTTTGCGCACTTACCGTTGTACCCAGTTTTTACTTAGTGTTTACTTCTTCTGCATGCTTGCTCTGTGGTGTATGTTTACTTTACAAAGGCAATGCCTTCCCTTTTTACCAGGAATTACGCCTTGGTGCTAGTCTCCATCCCCTGGCCTATGGAAGGCGGGCTTGGGGTAGTCACGGCACGGGCCTCGAGGACGGGTCGTGACAAATTGGTATCAGAGGAGTTCGGTTCTACCGCATAACTCAGGACTCTGATCTTTTCCTATGTGAAGCAATAATGTTAAGAGTATTGAGTGTGGTTATTAGTCCAGGGAGTTCAGTGTTGGTGTGGTGTCCGACGTATCCGTACACCAGGACCCTGACTTCTGATTTCTGACTTCATGCACGAAAACATTGATTGCATGTGTGTTTCAAGTTTTCTTTGTGATTACTTTGTGTCAGCTCACCAGGTATACTGTTTGACCGTGGTGCACCTATTTCTTTTCAGGATGTCCCCACAACGGCAACCAGCTAGGGTTCCGAGAGTTGTGCGTGATGAAAACCCACCGAGCGACGAGGCCTCGGTACATGGCCCTTTGACAGCAGAGGCACCGGCGGTACCACTACCCACCGAGCCACTGATGCTACCAGCCCCAGCCACTGACGATGCATGTCGCCTTAGTGCACTGCACGAGTTTCAGCACCAGTGACCGCCCAGGTTCCGCGGGCAGACAGACCCTCAGGCAGCCGAGGATTGGCTGGAGGTAGTTGTACATGTTTTCAGGTTATTGAGGACACCAGCAGACCTCATGGTGATCCTCACAGCGAGCCTCCTGCACGCGGCAGCAGGCAGATGGTGGAGCTTGATGCTCCAGGTGCACGATGAGGCATCTCTCCTCTGGATGGACTTTGAGAGCCTCTTCCGCTCAGAGTTCGTCCAAGCCCCCCTCCGTGCGGTACGCATCTAAGAGCTTATACAGCTGCGGCAGGGTAGCTTGACGGTCGCCCAGTACTCGGCGAGATTTACCGATCTCTCGCGCTACTCTACAGACATGGTACGAGACCCATTCTTCTGGGCCCGGACCTTCGAGCAGGGATTGAGGCAGGAGATCAGGGCATCGCTGATCTCCCTCAGCATTCCGACACAGGAAGGGGTACTGGAGCGAGCCCTTATGATCGAGAGCTTTCCTTGCTGAGTCTGCATCAGCAGCGAGACCTACCGCAGGGTGGCATGTAGCAGAGTCTTCTGCAGCAGGCAGTCGACGAATGACTCATGGGTCCAGGCAGACCAGACCCTCAAGCAGATGACCTCAGGACACTGGCTCAGCAGTGTGAGGCACACAGCGTGGAGCCAGTCTTTCTAGAGGTATACAGTGCTACGCATGTGGCAGGCAGGGCCACATGGCTCGTGACTTCCTGACCCGCCGTGCCGAGGAGCAGTAGACAGTTGAGGGGCCACCCAGGCAGAGGCCGAGGGTGGACCGTTGCGGTCCGTAGGAAGCAGGTGGACAAGGTAGAAGAGCTGGCCGACTAGCAGGTGGTGGGAGATGCTTTAAGGCTCTACCACCACCACCACTAGGAGGTCCACCCCGACCACAGGGAGCTGGCGGGAAGAGACAGGCACAACTCCAGGCAACGGAGGCCTACAACCACGGCACGCCCGAGATGATTCGAGGAGCTATCTGTGTATATTCCACCCTTGCTGCAGTTCTTATAGACAGAGGAGCGAGTCATTCTTTCATTGTCGTTGCCCTTTTTCGGAGCTCAGAGATTCCGACAGAGCTATTGGCTCGATCCTTACGGCTAGAGACTCCTACGGGAGCAGAATCAATGATTACGCACTGGTGCCGGCAGTGTGATCTTACTCTAGGAGGCGAGAGTTTCGGCTGGGATCTTCTTGTAGTGGCGTCGAGGCATTACGAATTCATCTTGGGCATGGATTGGATATCTACATTCCATTCTTATATTGACTGTATTAGGCGCAAGGTGCGGTGTGTACGCACCGACGGGAGCAGGTTCACCTTTACCGGCGAGAAGGGAGCCTTCGTAGCATAGGATGGACTCCCGCAGAGGAGAGGACATCCCATCACTCATCAGTTGTCTAGCCTCATCCTAGGAGCAGTTGACGTGCGGATTCCTAGTTTTCCTGCAGTGGTGGATCAGTATGCGGACATTTTCCCCGACGACATTCCAGGACTACCTCCTCGCAGAGAGGTAGACTTTTATATTGATCTGTACCCCGGGACAGCCCCGATATCCACCCCATTATATCCGATGGCTCCCACCAAGCTTCGAGGGATACAGGTATAGTTGGAGGACTTGCAGGGAAAGGGATTCATCTGACCCAGTGTTTCACCCTGGGCTTCCCTGATATTGTTCGCTAAGAAGGTGGACGGGAGCTTGCGACTTTGTGTCAACTATCGTCACCTAAACTAGGTGACAGTGAGGAACAAGTATCCGCTACCGAGGATTGATGACCTCTTCGATCAGCTCAAGGGAGCACGGTGGTTCTCAAAGATAGACCTCAGGTCAGGCTATCATCAGCTCAGAGTTCGGGACGAGGACGTGCAGAAGACGGACTTCAGATGTCGGTATGGCCACAATGAGTTCTTGGTTATTCCATTCGGTGTAACCAATTCTCCAGTAGTGTTCATGGGCCTTATGAACAGGATATTTCAACCATACCTCGATCTATTTGTCGTGGTCTTCATCGACGACATTTTTATATACTCGACCACTGAGGAGGAGCACGCCTACCACTTGTGGGTTGTACTAGACACACTCTGAGAGAACCAGATTTATGGAAATCTCTCGAAGTGCCAGTTCTGGATACGTGAGGTCCACTTCTTGGGACACTTCATCTCTGAGGCGGGAGTTGCGGTGGATCCTGTGAAGATCGAGGCAGTGCTAGCTTGGGAGCCACCCAGAAGCATGACGGATGTGTGGAGTTTCTTGGGTCTAGCTGGATACTACCGGAGATTTGTGCCAGACTTCTCCAGAGTTGAGGCACCACTCTAAGCTTTGACGAAGAAGGGGAAACCCTTTGTGTGGTCAGACAGATGTCAGTAGAGCTTCCAGGAGCTGAGACAGAGATTGACCAGCACACCTATCTTGAAGTTTCCGGAGGAGGGAGTAAGGTACGTAGTCTACTACGATGCATCAGGGACCGGACTCGGGTGTGTCCTGATGCAGGAGCGGGCATTGATCGCCTATGGATCATGTCAGTTGAGGCCGCATGAGCAGAACTATGCTACCCATGACCTGTAGTTAGCAGTAGTGGTCTTGTCTCTGAAGATGTGGCGTCACTATCTGATGGGCGAGTGCTTTACAGTCTATTCTGACCATTAGAGTCTCAGATACATATTCTCTCAGAAGGACCTGAACCTGAGACAATGATGATGGCTCGAGTTCCTCCAGGACTATGACTTTGAGATATTCTATACTCCTGGGAAGGGGAATGTAGTATCTGATGCTCTCAGCAGGAGGATGGGCATTCAGCTACTTGGGGAGGCGACAGATCAGCTAGCCGCTTTGCAGATATCCTTCGTGGATAGAGATGGAGCATCCTTCCTTCAGTCACACATAGTCACTCCTCCACTAAAGTAGTGGGTCAGAGAGGCACAGCGTGGGGACGCTTCCTGTGAGACCCGCCATGCGCATATATCCTCAGGACAGACACCTGATGGTTTCTCTATAGGAGGAGATCACGACGTCCTTTTTCAGAGGACGTACCTTGGAACCAGTTACTTTACGGGAGGTGGTGCTAAGAGAGTTTCACACTTCCCCTTTAGCGGTACATACTGGCGTAGTAAAGATGTACCAGGATCTCTGACGACAACACTGGTGTCCAAGAATGAAGAAGGCTGTGGCAGAGTTCGTTTCTCGATGCCTCACCTACCAGTAGGTGAAGGCAGAGCACCAGGTACCAGCAGGATTGGTACAGCCCTTGGAGGTCCCGGAGTGGAAGTGGGATGTCATATCTATGGACTTCGTGACTGGAATTCCATGCACTTCAGAGGTCACGGCTCCATTTGGGTGATTGTCGACCGACTCACCAAGTCGGCTCACTTCTTACCCATTAGAGAGAAGGGCTCAGTGGAGATCTTGGGACGTCTCTACGTTCAGGAGATTGTACGGATTCACGGTGTGCCATCAACAATCGTCTCCGATCGAGATGCTCTCTTTACTTCCTGGCTTTGGAAGGGGTTGCAGGAGGCGTTCAGGACGTAGCTACGTCTGAGCACTGCCTTTCACCCTCAGACAGATGGTCAGACGGAGAAGACCATTCAGACTCTCGAGGACATGCTCCGCGCATGTGTCTTCGAATTTGGCCACAGCTAAGAGGACCACCTCCCCTTGGTGGAGTTCACGTACAATAACATCTACCACTCCACCATCGGGATGGCACCATACGAGGAGTTGTATGGACGACCTTGCAGATCTCCTCTGTGTTGGACAGACCCTGGGGAGTCAGCACTTGTGGGACCAGAGATGGTCCAGGCCACGACAGAGAAGGTCCAGGTCATCCAGGAGCGGATGAGGACAGCTCAGAGCCGGCAGAATTCTTATGATAACAGGAGGCGGAGGCCACTAGAGTTCGAGGATGGCGACCACGTCTTCTTGCGGGTCTCACCTCGACGTGGATTACGAAGATTTGGCCGAGGCGGAAAGTTATCTTCACGCTTCATCGGACCATTCTAGGTACTCAGAAGGATTGGCGAGGTGGATATCTCCTGGATTTACCACCTCAGTTGCACCGGGTGCACGACGTCTTCCACGTATCCCAGCTGAAGAGATACGTGCACGACCCAACACATATCATTCACCATGGGGAGATGGAAGTTGATGATGGGGTGACTTTTGCAGAGGTCCCGGTGGAGATTGAGGATCGACAGGAGTGGGTCCTATGTGAACGTTCTATTCCTCTTGTTCGCATCAGATGGTAGCACGAGAACCTTCAAGAGAGCACTTGGGAGCGGGAGCCTCAGATGCGTGCTCAGTACCCACATTTGTTTCCCTAGTTTATGATGTATCTTTACGAGGACGTAAAGCCATGATGTGGGAGTGATGTAAAGACCTGAAAAATTCAAGGAAATGTTTTTCTTAATTTTCTTGGGAATTTTACAAGAACGCAGTTTCGGAAAGCACCTGATTTCGAGGCCCGTTGTGCCCGGAATCATTTTCTGAAGTTTAGCTCGGGTACGTTCACTGAACGAATGAGCGGGTTTTTCTAACTTTTGAACCGGTGCTCAGAATCGGATCCTGAGGACACAGTTGGAATCGCAGCACCGGTAATTGCTTAGAAACACCTCTTCTGGAGTTGCATTTGCTCGGGTGTGGTTTTTTAATTTTTTTGGGGTTAAGTTAAGAAATAAAATAAAAGTGGTATGACCGATTTTTATTTTATTTTTCTTAACTTAAGTTAAGTGGGTGATGTAAGACCCACAATATCCTACCCACTTGGTAGGATATTTGTGAGGTGGGCCCCACACGATCCCCACCGTTTCTTACACCTTTTTCAACCCCCTCCTTTAATTAAGTAACGCACCTGCACCCCTATTAAGTTAAGTCAACCCTTGCGTTTATTCTGGTTAAGAAACGCCTCATTAATTGGGCGGTTTTAAACTCCTCATTTAATTGTTCGTTTCGTTTCTTTTTGAAATTCAAACGTTGGCTTGTGCGTTAATAAAATAATACAACTCTTATTTTATTTCTGTTGGAACTTGTAGCATGTAGATGATTGGAAGAAAAGCCTTCTTCTTTGATGAAGAACGCGAAGAAGGCACCAACCTCCGACGAAGAATGCCAAACCATCGGAGATCGACTACGCGACGCCGTGTACCGCGACGCCAGCGACGCTTCTTCCGCGACGCTCCTTCCGCGATGCTTCTTCCGTGACGTGACGATCCTCCCTCCACGACGCCTTCTTCTGCGACAGTTATTTCCACGATGAAACCTCACTCATCGAATTTGACAAGGTAGGAATTTATTTTAACTGTTGTTCATGAATTATCCCGTTGCCTTTCTTCTCTTTTACTGGAGCCACCTGTTACCGCAATAACGGGAGGGGGTCGGACCACACAAACATCGCCGAACCTCCTCTCCCTTTTGGTTTTTTGATATTGTTGCGGCATGAGAAAGGCAACGTGGTGCCGAAGCACCGCGCGAGAATTGTTAAGGAATGGGGGAGAAGCGCAGTGTCGTCGCGCCACGCCGTTGAAGAAGAACCAAAGACGCGGTGCCTTTGAAGACGAACCAGAGGCGCGGCGCCGTCGCGCCGCACCGGTGAACCACAAAAGCACCATGACCAGAGTGGGGCGTAGCGGAGGGACGTGGCACCGTCGCGCCATGCCAGACGGACGAAGGCCGCTGCCAGTTCCGGGCCGCGGCGGAGCAGGGGAGCCGGCGGCCGGTTCCGAGCCGCCGGCATCGGAGCAGGGGGACCGGCCCTTTCCGGTCCCGTGGAGGCAGCAGCCGGTCGGCCGGTGCGGGCCGGTCGGTCAGGGGAAATCTTCGGGGGTCGTAACCCCCGGCTGGTCAGCAAGAGCGGCCCCCCGTATGGGGGTCGCGGTTTCTCCACGCGGGGGCAGCGCGCCCCCCGCCCTCTTCGCTCGGCCGTAACAGCCGTGCCGGCCACCTGGCCACCCGGCCAGCGCCAGCGCACCAAGCCGAGCCGCCGGGCCAGGCCGCCCCTAAGCGGGCCGGACCCAGACCCGGTTCGGGCCGACCCTGGGGGTATCGGGTCGGGCCGGACCGAGCCCGAACCCCCTAATACCGAACCTCTTTCGGTCCGTTGCCCATAACTTGAGATAGGGGCCTCAGATTGACGTACTGTCAATTGCGTAGCAATCCTTGGATCGAGACGGTCGTTTCGGTATATTACACTCAGGGTTTCAGAGAACTTTGGGTTCGGCCGGGTTGGTTCGTACACGAAACCAACCGGGCCCTCGGAGCGGAAACACTTATAACTTGAGCTCCGGACGTCCGATTGACGTGTTTTTGACTTTGTTGGATTCCTCTAAGTGAGACGGACCTTTTGGCATACTCCACTCGATGTTTGGACGCAGTTGGAGTATGGTCGGGTTGGTTTCGACTTAAAAACCAACCGGGCCCCTGGGACGAAAAAGCCAATAACTCTCAGACCGGGCGTTCGATTGACGCGTCGTCTGTGACGTTGAGTTACTGTTGACGATACGGAACTTTTGGATACATCAACTCCGGAATATGTGTCAGTTGATGTATCATCCCCTCGGATCGTGGAGCGGACCCTCCCGAATGAGCTTGCTGTGTGCGGGAACCCTAGAGCTGGCGGCGACTGCGACGACGATGACGTTTGTACAGAAATCCTCCGTGGATTCGACGACGATGAATACAGCACTCAGCGATCCTATGTGGATCAGTGCCACCGATCCTGTGTGGGTCAGATCCTGTGTGGGTCAGCGCTCAGCGGTCCTGTGTGGGCCAGTGCCTACAGATCATGTGTGGGTCATTGTGGGGGTTAGTTACCTATTGATCCTTTGTGGTTCATTGCGGGGGTTAGTACCTATCGATCCTTTGTGGGTCCGATGACTTAGATGAATCAATGGCTATATCTGATCATCTCTATCGTCATACGAAGAAGTATACCTGTGTGAGCTGAATCTTGTTTTGCTTTCCTATGTGGATTGTGTTGTGCTATCCTGTGTGGATTACGTTTGGCTTTCCTGTGTGGACTGGGTTGTACTTGAGCTCGGATGTTGGGGCCGGATGAGAATTGATGACTTAGGTATATGTATGGGCATATACCTAAGTAGTTTTGAATGTTACTTCGTGATTGTATCTTTCCTTTGTGGATTATGGGAGACCTTCGGGGGTCTCGGGGTCCCTACTAAGTAGCTTATACTCACCCCTGAACGGGCTATGCCCGCACTACGTTGTGTTGGTTGCAGACGACGGACATCGTTTATCATGGTTGAGGCTTGCAGAGTAGGACGGTACCTGGAGGTGGTCCACAGGGCGGGACATACTCGGAGTAGACAGCTGGACCCGAGGAGCTGTGGAGGCTATCTGTACTCACCCTTCAGGTGGGACTTCCAGTGGACGGCTCGACGTTGCGGCTTTACTTTCAGCTGATTTTTTCCCTTTCCAGTTGTACTTTACTTTCAGTTGGGGTTTGTATTCTGGCCCACTTACTTTTGTGCACTTACCGTTGTACACAGTTTTTACTTAGTGTTTACTTATTCTGCTTGCTTTCTCTGTGGTGTATGTTTACTTTACAAAGGAAATTCCTTCCCTTTTTACCGGGAATTACGCCTTAGTGCTAGTCGTCAGCCCCTGGCCTATGGAAGGCGTGCTTGGGGTAGTCACGACATGGGCCCCGAGGACGGGTCGTGACACCCTTGGCCGCATATCCGATCTCGGCAGGATTTTCTGGCGCGGCACACCTCCGACACTTCTCTGTTGTGCTCGGTCATCATTTCGCAGCCCTACTGTAGGTGCGTACATCTTTGTTTAGTTGGTTTCTTCCTTTGAGAGATTATCAGGTTAGGGTTTAGGTGGTTTTTGGTCCAGTTTTGATGTTTTCTTTGGTTCGAATTCTGGTTTAGGGTCCTTTTCGGTTCGCATGTGGTGCGTATGAGGTGCGATTGGGGATTCACACAAGGTTTGGGAGTTCCTCCTTCCAAGGTAGGTGGTTCCACATTTAAACATTATCTGATAAGTTAATTTGCATGCTTAGTTAGTTTACAATATTACTTGATTAATTATTTTGGGTGCAGATTTTGTTATCTTGAAGTTTGTCTATGCATTATATTTGTTTAGCAGTATGTTTATGTGGTGCGGGTATGTTCTCAATTTGAAAACTTGTTTTTTTAGTCTATCGTTAGTGTTTAATAATATGTGCATTTAGTTTTTCAGCTTTTCAAGTGTTGTTAAATGTGTTTTTGATACATTATTGCATGTGTTTGGTCATAAGGGAATGTGTTGTGTGGTTTTAATGGGTTATTGTCGTGAAAACCCACACTGAACTATCTGCTAGTGTTTTATAAATTTTGTGTTTGTTTTGTGAAAAGGTGCAAAGTGCACAGTTTATTTTCTGGTGTAGCATTCATATGCGTTTTGTCCGAAAAGGGAATTTGAGTGCGTATTTGGTGTTTAAAGTCATGTTTCATCTTCTGGAGTTGTGTAATAAAATTTTTAGTGTTTTGTCTAATCGGGAAAATGGTCTTTTAACTGTGCGATTAGTTTATTAATTGATGCGAGTGGTGTAGGTTGTGTTCTTCATGTGGCGTCAGGTATGTTTGGTCAGGGTGGAGGGTTGACTTGTTTCTTTTTTGTTAGTCATGTTAAGTTTCTTTTTAAATAATTAGTTGACAAAGAATTTAATATGTTTTAATAAAGAATTATTAGTAATGTAAAAATTGTTTTAATTGAGTTGGGTAAAGTCTTTTGGCGTGCGTACTTTGTCAAATGGTTTCCTGTGTGTGTGGAAGTGTGGCATTGGGTTTATGTTACACCCTATTTGTTTTATTTGTCTGAGTTTGACATGAAATGTGAAATTTGAATATCTTGGTCACAAAAGGGGAAGCCTGGGTACTAGGTGGGTGGACTAGATCTAGCGCGCTAGTGATATGAAAGCGGCTTTGGCCCGGTTTCACTTAGCTGGTTTGACGATTACGACACTAACTAAACATTGGATGATGATTGGAGACCACTAGGTTATGGATGTTTTGCCCTACTTGTGGCTCGTGCACGAGAACATATTTTTTTATGGTTCATATACTACTGTTCACCAAGACGCATTGTTCTAGGGTCTCATTCCTTTTTTCTGGTACCTTTAGGGCCTCTCCCACTTTTGGTTCCCCTGGACTACTATACACTCACCATTGGCATACGGTGTAGATTTTGGGTGTTTCTTGAAGGTTTGGGTTTTTCTTAAATGCAAGGGTGTTTTTATTTATTTATTTAAGTAGTTTTCTTTTAAAGTGTTTTCTTTATAGAAATTATTTCTTTAAAATTGTTCAAGATTTGGTATCATTTCATTTATTTAGCCTGCAAATGTATTTTTCATTTAATGTTTACACATGGAACCTTTTTATTGGGTGACGTCCTACTGGGCTTTTCGCTCACACCCTGCATACACCTTCAGTGTATGTAGACCTTGTTTCTTGTGGTCTCCAGGTTGTGACATCGTGCTCAGTGATGGTGGTTCAAATGTTGTTGGTCTTCACGTGCAAGTTGATGTTAGTAGCTTGGGGATGCGGCTTCTCATGTCGTGGGGAGGTTGGTATCAGATTTTGGTTTTCTATCCTTGTTGTGCACTTGGGTTTTTTGGTTGAATTGTAGACTTTAAACCTGTTTATAGTTTAAAGGCATGATTGGTTGTCTGTTTCCAGTTTTAGTTTGTTTATATTGTTAGTTGTTTTTCTATATTTTATTTAGGTTAAATCGTTCCCATGTAATGTTTCGATACCCGGGAACTTGTGCCAGCCTGTGAGGATCTGGAACACCCTTCGGGCCATGTCGCGGACCGGGTCGGGCGCCGGGTCGGATGGTGACCTGGCCTGGTTCGTGAAAAAATGGTATCAGAGGAGGCTTACTCTCTAGGTTGTGTTATTTTGGTTTAGATTCATGGTATATTGGAGTTAAGGTTGTCGGGATTTGACGTCTTGGCTACGAGTAAGGTGCCTGGCCAGCACACCTCGTGGTGGGACTCGAGTTACCAAAGTAAGTTGAGTTTTTTCTGAGTCTTTGGTCTATGTGGTTAATCTTGTTTCAGGTAAATGAAAAAGAGAGTAGGGTCAGTTGTCCTAGTGAGCTCACAGGGTCTGGAAATCCATGTGGAGTCAGGGACGCTGTCCTAGAATACCCTCTGTGGCGGTGGCGTGATTGGCGTATGGCCGCCAACCATATGTTCCAGTCACCCATTGACGCTAGTTTTTTCTTACACCGTTCCTCATTTCTTTGTTATGAAATTGTGGAAATTGGGGTTTTTTAGTAAAAAATGATTTGGTCTTGGAAAATGTTTTGAAATGTAGAACTTTAAAAAGGGAATGATGTACGAGGTTTGAAAGGAGTTGGTTGAATGTTTTGGTTTTAAAAAATGAAAAGGGTTTGGTTTTGATCATTGGTGTTCTCATGGGCAACCACATGCATGAGTGTATATGGAAAAAGAAAGGGTTAATGGCACGAGTGGATGAGTGACTAGATGGACATGAGGTGGGTTCCAGTGCGGCATGAGAACATGCATGTGCGAGGCGCATGGGACACCATTGGTGTTTGTGCAACCCACTAGCTTGGATTTTTTTTCAAAAAAATTTGTTAAATAAGAATTTGGTGTTTTAGTAACCAGTGATTCTGTGGTGTCCTTGTGTTTTAGAAATGTCAGATGTCAGTCATTTTGAGCCGAGGATCCTTTCTAAATGATTTGTGTTTTGAGTTTGGATTCTTAGTTGTAAGTTAGTATGCAAACGTTTAGTTGGTGAATTCTTTTGAAAAGTGATTCTGGAATCCCTTGCAGTGGTTCCCCCTGCACGTTTAGTGTTCTCTTACGGTATGTCTTGACCATTGGACCAGTTTGGTTGGGTCCATGGTTTTCCTTCTTAACTAGTGCACGCCCCCCCCCCCCCTATAAAGCATTAACATGTTATTGAAGTGCGACTACGATCAATTCTCTATTGGCTGACCCTCCAGTTGATTAAAGAAAGGACTTTCCCTTTTTAGTGATAGTGCTAAGTATATCCCTTTTTCCCTTTTTGGTTAAGCGGATCCTCTCATAGTGGGATGACTGATGCGAAGGGAGTTGAAGGGAGTTTTGGTCTCTTTGAGTTGTCGGAGTCGTTGGGTATGAAGTTTGACATCGTCACATCTAAAGGTTTCCCCTGGAAGCGGTGAAAAAAAATTCTAGCAGGAAAGGGTGAAGGCAGTTCAGAGTTATCAGTGTTGACCGATGCCTTGAAGGTATTTTTAGTACTTTTATCGGCTGCAGGGGTCATGTTTGGTGACTTCTTGCAGTGTGAGTTGTCTTTGAAGAGCAAGGGTGGAATTCATAGGATCCTTCGGAAATACCTGTTTTCATAGGAGCGTGTTCTCTCAGGGAGTTCTAGTTTTTCTGTTCAAAAGGGTAGTGTTTGTCATGAATCTTTCATTCTTATGTTTCATGGTTAAGGTGAAGAGGGGGTGCATGTGTATCATCTAAAACTTTGTTCTGGTGGATGTGCCATGAGGGAGTAGTTGTATGTCATGGTGTGTTGTGTTTGTTGGTGTTGTCTCAGTTACGGTGTGGTTGCGTATGGTATTGAAAGGAGAATCTCCATTCAGAAGTCTTCAATACCTGACTACAAGGCAGGAGATGCTTCAAACATCAAGGCTCTAGCCATAGGCCTCGGAGTGAAGTTGGCGCGTGGTCAGGAACCCCGGGAGTGTATGTGACCCCGACTATATTTCTGTCATCGGTGTTGAAAGTAAAGACAGTTTAAATCGTTTCTATGGTTGTTCCGTTCTGAACAAACCATCTGGCTGTGTAAGGTTTTCGTGGCTATGCGAGGTGTGGTCGTCTTGTTACCTTGAAGTCCCAGGGGTGGCGTCCCACCAAATTTAATTGCTTTTGGTGGTCCGTATGGGTGTCTGTTGGGTAAATAAGTCTCAAATTTTAATGGTGCTCATCCAAGAATTTGGAGATGTTGGTCTGTCTCCGGCTGTGGTTTTGACGCCCGGTAGTTGGGCTCGGCCCTCCCTGCCCCTTATGGTGGGGTATTTGGTCACTATCAGGAAATTCCCAATGTTTTGTATCTTTCGTCAATCCTAATGGTGGGGAGACCCACAAAGGGTATCTCTCGAAAGTCTCTGGATTAAATCGGTGTTGGCCTTTTTCATAATGGTGGGGATTCCACCTCGTCCTCCTCGTGTCGATCTTCTAGTTTTGTCTTAGGCGTCAGTAAGTTTATAATGGTGGGGAGCCCCTTCGGGCTTTCCCTATGTTGACATTTTAGTTCAGTTCCAAGAGATGATTGGGTGATAGGTGATAAGAGTACTCCTGGGACATGCTTGACCTTGTTTGTTCATCCCAGTCAAACGACGTGGTTTTTGTTCAATAGTTCTTGAGATGTTTCGTCTTGTGAAGTTGGTTTCCATGGATGTGAGTTCCTATCCTTGATTAGTCAACTGGAGGTGTTTTATCTCTTTAGGGAGGGTGATACATATGATAAAGTCTTTTTATGAGTTTCTTGAGTTTTTCATTTTAGTCGCCTTCTCTGAGCATGATGTGTTTTCCTCTTTTTTCTTGTTCTCATAGGGATCCTCTTTGGACCTTAAAGGGGTGTCATTTCTTACTTTGGGTCTCAGCTTTAGTTGTGGCTTTCCAGGGACGAGAAGCGTTATGGTGGGGAGAATTGTCACACTCGTCATCTTTAAATAAGTTATTTCATTAATTTTCTCTACGTAGGGTAGTACAGGGTTAAGCCCGACTTAAAATTTGAGGTTTTTATTTGAAAACACTTGTAATGGTCTTGAGTGCGTCCAGCGCACCGTGGTCGAAGCCATGCAACCTCACTCCGGTCACCGTGCGACCTCGCCCAGTTAACCGCACTCGCATCCCGGTGCACGATTAATTAATTAATTAAGTTAAATGATCAATAAAAGATTTAAATTAAAAGGTTTTAAATATGATAATTTTATTATGTTTATTATTATTATCATCATATTTATGTTAAAATTTTTATGGGTCGCGCGGAGTAACCGCGCAGTTTCCCGACTCTTTAAAAATAAATATAATCAAATGAAGTTTAAATAATTATTTTAATCATAATGAAAATAGTAATTTTTATTATTATTATTACATTTATCATTATTATTATAATTATCAATATGTTCACTGTGTTTAATAATATAAGGTATATTATTATTAAGTTAATTTGATTGACTTTATTTTTATTAAATTTTGTTAAGATTATTATATTTATTCATATCATGTTAAGTTTATTCTAATTATTATTATTATTTTTATTTTTAATATTATCATTGTTCTTGTAAATTGATTTATCATTATTTTATGTTGGGGTTTAGTTTTTCTCTCCCCTGCTTAAGCCCGTCGCGGCCCCCCTCCCCCATCTCTATCTCCTGTGCGTTTTCTCCCCCTTGAAACCCTATGTGCCACACCTCATCTCTCCCTCCTGTCCGTCCATGTCGTGCCACATATCTACCTCTTGGTCAGCCATGTCGCGATACCCTACTCCCTCTAGTGACCTATTGTGCACACCGCCCTCCTGGCCGAGCGCCTCCCAGCGATCTCGCTCCCCTTTGGTCAGCCGACGCAGCCCTCCCGGTGCGTAGCACTCCACCATCGGCTCACCTCCCTCTATTCTGGTTCCCCACTCCCCTATCTGACTGGCGCTCTCCACCTTGATTAACCTCCACACGTCGGCCCCCTCCTCCCTCGCAAAACCTGCACCCCCTTGGCCTCACATTCGATCTCGGCCGGATTTTCCAGTGCGGCACACCTCTGGCACTTCTCTGTTGAGCTCGGTCATCATTTCGCAGCCCTACCATAGGTGCGTACTTCTTTCTTTAGTTGGTTTCCTACTTTAATTGATTATCAGGTTAGGGTTTAGGTGGTGTTTGGTCCCGTTTTGATGTTCTATTTGGTTTGAATTCTGGTTTAGGGTCCTTTTCGGTTCGCGTGTGGTGCGTATGAGGTGCGATTGGAGATTCACACAAGGTTTGGGAGTTCCTCCTTCCGAGGTAGGTGGTTCCACGTTTAAACATTATCTGATAAGTTAATTCTCTTGCTTAGTTAATTTACAATATTACTTGATTAATTCTTTTGGGTGTGGATTTAGTTATCTTGAAGTTTGTCTATGCATTATATTTGTTTAGCAGTATGCTTATGTGGTGCGGGTATGTTCTCTGTTTGAAAACTTGTTTTTTAGTCTATCATTAGTGTTTAATAATATGTGCAGTTAGTTTTTCAGCTGTGCAAGTGGTGTTAAATGTGTTTTCGATATGTTGTTGCATGTGTTTGGTCATAAGGGAATGTGTTGTGTGGTTTGAATGGGTTGTTTTCATGAAAACCCACACTGAACTATCTGTTAGTGTTTTATAAATTTTTTGTTTGTTTTGTGAAAAGGCGCAAAGTGCGTAGTTTATGTTCTGGTGTAGCATTCATATGCATTTTTTCTGAAAAGGGAATTTGAGTGCGTATTTGGTGTTTAAATTCATGTTTCTTCTTCTGGAATTGTGTAATAAAATTTTTAGTGTTTTGTTTAATCGGGAAAATGGTCTTTTAACTATGTGATTGGGTTATTAATTGATGCAAGTGGTGCAGGTTGTGTTCTTCATGTGGCGTCAGGTATGTTTGGTCAGGGTGGAGGGCTGAGTTGATTCTTTTGTGTTATTCGTGTTATGTTTCTTTTTAAATAATTTGTTGACAAAGAATTTAATATATTTTAATAAAGAATTATTAGTAATGAAAAAAATTGTTTTAATTGAGTTGGGTAAAGTATTTTGGCATGCGTACTTTGTCAAATGGTTTTCTATGTGTGTGTGGAAGTGTGGCGTTGGGTATATGTTACACCCTATTTGTTTTATTTGTATGAGTTTGACATGAAATGTAAAATTTGAACATCTTGAGCACAAAAGGGGAAGCCTGAGTACTAGGTGGGCAGACTAGATCTAGCGCGCTAGTGATACGGAAGCAGATTTGGCTCGGTTTCACTTAGTTTGTTTGACGATTACAACACTAACTAAACATTGGATGATGATTGGAGACCACTAGGTTATGGATGTGTTTCCCTACTAGTGGTTGTGCATGAGAACATATTTTTTTGTGGTTCCTATACTACTGTTCACCGAGACGCGATGTTCTAGGGTCCCATTCCTTTTTCTGGTACCTTTAGGGCCTCTCCCACTTTTGGTGCTCCTGGACTACTATACACTCACTGTCGGCATACGGTGTTTCTTTTGGGTGTTTCTTGAAGGTTTGGGTTTTTCTTAAATGAAAGGGTGTTTTTATTTATTTATTTAAGTTGTTTTCTTTTAATGTGTTTTCTTTATAGAAATTATTTCTTTAAAATTGTTGAAGCTCTGGCGTCATTTCATTTATTTAGCCTGCAAATGTATTTGTCATTTAATGTTTACACGTGGAACCTTTTTATTGGGCGACGTCCTACTGGGCTTTTTGCTCACACCCTGCATACAACTTTGGGTGTATGTAGAACTTGTTTCTTGTGGTCTCCAAGTTGTGACATCATGCTTAGTGATGGTGGTTCGTATGTTGTTGGTCTTCACATGTAGGTTGGTGTTAGTAGCTTGGGGATGTGTCTTCTCATGTCGCGAGGAGGTTGGTATCGGAGTTTGGTTTTCTATCCTTGTTGTGCACTTGGGGTTTTTGGTTGAATTATAGACTTTAAACCTGTTTATAGTTTAAAGGCGTGTTTGGTTGTCTGTTTTCAGTTTTAGTTTGGTAATCTTGTTAGTTGTTTTTCTATCTTTTATTTTGGGTAAATCGTTCCCATGTAATGTTTTGATACCCGGGCACTTGTGCCAGCCAGTGGGGATCAAGAACGCCCTTCGGGCCATGTCGCGGACTGGGTCAGGTGTTGGGTAAGATGGTGACCCGGCCTGGTTTGTGACAGGCACTAGTTCACCCAGCATCGCAAGATCTTGCAAAGAAGCATCATTACCAAAGTACCCAACCACAGCTGTCCAGGACTTAATGGAATAGTCAGGACTTGGAGAATCCCCAGAAGTATTAGAGATTCCCTGATCTTCCTTATCACCTTGAACATTTTCCTCCTAAACCACGGAGTTCCACTCCTTACCAGCTATGGTAACATCTCTTTTATGGTGATCTAGAGGCCTTTTGTAGGAATCCCCCAATAAGGGAGAAGACACCTCCTTACCCATATTATCTTCTTTATTCTTCTCAGTTCCTAGCTTCTAATTTTGAAAATTCTTGGCTTCCTTTTAATTTGTAGAACAAAAATTATTAGTTTTGATTCTAATAACATGTCAACAACCTAAATCATGATGGACAAAAACTTTATAAAAATCAAAAAAATAAGGAACAACATCATATTCAAAATGAACATAAATATTTAATCCATAAACTAACAGAATGACATTGCTTTTCCTTGGATGCTGAAGATCAAAATCAGCCAAAACTCTTGTATAATACCCATATTTTCCTATAATGGTATTATAATCAAGATTCAAAGGTTCCCCTATACAATTAAAAACATCATTTAAAATTCACAAGTGCCAAAAAACCCAAATGATACCATGAATGCATTCCCAGATTTGTGCATTAGTATGATTTTGATTATAAGGAAAAAGTCATGCTCCCATGAAGAAAGTTGGAAATCACTTATATTGAGATTATAGAATCTAAATCTCCAAGAATCAGAATGATGCAATTTAGATTAAAAAATAAGATAGAAATATGTCTTTCCAATCAAAATTAATTTCCACTCATTAAAGCCTGATATTCATCCCATTTTTTTAAATCATCCACATTAATTGTCTTGTCTCCTTTGGAAAGGATCAATCGAACAATTAGTGATAATTGACACTGATCAAGTCATTCTTGCAATACATCTTGATCAACAGAGATAAGAAATCTATCGTGCTCATTTTTGGAGATTCGTTGCTCATTCAGTGAGGAACTGCCAGCCTTCCTAGATAAACTTTCCGCAAATGAGACACCCTTCCCTGCTTCACCGCTCCCGAACCCTATCTTTTGCAACAAATATATAATTGATTAATTTTTAATTAAATAATTAATATATTATTTTTAACTATATATATTAAATTTAATAAATTATATACATGTAACTAAATAATAAATATACAATTCATCAATATATGTCAATATATATTAATATATATCAATATTTAATACATATTAATATTATATATATATACACACACATTAACATTTAATATATAAATATAAATTTTTTTATATGAAATAAGAATTTAATTATAAAAAATTGAACAAATATAAATAAATTTTAAAAATGAATAAATTTTAAAAAATATTGAACAACTAAGAATTTAAAATAAGAAAATTTTAATATATATATATATATATATATAATATTCCTATGTATCAATATATATTTTTTATATGAAATAAGAATTTAATTATAAAAAAAATTATATAACTCAACTACCTATCAACTTGAAGAGCCATCCATTTAGGCAACCCAACAGGAAAGTCCCACTGAGCAAGTTGACCGTGCCCAGAGAGGGTGGGGCAAGGCCCATGGGGGCCCTTTGTATAGGCACAAACCCATTTATGTGTGTGGAGAGTGTATATAGGAGCTCATCCTTGTAGCAGTTTTCTTGTCTGGTGATTCCACAAAATCAAATTAAAAAAATTTGTTGGACATCCACATGTTTGATGTGGGACTCACACATATGATCGCTTTAGTTTTATCAATGCTTTAAATATCATTGATAAAGAGGACCTTTATAAGTTCTAGAAAATGCACTGATAAAGGGTACCCTTTATCGGTTCTTCAAAAAAAACCCTAATAAAGGGAACTCTTTATCAGCGCCAAAAAAAGTACTAATAAAGGTATTATTTTATCAGTGATTTTTTAGCACTAATAAAAAGTACCCTTTATCCATTATTTTTTAGAGGTGATAAAAGAAACATTTATCAATACTTTTCTTTACCACTGAATATACCCAAATCTATAGTAATTTATAACTTTATACAAATCACTATTGAGAAATCTCTCATGGTATATTCATACTACAAATCTACACTAGGAAATCTAACATGGGAGATTCAAAGTGCCATTCTGCACTGGGAAATCTCCACTGGGAGATTTGTACATTCTTATATTCATAAATTAAATTTGTAAATAATTTCATTAATATATATGCATACATGTATGCATTTGGGTATATATATTTATTTGTATGTATGATTTTATGTATGTATGTGTATACAATTATATATATATATATATATGTATACATGTATATAAGATTATGAATATTATTATATATATTAGTAAATAAATACATTAATATATATGCATGCATGCATGTTTGTATATACTAATATTTCTATATATGTATGATTGTATGTATGTGTATGTGCTCATATTTAAATATATGTATTTAAGTATATATGCATGAATATGACTGTTAATTTGAATGTACAAATTTACCTATGTTTATATATATATATATATTAATATTGATGTATTTAACACATACATATATGTATGTATGTAAACATACATTGATTTTTATTATATATGGGTGTGTGTCTGTGCTCAATAATTTGTATATATGAGTAGGTAATAATGTAAGAATAAATTATGTATATACTTAATAAATTATTTATATATTTGTTTGTTTGTACATGATTAGTTATTTTTATAAATATTTAATGTTATGCTGGTATAAAAAAATTAATTACTACTTAAAGTGTATAAAAAATACATTATAAATTTTTATGAAACAAAATTTATGTTGCATGTATAATTATATATATGTTTATGTATATATACACATGTTATGTGGTATATTTATGAAAGTATGTATATATTTATTTTTATATATACATATATATAATTATATTTGTAAATACACTACGGGAAAAATGTGTATTTGCAAAGAGCCCATTTCCCATTGTTATTTATGATGGGAATTTATAACCCGTTGTAAATACTATGTCAGTATAATGTTATTTGTGATGGAACCCATCACAAATTAATTTTTAATCATTTAAAACAATATTTAAGGTGGGTGCTGTTTATGATGGTCCCCATCATAAATAGTACTATTTGTGACAGATTACCCAGACAAATAGCCCTGTCGCTACTAATTTAACCTAAATATATGCCCTCTTCCAAAAAGTTTCCACTCATTCCTCTTCTAAGATCTATTCTCCTTTCCTATCATCTTCTTTCTTCACCTACTCTAAATTTCTTCCTTTCAATGATTTTAAATTTTATAGGGAAGTAAACTTTCAGATTTTCATCTAATAAAAGCTTCAATTTTGAGGTAATTATTTAATGTCTTCACTACTACAAAGCAGGTCTTTAACAGTGCTAAAATTGGCCATTATTAGTGAAAAAAAAGCATCGAATCCCAGAACGTGATTTAAATCCTTAGGCCTTTTTTAGCGTTTTTCTTAGTACTGATCAAGGAAACCCTTCTTCAGCACTTTTATTTAGCACTCATAAAGGCTTCCTTAATCAGTGCTACTAAAAGATCTCATAAAGGGGGTCCTTCATCAATGATAAAAGAAAATGATAAAGGGACCCTTCATTTTCAGTTTTAGAAGCATTGATGAAGGGACCCTTTATCATCACTATTGCATGTACTAATAAAGGATGCTTTTATCAACACCTTTAGTAGTGCCGATAAAGGGGTCATACAATAGTGTGATGTTAAATTTATAACACACTATAAAATCAAAAACAACATCAAAAAACTGGTGAAAATTTACATTTTAAATGAAATAAAATTTATAGTACAAATACAAAAAATATTCTATATTATATACATTTCAAACATCGGTTTTTACAATTAACTAAGTAATTAAAAAATATCATAGGCATTCAAAAACATAAATGTCTTTATCATTGGCCCCAACCCCACTCATCCTATTGCCTAACAAACTACCCCAACTTGATCAAATGACCACGCCTATATCATAAAATAATTCTTATGTCAGTAATCCTATAAAGAAATAAATTAAATAGAGATTTTCAATTTTAAACTAAAATTTGAGTCATACCAAGAATACCATGTATCAGATTGAGTTGTAGTTGATTCTTGCTCATCACACCATTTCTTGTTCGTCTTCAAGCATTATATCTGTGAAAATTAATGCAATTAGTATAAGATCACAATTATAAGGAAATTAATTAATTAATAAAATAAAAAATTATGAGAAAACAATCTAAGCTTGTTTTCTCAATTTTGGTGATTAGATGTGAATTTTAGACTAAAATGGGAATTATATTTTTAAAACACACACTTCGAGTCATACCAACCACATCGTGTGTCAGATTTACCTATAGTTAATTTCTATATGTCAAAAATTACTTATGGATCATTTTACTAAGGATCAAAACAATATGAATGCATTTTTTTAGTTTTGAGTATGTCACCTATGTTGGTTACTAAAATTTCATTTTAAATTGGAAACACAAACCATGAGTCATATTAGTCACATCATGTGTCAGATTGAAATGAGACTAATTTCTATACATCACAAATGAATTGTGAATCATTTTTCAAAATTTTCAAGACAATATAATTATGTTTACTCAGTTTTTAGTGAGTGGATCTTTTTGAACTGAAATATCAATTTTAAATAGATAAAGAACACTTTGAATCATACTTGGAACATTGTGTATTGGATTAAGGTGTGGATGATTCCTACACATCAAAAATGACTTAAGGATCAGATCCCAAAAGTATCAAAATAATATGAATGTGTTTTATTGGTTTTCAGTATGTCAGTTGTCTTTTTTTCTAAAATTAATGTCAATTTTATATAAAAAGCAAACTTTGAGTCATACCAGTCACACTGTTCATCATATTGATGTGAGGATAATTCCTAAAAATCAAAAATGACATATATATCTTTTTTATAAAGTATCAAAACAATCTGAATGTGTTTTCTTAGTTTTGAGTATGTCACTTTTATTTTTTTTTATAAAAATGTCATTTTAAATTAGAAACACGCAATTTTGAGCCGTACCAATCTCGTCGTGTGTCAGTTCAATGTGATATTGGTTCCTACACATACCAAATGACTTATGAGTTGTTTTTATAAATTATAAAGATAATACGAGTGTGTTTTTTCAGTTTTCAGTGCCTAACACAATTTTTGAACTAATATGTCAATTTAAAATAGATAACAAAAACTTTGATTTATTCTAGGAATATGGTGTATCATATTGAGGTGAGGTTGATTCTAACATATAATAATGTCTTTTGGATCGATTTCTTAAAGTATCAAAAACAATTTTAATGTGTTTCCTCATTTTTGAGTATGTCACTTGTGTTTTTTACTAAAATTAAATTCAATATTAAATAAAAAGACACACCTAGGGTGATATTGGGAACACTGTGTATTAGATTGAGGTGAGGATAATTCCTACACATCAAAAATGACTTATGGATCATTTTACTAAAGTATAAAAAATAGGAATGTGTTTTATTGGTTTTGTTTATGTCGCTTGTGTTTTTCACTAAAATTAATGTATATTTTCAATAAAAAGACACACTTAGAGTCATAATGGTCACACCATGCATCATATTGAGGTTTGAATAATTCATATACAACATAAATGACATATGGACTGTTTTTATAAAGTATTAAAACAATCTGAAATTTTTTTCTTGATTTTGAGTATGTCACTTTCCTTTTTTACTAAAATTAATTTTAATTTTAAATGAAGAGACATATTTGGAGTCATACCAGTCACACCATGCATTGGATTACAGTGTGGTTGATTTCTGAACATCAAAAATGACTTTTGGATCATTTTTATAAATAAAAAAATAAAGAAAAAGTTTTCCTGGTTTTGAGTATTTCACTTGCCTTTTTTACTGAAATTTCATTTTTAAATGGAAACACGCACTTTGAGTCATATATATCACATAATGTATCAGTTTGATTTGTGACTAAATCTTACATGTTAAAAATGAATTATGAATAATTTTACTAAATTATTGAGACAAACCTAGTGAGTTTTCTCAGTTTTCAATGACTGGCCTTCTTTTTGAACTAAAATGTTAATTTTAAACTGATAATGAAAACTTTGGGTTATATCAGGCACAACATGCATTAGATTGAGTTGAGGCTAATTACTATATGTGAAAAATGACTTACGTATTGTTTTCCTAAAGTATAAAAACAATTTTAATGTGTTTTCTTGGTTTTGAGTATGTCACTTCTCTTTTTTACTAAAATTAACTTCAATTTTAAATAAACAGACACACTTAGAGTCATACCGAGCACACCATGTATCGGATATATGTATGACTGATTATTATATTTCAAAACTAACTTATGGATCAATTTTATAATGTATCAAAACAATAAAAATGTGTTTTCTTGTTTTTGATTATATCACTTGTCTTTTTATTAAAATTAATGTCAATTTTAAATAAAAGGACACACTTCGAGTCATACTGGTAACACCGTACATCGGATTGAGTTATAGATGATTCCTAAATGTCAAAAATGACTTATAGATCATTCTTATAAAGTATAAAAACAATACTAATAAATTTTATTTGTTTTGAGTATTAAAATTGTGTTTTTTTCTAAAATTTTATTTTAAATTGGAAATATGCACTTTGATTCATAACAGTCACATCGTGTATCGGTTTGATGTGATAATAATTCACATGAATCAAAAATTACTTATAAATAAATGTAATAAATTATAAATACAATCTGGTTGAATTCTCTTAGTTTTCATTGAGTGAAAATTTTTGAACTAAAATGTCAATTTTAAACTGATAACAAACACTTTGAGTCATTCCGGGAACATCGTATATCGGATTGAGGTGCGGCTGATTAATACAAATCACAAATAACTTATGGATCATTTTTATAAAGTAGAAAAAAAATTGAATGTGTTTTATCAATTTTGAGTATGTCACTTGTCTTTTTTACAAAAATTAATTCCAATTTTAAATAAAAAGACACACATGGAGTCATACCGGTCACACTATGTGTCCGTTTGAGGTGTGGCTAATTCCTACACATTGAAAATGACTTATGGATATTTTTCCTAAAGCATAAAAACAATATTAATGTGTTTTATCAGTTTTGAGTATGTGATGTGTGTTTTGAAGTAAAAAAAATAAATTATAAACTAAAAACATAATGTTCAAGTCGTACTGAGCAAACTGTGTATCGGATTGAGGTGCAGTTGATTGAGTATGTGATGTGTTTTTTCTTTAATCTATATGTTATAAGATAGAAAAGAAAGAACATATTGTCTATTTTATTTCTTTCTTAGGATAGTTGAAAGAAAATTATGACTTCCCAAAAGATCTAGGAAAAAAATAAATAATTATTCAATAAAAATTATAAGGAAATTGAATTAAAAATAAAAGATAAAATAGAGAATAAAATTAACTAAATAAGTAGTAGTAATTAACCTTTTCATGATATTTTTATACATTCTTTACCCATTTCCTTATTTTCATTGTCTAAGTTTCAGCCTCAAAGTTTAATATCTCATAGGCCCAAGTAGCTTGGAATAATCCACTTTAACTTGAGAATAATATTACACCTGTATAACTAAAAAAATATTTTGTTCGTTTTAATATAAAGAAATAAATTAAACATAAATATGAAATAATGTAGTAAAAAAATGTCAATTTTAAACTGAAACCACACAATTTGAGTCATACTAGGAACGTTGTGTATCGGATTAGGGTTAGGTTAATTCATACATGTCATAAATTACAAAGGGATAGTTTTCCTAAAGTATCAAAATAATCTAAATGTGTTTTCTTGGTTTTGTGTATGCCGCTTGTCTCTTTTATGAAAATATAAATTTTAGACCTAGTAGTGTACCTTAATCTAAATGGAAATCTATTATAGTTATATATGATTAAAATATAATATAATTATTCTTGATCATATGAAAATAAAATACAAGGAATTTAGTCAATCTTACATGAACCTAAAAGAAAATAAGTTGGACCATCTAATATGAAATTAAACTTCCTTCAGTGGTCCTTACCACATGACCTTAAACTATATGAAATACCATACTATAGAGATTATTATTACCTATATGGAATTTCTTTATTAAAGTCTCTAAACTATAAATATCATCATAAAGGATTGTTTTTTCACACTACATTTTCTATACTAAAATATTTTTCCCTTCATCGCATCTCAAAATTATAACACTCATTTGTCAAAGATAGTTGGCATTCTCAGTCCCATTTTTTCAAACTATGATTCCAAACTATAATATTTTCTATTCCCCCACTTTGGATACATATGATATTTTATGAAAGCCTAATCCCAAAAACATTATATATTTAACCACTTTAAAATAATATTATATTCACATATTACGAAAAATTACCATAAACACTTTTATCCTTTTGGATTGGTGTAAAACTCATATATAAACATTTTCCTTCTTATCTGCTATAAAAAACTTACATAACACATTTTATATTCATGGATTAATCTAAACATTTTTTATTCCTTTATATATTCCTATAAAACATTCACCATTAGTGTAAACCTATTAGTGTTCATTGATTGAACTAAAATAAATATTTACATTTTTTATGGGACTTAATAAAATCTATCTTTCCCTTTCACCATCATAGGGTGTAAAAACTCCATGATAAACCATTTAACTTCTTTAATGGAAAAAACTTAAGTGTGAATCATTTTGTATATTTAGAAGATAATAAACTCTATTATAATTTTATTACACCTTTTTGACAGTATTAAACATCAGTATAGCCCTTTATAGTATCAAAATGACACTAAAATCTAGAGAATCCATTATATCTTCCTGGATTGTGCTATATATTAGTATATTATTTTCAATATTATGGGGGATGATAAACTCTAACATAATATCATCATTATTTATTTATCAAAATTGGAACATCCCTATTCTCATGTGTTTGTTACTGAAAATGATGATGAGTTCTTTATTAATGATCTTGTGAACATGAATCATTTTACATAATAAATGTGCACATATATATTATTGATTAACCAGTGGACACATTTTTTTATAGTGAGTCAGTGTAAAAGTATCTATATGCATAATAAGGATAGGTCAAACACCTCTACTCATGTAATGATTGTGATATTCAATGTGATATAATGGTGGGATGATTTAATTTCACATCACGTGAATTCAAATGAATCGCTTTTAGTCAATCTATTTAGTTAATGTTAACATAATGTGTTGCTTGTATGGATTTGAAAATCATTTTTTGAACTTATATAAGAGTGTGTTCCTAGAAAATCAGAACATTTTTGGGATGATACAAAATTTCACCACTCATTTTAAAATAACAGATTAATTAAACTATAATCTCCCCCACAAGAAGGATAATAATGGATGAGGAAAAAACATTGATAATAAAATCTTAAAAAGAGGATGCACAAAATTATAATGAATTCTACATATACTTTTATTGTATTTTCACACTAAACTCGTAATTTGTTACTATGAATTCTTAAATAAAAACTATCATAATTATAATTACATTTTTTCATTGTAATTTAATCAATATCATCATAGGACTCTTGTTCCATAAGATATATATCTATAAAAATTCTAGATAGCCTCAACAACATCACTATGATTTTTTTTAATTTTTAGTAAAATAACTAGTCATCATGATCTCAATAGTCTTAATTATTGAAAACTAGTAAAATATTACTATCATATGATAATAAAATGATCTAAAAATGTTTTATAAGTTACTAGAGGATAAAAGGAATCCAACTAAGTTTTTAAAATATGAAAATACCTCTCTCTAATCCCTATATCTTATTAACTAACAATTATATAAATTTTAAAACCCCAATGCATCTACACTTGAATTACCACTCCTAATTTCTTTATTTACCTTTACTTTAAGACATGATCATCCAATCATATGATAGAATGGAAAAGTTATACATAGGTTTAACCCCAACACATAACTCCCCCCATTATCATGGATGTTTTAGTATAGTTGGGATCCCCATTTACCATGCATCATGTGCACCTACACTACATCAAAATTTATAGACACTTAGATATTATATCACCATATAATTGATGATTGGATAGCCCAAAAAATTCTACCACCAACCAAAGTGAAACCAATATATTGTTCTTTTCTTATATCATTTACAACCACCCATGATGGAACCTTAGAGATAAATTTAGTCTAATTTTATTCTAAAAAAGATAAGTAAATTAATTAAAAAATATGATAAAATGATGAGAAAAATTACTAAATAAGTATTAGGAAGTCACCCCTTCATGAATCGTGTATACATTCTAAAACCATGTATTCTAATCATTTCTTTCAAAAAAATGATTTCATCCATTATAATTATCCTAGATAAAAAGATAAAAAATAATATATAATAATTTTTATACTAATGATTTACACCCTAAATATATTTCTAAGTTAATAGCCTATACTATATCACAAACTAAGCCAGAAATCACCTAAATTTGATTTTAGAAAACATTCTGACACCATGTATGTTTCCCACTCTTCTCTAAACAAATTTACTTCTTCTATTGAGTATGATGGTTGTTGGAAATCTTTTTAGTACCGAGAAAATATTTACAATCAAAAGATTAAAGAATATTTTTAATGAAATTGTAATAACCTTAGGAAATTACTTGTTTGGTGATTCTAGTCTTTTCATGGTTTATGATCTCTATCATAAATGTGCAAACATAATACCCACATTTTTTTCTATTTTCATACTCCGTACAATAAAAAAACATTGAACAGAATAAGTAAAAAAATTTGAAATAAGTTTTGATATTTAAATATTTATATATATACTATAATCTATTTCCTTTTGAATTAATCAAAATGATTTTTGTATTCAGTCACTGACTTCAAACCATGATTTATCCAATAGTTAGAGATCATCCCATCATAACAATATTCTTTTTAAAACATAGACTAAGATATATAATTCAATGTTTCTATATAAAATTTTGATTACAGTGTATTCAAAATTCACAATACAAATCATGTGTAGTTAGTTTATTAGATATCCATGCATTGGATCTAAAAACTAAATATTTGGGGTTTCTATATTTAGTGTGATCAGCATCCAGTGATTCTTAAAAAATATAAAAAAACCATTAATAAAAAAATAAAAATATATTTTATGTATTTATATTGTAGAGTTTTACCCTTTCATTGTAGGAATAAAAAAATAGTTTTTCATCCTTTTTTTCAAATTAATTGTATATATCATATTTATTCTTATCAATTTATTTCTTCTCAAAAAGAAGTTTCTTATGTAGAAATGATACAAGGATTAATGATTCAAATCGTGCTTCACAAAATTTTCCCTTTTTATATTAGTAGTATAAACACCTATATAAAATATGAATAATTATTAACTTTAATGAACATATTAGATAATTATTTAGAAATATGTGTTATGAAAATGTACCTTGTATATGTATTCACAATAGAGAATCTCGACCATTCAAACTTGAGAATCTCATTTATAATCTTGATACCAACTATGTATATAATGAAAGTTAAAAATATTTAGTCTTCATATTGAATGTAAAAAATATTTTCATCTTTAAATGTGGTCTTTTCATAATGTTGTAATGATGATAAATGTTGAAGTGAAATTGGAGAGGATAAGGTTCTCCTAGAAGTTCCTTTTGATTTCTTGGTCAATTAACTATATTTTATTGATCTAACCTTCCATTTCCCCATGGTTTTATCCATTTGTAAGACAATACCTAACTTTATTGATTTTTTCATCAAATGATACTGGTTTTTCATAATAAAAAATTTGGTAAATACATACATAAGATTATAAGTCCATGCTATGAAAGTTTCAATAACATAATTGACAATTTTGAAATTTATATCATCAAGTGGAACTGAAAACTTAGTAGTCAGATATTGATTTACCTCAATATCCACTATTATGTTATCTTTTTAGAGTTATTTGTTATGTTGATTGTCTTCCAGGATGTTATACATCACACCCCTCAAAATATGTCAGTGTGTGGGTGTTGATAGATAGAAATCACATTCAACATTACCCAATATAATTTTAGTAATATAAAGTTATTAGAACTTATTTAATTCACATTTACGAGATAGTGTAATGAAAAAATTGATTACCTGGAGTAAGTTATGCGGTTGAGTGGAATGACTAGCCTCATATCTAGTGAACTCATTTAGTTCTCCATGTGAGGATATTTGTTCCACTACCAGTTCACTTTGATCCTTTCTCATATATTGGTTTTCCAAACTAGATCAGAAAATAATATCTTGAAAATAATCTATTTTTTCCTACATTCCTTTCATCATCTTATATGTATCTTCTTATGGTTTTGTCTTCTTGAAATATGATCGATGAGAAACTCCAAAACCTACTCCTATAACACGACCATATTGTTTTAACCGCTTAAAATCTATTAAAAGTAGTTTTTCTGCTCATATGGTCGCTTCCTAATCTTGTGACTAAATTGAATAAAAAAAATATGAACATAAATAGATATTTTTATATAATAATATTATAAATCATAATAGATTAATTTTATTTTATACTTACACATATTTCTCATACTCCTTTTATGTTTTCATAAACTAGTTTACCATCCTTATTTACAAGAGCCTCCTTTTATAGAACATGATGTGGGATAAAAGTGTCTTTAGATTTTGATTCATAAATATGCATATAAATAGAGGAACATATGTTGTTTCATGTCACAGAAAAAATTATTATTTATTTAAAATATATACCAATGTCTTTCCTAGTGAAGTGTACCCTATCTTTGTTTCTTGATAGGGGTACATTAGTTTGGATGCACGTTATTTATTTTCAACACTCCTTTACTATTTCATAAATTAAAAATTTTGAATCAAATTGGATAAAATAAATAATGTAAAATAATATTTTATGAACTGAAATTCACCTAAAATGATTTATCATCATGATAAATAATGAAAGCATTACATATTTTATGTTTTATAATGTGGTCATAATTAAATGGTGGGTGGGGATTTACATTTCCCTTAGTATCCCTCATATGAAATTTGGTAAGAAGAGTCTGAAATCCTCTATTGGATTTTGTAGTGGCCATTAAGAAGTATTTATTATGAAACTCATCTAAAATAAGTGAACTCTACAAGAAATAATGAAAATTAAATCAACGCTTCATTATATAATTTTTTATTAAAATAAACAAAGGTTATCGTAAAATTACCTTTATATCTTCCCAAAGGGTTCCCTTTGTTATAGGTTGGACACAGAACCACAAATTTATATCAATCAAAACATTCATCCTCATTGTGACCCCAACATAACTAAGGATCATTGACTTGTTGGGGTCAATGGGTTGGTCATGTTGATTCCAGCCAACCACAGATTTTATTCCCTTACTTCTTTCCCTGATAATTTTAGTCAGCACTATGATGCTGCATTTTTCTTGTTTTTTTCATCAACATGTTGTTGATCCCATAATAATTCTACAGGTTCAGAATCAACAACCTATTCTTCCTCAGGATTGGTAACACCATCATGTGTAGAATACATTTTCTTCATGAGAATTCAAACATTTAATTTAAATTATGTTAATTATAATGCCCCGACCCCAGAAGCCCAGAGTCAGTGTATTATTACATATCATTGGAATGATCACAAAAGATCAAGTCTCGAAAGACTAATTAGTTTAGTAGCCTTGGAAGTACTAGATACATTCATAATGTTTACATTACATCATAAAATGGAAAAATAAAACAACGTTTTTTCCATAGTCAACACTGAGATCCCGTAGATTATCCCTACAGGTCAGTCATAATATACTTCTTCGCATCCTGGGAAAAATAAAATATATAAAGGGGTGAGCTAAAATGCTCAGTAAGGATAACAATATAGTGGAAACTTTCATAAATAAGTATAAACATTTAAGGTAATGTATAAAACTAAAACAAAATCCTTTTTAAACTTGAACTTCAGCATAATATGGAAAATATAAAAATCAAATAATGTCGTTTACTTATTCACATGGATATTCTACTAGTTGAATAATCACATGAAATATCAATATCCACTTTCATAATAATGGAATGCATAATGCCAGACTTTCATAACCACATAGTCAAGGCCTTGTGCCAATACTACAAATAAGATTTTGTCAAGGCCTTGTTCCAAGACACTAGTTTTTCTCATAAGACCTACCGATGCATCGAGAAGCTATAGCGGGCTCCACCGGTCACTTACTAAGTCTAATGCATTCCTCATATGAAAATTTTTAAACATAACATAAACATTCATATTAATACTAGCATACAAAATTTCAATACTTTATCCATAAACTATGAATGATGTAAAAATAACACATACATAGTCAAAAATATCACAAAACCTTAAATACAATATGGAAGTTTTGTATCATAATAATTCAACTTCAAATAAGCTTAAAATCCATCAATGGATGTTGAAATAGATGAAATCAAAACCTTTTTTAGATAAATATCTATTTCTATTTTGAAATCATTTAAAATTAATATAATTATAAAAGAAAAACATTTATTTTGTAAATATTATTATAAGATTTTAAGGGAAGCTTTGATTATGTTATAATGGAAGAAAATAGTCGCACCTGCCGTATAAGTTAAAAAAATTCTTACCTTAATTTTTTCGAAAAGGTCATAAAGTACCTTGTTTGGAAAATGACGGAAATATTCCTTTCAAAACATATAATGTCAAATAAGGGTATAAATGAATTTAACCCATTACCTAGTAAATAGTAAAAATGTTTTGAAATACATTTTTAAGAATCATGGATGTGGATGATAAAGAGGTCCTAGTATATAATTACGTATAAACAACCTCGGATAATGAAGAGATTGTGAAATTAACCCATACCTTGTAATTTTCCTTGTTTGAAGGTAGGTTAAACTCCTTTATAATGGTGAAATTATTTTAATTAAATTATACAACAATCATATACAATAATATGATATCATATATGATCTTTTAACATTGCTTTGTTAATAATATCATAGTATTATCGTCATTTCGGGTGTTAACTGATTTGTTTTCCTTTATATGCTTCATTACATAAGTAATGTTTGTTATGGATTGGATTTATATTATTCATATTCATAATGATATTAAGTCTTTAAAAATTATTTTTAATTATCTAATGAAAATTAGTCTTGAATGGATACGATGAGTAATGAATCTCATCGCGTTCGTGGAGATGGTAATCAGTACGTACGCACGAGCGAAAATATCATTATTTTGGTATTAAAATAATATATAATTGGATGGTATATAATATATACAGAATCATTATCATGTTATATTTATTATTTACATCAATTACACATCACTATTATACCCATCCAAATAATAATGTATTGAATAACAATTACACCACGACATGGAGACGGTATGCCGTACGTACACATGTATGGTGACATGTCATTAAAAGGATAGATAAAATAATGAATATGGTTGTACCATATTTATAATAACATCAAAATTTATAGAAGATACTGAAGTTATTATTTTATAATGGAAACAACAAAGAAAGAAGAAGTGGAAGAAGAAAGGAACTTGAAAGAGGTGATGAAATATTTACCTATTCTTTGGGTTCTTCCTTTTGATTTGATCGAAAGGGATCCATAGGTTGGATCTATGACTAAAGTAATGCCTCTAGGATGAAGGTAGGACAGTTGGGAGGGTATTTGGGTAGGTTTTGGCCAATACAAATGGCTTTGAAGGTGTGAATTAGAGAGAAGGGGGAGTTCCCTTTTATAAGAGGGGTGAGGGGCACCTTAGGAAAAGCTAAAAATATTATTTTATAATAAAATAATTTGCGGTTTCTAATAACTCAAAAATGAATTATTTAAAGTATAAGGTGGGTATGGGTCAAAAACTACTCAACAAATAGGTTTTAGATAGTTTTGGGTCACTATATTAACCTTATATTTTAGATTTAACTCTTAGTTAAATAATTTGACATTTACCATGTCTCTTTGTATTTTTATATTATATGGTTAATAAACTTACTATATAATTCAAAGAGAACCCCAAGTGGTTAATTAATGATAAAAATATCATTATATAAGTCTTTTGGATTAAGTTTAGATTTTTAGTAATAGAATATCAATTAATAATATAATATTTGTTTTAAAAAATCTTATAGGTCAATTTTGACACTATTTGGTATTTTGTTTTTTCTAAATTCATAACAGCATTATTACTTCGAAAAAAATTCATCTAACCAACCCTAATATGTAATATTAACCTATAAAATTAGTTTAATTCATAAAAAGTCTCAAACTATATTTATTTGGATATTTATAATATCTATTATTTTAATCTTTCATTAATATGGTAATTAATCCATCGTCATTGTGTCATAAATAAATTTAATTATATAATGTTTAAAAAATATAAATAAAATACCATTATGTAGGAAATATTTTTAGCTTTCTAATTAATATTTATAGTTTAATTTATCTTATATGTAATCCTATATTAAAAATGGTTTATTTATCAAACTTTCAATTTAACACTATTAACTCTTCTTTGAATTAAATAATAATAAATGTACTAATCTAATCTAAGTGGACCTAAAGGATCATATTTTATTCCTAAGGTTTTTTTTGTCGAATTACACTTATCCAATATAATAATGACATGTTTTAGGGTAATAATAATATCATTTTTACCTTTAATTTCCCTATTTTCTTTTAACCATGGTAAATAAAAGTAAAAAGTTACTATTTACAAAAAAATTATTTTCATCTTATTTAACCACATTTTACTTAATGATATCAACCATGCCTCTCAGATTTTTGAAATTCAACTCACATAAGTGGTAAAATTAAGTTTTATGTAAATTTACAAATTCTCCTAGGAGGTGGGTAAAAGACGGTAAAAGTTCATTAAAATTTTTATATATCTAAAATTATTATAAGATGACTCCAATGAATTACATTGAACTTATATAGGTATTATGTATCTATTTTGAACTAAAACAAATTTAAATAAAATAAATACTTATTTAAATAAAAATTCGGTTTTAAACTATAACTAAGTGTTTTTCGCTATTCATCAAAAATTGAAAGTTTTTAGAAAAATACCAAAACTTCACCCTAAGCTAATTTCGATACTATGAATACAAAAATGAAGTCCATTTTGAAATATAAAATTTATAAAATTTCAAAAAGTAGGTATTACTATTCATAACAACTAGTTTGATTGGTTGTGGTGTGTTAGAACTCGAAGTTGCGTACAACACACGCTATTGTATTATTCAAAGAGAAGCGTACTGTGGAAGCTTGGGGTGTTACATTCTCCCCTCCTTCAAATAATTTCATCCTCGAAATTTCAAGAATATTACTGCATAAAAATAATTGGGTTGTTCTTCATCGTAAGTTCCTCAGGTTCCCACATTGCCTATTCCATCTTGTGGTTTTTCCATAGAACTTTTACTAGACGAGTTGTCTGGTTTCTCAGCACTTGTTCTCTTATATCAAGAACCTTGATAGGCTATTCGCAATAAGATAGATTGGATTTCAGTTCTAATTCCTCATAGGTGAGTACATGCATTGGGCCAGGCATGTATTTTCTTAACAGTGATATGTGGAACACATCGTGAACTTTGGAGAGACTTGGCGGCATTGCCAAATGGTAAGCTACAGCCCCAATTCGTTCTAGAATTTTGAAAGGTCTGATGTACCTGGGACTTAATTTTCCCTTCTTACCAAAATGTATAACACTCTTCCATGAATATACCTTCAAGAAAACATGATCTCCTACATGAAATTCCAAATCCTTTCTTCGGTTATCAGCATAGCTCTTATGTCTACTTTGAGATTATTTGATGTGATTTTTGATTACCTTCACCTTTTCCATCGTTTCCACCACAAGTTCTAGGCCTACAAGTTTTCTTTCACCAACATCATCCCAACAGGTTGGTGTGCGAAATCTCTTTCCATATAATGCTTCATATGGTGCCATCTGAATACTTGAATGGAAGTTATTGTTATTAGAAAATTCTACCAGAGGTAAATATTGATCCCACATACCTAGAAATTCAAGTGATTATGATCTCAACATTTATTCTAAGGTTTGAATAGTCTGTTATGATTTTCCATCAGTTTGGGGGTGGTAGGCAGTGCTCAAACGAAGTTTAGTATCCAGGGCTTTATGAAGACTTTTCCAGAATCTTGATGTAAAACAGGGATCATGATCAGAAAAAATTGATAGTGGTACTCCATTAAGTCTTACAACTTCATTAATATATAGTCTTGTTAAACATTCAAGTGGTAAATCTTCTCTTATAGCAAGAAAATGTGCTGACTTGGTAAGACGATCAACAACGACCCATATTGCATCGTTCCTTCTAGGATTCCTTGGTAGTCCCATGACAAAATCCATCATAATATTATCCCATTTCCACTAAGGTATGGGAAGAGGTTTCATGACTCCTCTAGGCTGTTTCCTTCCATCTTTCACTTGTTGACAAACCATACATCTTGACACAAAATCACCAATCTTCATCTTTATGTTTTCCCACCAAAAAATTTCCTTCAAATCTCTATACATTTTGGTGCTCCCAGGATGTATAGAGAAATTGGATCCATGAGCATCATCCAAAAATTCTCTTTTTAGATCAGGTATATCAGGAACACAAAGTCTCTTCCCAAATTTCGAAATTCCATCTTCATATACGAAGTCACTCAATATCCCATCATTCATAGATTTAATCTTATTTTTAAACTCCTCATCATCAACCTGAGAACTTTTTATCATTTCTAGTAAAGATGGTTTGGAAACCATTTGAAAAATTATTTATGTTTCACTTTCCATGGTTATTCCCATATCCATCTCTACTAGATCCAAGAAAATATGACCCCTTTCAACTATCATCTTGTTCAAAACTCCATGATATTTTCTTCTCAAAGAATTTTCCACCTTATTTTCCTTCCCCGAGTGGTAGTGTATAGTGAAATAATAATACTTTAGTATTTCAAGCCATCATCTTTTCCTCATATTGAGTTCTTTCTGTGAGAAAATATACTTCAAACTCTTGTGGTCGGTGTATGTCTCAAATTTTTTACTATAGAGATAATGTCTCCATATCTTCAAAGAAAATATTACAGCTGCTAACTCAATATCATGAGTAGGATAGTTTTTCTCATTAATTTTTAGCTATCGTGATGCGTAGGCAATAACCCTGTCATTCTACAAAAGGACACAACCAAGTCCTTTCTTTGAAGCATCACTATAAATAACAAACCCATCATTCCCCGATGGTAGAGTCAATATAGAAGCATTGACTAATATTCTCTTCAATTCTTCAAAACATTCTTCACATTATTTTTTCCAAACAAATTTCACCCCTTTACGTGTGAGCTTGGTTAATGGGTTAGCCAATCGGGAAAAATTCTAGACAAAACACCGATAATAACTTGTTAAACCAATAAAACTGCGTACCTCAGTTGTACTTGTCGGTGCTGGCCATCCTTGGATTGCTCTTGTCTTAGAAGGATCAACGGTGATTCTATCCTTAGAGATGATATGGCCAAGAAAAGAAATCTCCTGAATCCAAAATTCACACTTGCTAAACTTCCCATATAATTCATGTCTTCTAAGAGTCTTCGGGATAATGTGCAAGTGATTTTCATGATATTCATATCTTTTGGAGTATACCAAGATATCATCAATAAATACCACAACAAAGTTATCAAGATATTCCTTGAAAACTCTATTCATTTGATCCATGAAGACAGAGGGTGAATTAGTCAATCTAAAAGGCATTATTGTAAACTCGTAATGCCCGTACCTGGTTCGAAATGCTGTTTTCGGAATGTCATGCTTCTTCACACACAACTGATGATTTCTAGATCAAAGTTCAATCTTGGAAAAGTATTGATCTCCCTGAAATTGGTCAAATAAATCATCAATTTGAGGTAAGGGATACTTGTTCTTTATTGTTATAGCATTGATCTCCCTGTAGTCAATGCACAACCTCATAGATCTATCTTTCTTATTAACAAAAAGGACAGGAGATCCCCATGGAGAAACACTAGGGAGAATAAATACCTTATTACTCAATTACTCTAGTTTTTTCTTTAGTTCGACTAATTCCACAGTGGTCATTCTATAAGGGGTCTTCGATATGGGCCTTGAACCAAGAATTAAATCAATGGGAAACTCAAGTTCTCGTTCTAGATGATGTCCAGGTAAATCCTCTGTAAACACATCAACATATTCTTTCACAATAGGTATATCCTCTATTTGAACATTCCTTTCCTCACCCACAGTTATTTCATTATCTTCCTCCCCAATAGTTGAATTTAGTTGATCTATTGGGGGTGGATCTTGATAAGAATTAGGTGGTGACAATTCTTCTCTAAAGATATGGTGTTCTTTATCATTGTCATAAAAAATAGTAACCTACTTCGTCTTACAATAAATTTTCACATCATGGTATGAAAGACAATCCATACCAAGGATTATATCAAATTCAATCATGGGTATAATGATGAGATCAGCAGATAAAGAACTTTTATATGCCCTAATGGGGACCGATTCACAAATCTTTGTTTCAATGATACTTCCCTTAAGAGTTTTGACTGAAAACTCCCTTGTTAAATCAAATTGGAAATATCTAATTTTCTTAGAAAACTGGGAAGATATGAAACAATGCAATGATCCATAATCAAATAAATCATTTGCTAAACTTCAGGAAACCATTAAATTACCTACTGCTACATCTTTCGAAGATTCAACCTCAACAGTAGTGATAGTATAAGATTGTCCTTGATACCTTGTCCTTTTCTGAGTTTAGTTCCCCTGAAACTTAGGACATTCATTCACATAATTCCCCCTTTCTCTACAATTGTAGCATTCAACATCGATAGCCTCTTTCTTCCCCTTGCAATCACGAGCTTGGTGGCCTTTTTCACCACACTTGTAACAGACTCCCATTCCCCTCAGGAAAGTACCAGGGTGTTTCTTCCCACATTTACTGTAGGATGGATATTCAAATTTTCCCATCTTCCCCTTATTTCCATTTCCATAGTGGTCAGCAGATCTCTTCTTCTCTTGTTTTTCTTTAAAGTTGTAAGACTTAGAGAATTATTTTTCTTTCTTGATTGCACATGAGACAATATATTCGTATGATGAGAAGAATTGTGAGACTAATGATCCATGGAGAAATGGTTTTAACCCATAAAAGAAATGATCAATATTACTTCTTGGGTTATGTATATAATCTACAGCATGCCTCGCTAACCTTGTAAATTTAGCTTCATACTTTGCGATATTCTCATTCTCCTTTTTCCTCAGACTCAAAAATTGTCTTTCCATATCTGCTCGATGGTCACAAGGAAAGTATTTTTCTAAGAAAATTTCTTTAAACTCCCACCATTCCATATTTGATACTTCATCATCTTCCTTTGTGTTTTGAATCAATAACCACCATTGATCAACATCTCTAGTGAGGCGGTAAACTACCATGATGAATTTTTCCCTTTCGCTACTCCCTAATGCATGGAATATTTTCTCTAAAGAATTTATTCATTGCTCAGATACTAGTGGTTTTGTACCCCCATTTAATGTTGGTGGTTTTTTCCTCATGAAGTTATCTAACATTGATCCTCCACGCTGTGGATCAGGGTTCTCCATACGGGTAAGGTTATTATTCATAACCTGAGTCAGTTGTCCCAATATAGTGATAAGCTGATCATCACCAGTTGTATCACCAGCTTCGCTATAATTATCTTGAGAAGGAGGTCAATCCCTATATGGAATGCATGCATTGATACAGTTACCATTCCTTCCACTAGGCTCCATTTCTAAATAATGGAATAAACTAGATTAGTTTATGAATAGAAATACATAATTCCAAACTTTTAAAACACTTAACATAAATTGGACAGTTTATGGATATAATCCATAATCATAAAAAATGTTTTCCATAATGAAGTATATAGTCATAAACTCTTCATAATGGTTTTTAAAGAAAATGAGAATTATCCTAAGCATATCCCCCAGGAGTGTTGTAACCAAGAGTGCAGCAAGGCCCGTTGTCGTGCACTGGTTCCCATTCGAGTCTAGCTCAAAGCGGTGTTTTTGGGTTTTACCTTTAGGTACATCTGTGCCAGAGCCGCCTCTACCTAATCATCTCAAAACAGGGATGTATTGCTTGTAAAACTCACAAAATCTCTACAATACCAAAATTCTAGGACGTTCTTCTATACTAATCATCAAAGTCTATCTTAGGGCTATGTGCTCTAATCAGATCTTACCTAAATCTAGTTTCCAAGGTTTGTACTAAACTTTCTCTGATACCAACTATAACTCCCTGACCCCAGAAGCCCAAATTCGGTGCATTATTACGTATCATTGTAATGATCACAAAAGATCAAGTCTCGAAAGACCGATTATTTTAGTAGCCTTGGAAGTACTAGATACATTCATAAGGTTTACATTACATCGCAAAATGGAAAACTACAACAACATCGTTTCCATATACAACACTGAGATCCCATAGAATATCCCTACAGGTCAGTCATAATATACTATTTCGCATCCTGGTAAAAATAAAACATAGAAAGTGGTGAGATCCAATTCTCAGTAAGGATAACAATATAGAAAAAACTTTCATAAATAAACATAAACATTTAAGGCAATGTATAAAACTAAAACAAAAGCATTTTTAAACTTGAACTTCAGCATAATATGGAAAAGTTAAAAATCAAATAATGTCATTTACTTATTCACATGGATATTCTACTAGTCAAATAATCATATTCAATATCAATAGCCACTTTCATAATGATGGAATGCATAATGCCAGACTTTCATAACCACATAGTCAAGGCCTTGTGCCAAGACTACAAATAATATTTTGTCAAGGCCTTGTTCTAAGACACTAGTTTGTCTCATGAGACCTACCAATGCATTGAGGAGCTATAGCGGGCTCCACCCAGCACTTACCAAGTCCAATGCATTCCTCATATGAAAAGGTTTAAACATAACATAAACATTCGTATTAAAACTAGCATAATAAATGTCAATAATTTATCCATAAACCATGAATGGTGTAAAAATAACACATCCACAGTCAAACATATCACAAAACCTTTAATACAATATGGAAGTTTTGTATCATAATAAATCAACTTCAAATAAGCTTAAAATTCATCAAAGGATGTTGACATAGATGAAATCAAAACCTTTTTTAGAGAAATATCTCTTTCTATTTTGAAATCATTTAAAATTTATATAATTATAAAAGAAAACATTTATTTTGGAAATATTCTTATAAGCTTTTAAGGGAAGATTTGATGATGTTATAAAGGCAGAAAATAGCCGCACCCGCCGTATAAGTTAGAAAAACATTATTACCTTAATTTTGTCGAAAAGGTCATAAAGTACCTTGTTTGGAAAATGACGAAAAGATTCCTTTCAAAACATATAAGGTCAAATTAGGGTATAAATGACTTTAAACCATTTTCTAGTAAATAATAAAAAAAAATTAAATACATTTTTAAGAAGTATGGATGTGGATGATAAAGAGGTCCTAGTAGATAATTACGTATAAACAACCTCGGATAATGAAGAGACTGTGAAATTAACCCTTACCTTTTACTTTTCCTTGGTCGAGGGTAGGTTAACCTCTTGTATAATGGTGAAATAATTGTTATTAAATTATACAAGAATAATATACATTAATATGATATCATATTTGATATTTTAACATTGCTTTGTTAATAATATCATAGTATTATTGTCGTTTCAGGTGTGAACTGATTCATTTTCCTTTATATGCTTCATTATGTAAGTAATGTTTGTTATGGATAGGATGTATCTTATTCATATTAATAATGATATTAAGTCTTTAAAAATTATTTTTAATCATCTAATGAAAATTAGTCTTGAATGGATACGATGGGGAATGAATCTCATCACGTTCGTGGAGACGGTAATCCGTACGTATGCACGAGCAACAATATCATTCTTTTGATATTAAAATAATATATAATTTGATGGTATATCATATATACAGAATCATTATCATGATATATTTATTATTTACATCAATTACACATCATTATTATACCCATCCAAAAAATAATTTATTGAATAACAATTACACCACGACGTGGAGACGATAAGCCGTACGTACACATGTATGGTGACATGTCATTCAAAGGATGGATAGAATAATGAATATGGTTGTACAATATTTATAATAACATCACAGTATATAGAATATACTGGACTTATTATTTTAGAATGGAAACAACAAAGAAAGAGGAAGTGGAAGAAGGAACTTAAAAGAGGTGATGAAATGCACATGTGCCTTAGCTTAGTTGGTAAGGACTTTGCAAGTGAATTCGGGAGACCTAGGATCAAATCTAGGTGGAGACATTATTTCTGGGGTAGTGTAGCAATATTGTAGTAGGCATTGTAGCAGGTACTGTAGCAGGAACTATAGCAAGTACCGTTTTGCACCGTTCAGCCGGGAATATGCCCCGGTTTGGGCCTTCGGGCCACCGATTTGGTCCCCGATTCCTTTAAAGCCTTCGGGCCACCCAGGCCTTCGGGTCAGTAAGTCCTTCAGACCACCTCAAGGATTTCGGGCCACCTTATGTGCAGATGCAAACCATATGACCTATGAGGAACAAGCTCTACAAGGAGGATGTGCAAGGAGATTTCACCACAGTAGAAGCTAAACAGATTGAAAGAATGAGAGGGTATGGCACCTGCCATCGGGACAAGCCTGTGTATGCATGGAAATGCCTAGCCGAACAGCCATGTGAAGGTGGAGAGCTGATTTCATGATGAATATACTGGGGAGGAGCAGTTCCAAGTAGTTAGTCTGGGTTGTATGTAATGTTTGAAGACTAAAGGAAAATGAATTCCTCTAAGGCCTACGGGCCATGTAATACTTACAACTACAGGCGTTGTAAGGGTTCCACCTCACCCCTTGAAAGGTGGATTATCAAAAATCAATAAAAAATGAAGGCCTTCAGGCCATTGGAGAGAAAATAGGTGATGAAATATTTACCTATTCTTCAGGTTCTTCCTTTTGATTTGATCAAAAGGGCTCCTTAGGTTGGATATCTGACTAAAGTAATGCCTCTAGGATGAAGGTAAGACAGTTGAGAGGGTATTTGGGTAGGTTTTGGCCTAGCCAAATGGCTTCAAAGGTGTGAATTAGAGATAAGAGGGAGTGCCCTTTTATAACAGGGGTGAGGGGCACCTTTGGAAAAGCTAGAAATATTATTTTATAATAAAATCATTTTCGATTTCTAAGGGCTCAAAAATGAATTATTTAAAGTATAATGTGGTGATGGGTCTAAAACCACTCAACCAATAGTTTTTAGATAGGTTTGGGTCACTATATTAACCTTATATTTTATATTTAACTCTTAGTTAAATAGTTTGACATTACCATGTCTCTTTGTATTTTTATATTATATGTTTAATAAACTTACTATATACTTCCAAGAAAACCCCAAGAAGTTCTTCAATGATAAAACTATAATTATATATGTCTTTTGGATGAAACTTATATTTTTAGGAAAAGAATATCAATTAATAATATAATATTTGTTTTAAAAACTCTTTTATGTCAATTTTGACACTATTTGGTATTTTTTTTCTAAATTCATAACAGCATTATTACTTCGAAAAAAATTAATATAACCAACCCTAATATGTCATATTAACCTATAAAATTAGTTTAATTAATAAAAAGTCTCAAACTACATTTATTTGGATATTTATAATATCAATTATTTTAATCTTTCATTAATACGGTAATTACTACATCATCATTGTGTCATAAATAAATTTAATTATTTAATGTCTAAAAAATATAAATAAATTACCATTATGTAGGAATTTTTTATCTTTCTAAGGGATATTTATAGTAGAATTTATCTTATGTGTAACCCTATATTAAAAATGGTTTAGTTATTAATCTTTGAATTTAACACTCTTAACTCTTATTTGAATTAAATAATAATAAGTGTCCTAATCTAATCCAAGTGGACCTAAAGGATCATATTTTATTCCTAAGGTTGTTTCTGGTCGAATTACACTTATCCAATAGAATTAGGACATGTGTTAGTTTAATAATAATATCATTTTTACCTTTAATTACCCTATTTACTTTTAACTATGGTAAATAAAAGTAAAAAGTTACTATTCACCAAAAATTATTTTCATCTTATTGAACCACATTTTACTTACTGATATCAACTGTGTCTCTCAGATTTTTTAAATTCAACTCACAGAAGTGGTAAAATTAAGTTTTATGTAAATTTGCAAATGCTCCTAGGAGGTGGGTAAAAGATGGTAAAAGTTCATTAAAAATTTTATATATCTAAAATTATTATAAATTGACTCCAATAAATTACATTGAACTTATATAGGTATTATGTATCTATTTTGACCTAAAATAAATTTAAATAAAATAAATAATTATTTAAAAAAAATTGTTTTTAACCTATAACTTAGTACTTTTCACTATTCATCAAAAATTGATAGTTTTCAGAAAAATACCAAAAATTCACCCTAAGCTAATTCGATACTCCAAATCCAAAAATGAAGTCCATTTTGAAAGTTAAAATTTATAAAATTTCAAAAAGTGGGTATTACTATTCATAATGGCTAGTTTGATTGGTTGTGGTGTGTTAGAACTTGAAGTTGCGTACAACACATGCGATTATATTATTCAAAGAGAAGCGTACCGTGGAATCTTGGGGTGTTACATTAATACAGTAGAGAAAACTTGATATTATGATGAAAATCATAGTATATTAAAAACACTTTAACATTCCCATTGAACACTATTTTTCTAAATGTTAAAGGGATTTGGATCCTATATCGATAATCCAACTCCCCTCTTTTTGGTCCCCTCTAATGTACATGGCATTGTTTACATTGGGACCACCATGAACTAATTGTGATCTCCCAATGAAAGGGTCATCCTCAATTGAATTTTCATCTAACTGTACAGTTGTTTTTTCACCAATATGAAAATAGACAAATTATTATTTGTTGGATCGGTGACATAAAATACTTGAACTACTTCTGATTCCATTATCAATCAGACATCATTTCCCCCTTACACATTGAAATTCACCTTCACAAATACTATTTCATCAAATTTCATTCCACATCTATAATAAACCCATTTTCAACAAAAAAATCGTCACTTTAAATGTTTTATAATTCAACTCATATATCTATTTGATAATGTTGAAATATGAAATATTCGCATAAATTAGATTTCTATCATTGGAACCAGATATGTGCATCGCTTCTTCCAAAAGTGTAACTCCACTATTTTTCATCGTACTACACTCATCATGTTCATTTTTATAGAATGTATAACCATTGATTATGTGCATTTGATATCCATCCTTCATCCCTTGATGGATTTAAAACTATAATTATTATTTTTTGGGCTTCAACGTATGCATAAAAATATTCATTATTATATAAAATTTAATGGTGCACTTTCTCCCAATCTATGATGGTAATTATAACAACATATCTTAAAAAAATCCCTTCACTCATAAGGTGTCTATTGTGATGAGACTTTGGGAGAACAATGCTATCAAACTCTGATAGGTAATAAGTATAAAATTTAATAGCTTCTTAAAAAATATATTGTTCTGCAATACAACCTTTTGATCAACTTTTATTCTTGACATTCCCTTTCAAAATCATTTTATATCATTAAATGGGGTACATCCATATATAATTGATACGACCACATAATTGAACCTCTCTAACCAAGTGAACCATCGGGTGGACCATTATATCAAAGAATTATGGTAGGAATAATATCTTTAATTCATATAATATGACTGCAACCTTATTATTTATGATTGGACACTTTATTGATTATATAAATATATTGTATATGGCTTTGAAAAAGAAGTAGATCCAGGTTAATAAATGTTATAAATTTTTAGGAAGAAAGCAATGTAAATCCACGAACATCAAATATTTCATTGAAACATGATATTCATTTGATTTCATTCACTGTAACATCAAATTAGTAATTGAAATGACATTCATGATATTTTATGAATACCCCTATGGAACTCTTACACCATTATGTTAAATGAAAAATTGTAATTTTTTCTATCTGGATAGAGTGTAAGATATAAGAAGAATAAAATTCCACACTTTACCCTTCACTCGTCCCAACTCTTCCCTTATCCACACGACAATAATTTCTAACCTAATTTTGATGTCATTTTTTCAGAACATTTATTAATGTGAAAACAACACTCTCAGATACATTTTTTTATACGTGCATGACAATAAGAAAATTTATAATGTATAAAAAATTATAATATGGTAATTTAAAGAAAATTTATCTCTTTTTCCAACCTAATTTCATAAGGTTTTTCAAAAGTGGTTTACTAAAAATAGTGTCAATATATTTCACTTTCTCGAACGGTTGATCATCGGTTAGTGAAGATGGTGTTGTACCCTATTCAATATTCCCATAAAATGATGTAATTTGGGATCAGTATTTATTTCATTGAGGGAAAATTTCTAATGTCTTAAAAACACATTCTTGGAGGAATGTTTCAACTGGACTGAGTGTGTGCATTTTTTACAAATTGGACAACCCAACATTCTGTTAATGCTATAACCTAACAAATTTTCATAAGAAGTAAAGTCAATTATCATCTCATACAACATGTCCCTCCATGTGAATTATGCAGGATTGAAATAGTATATGTAGATTCTCAATTACAACAGGGGTGAATTTTAATTTTAAACACTTTTTTTAACCTTAAGGGAAAATATATTTTTAACAAAGTTAAACAAGGTAAATTACAAACCCTCTTTAGTTCTTAACTACGAAACAAACTTGCTTATGGTATGAAAATATGGATTGGGAAAAGAAATTGAAGTTCAGTTGATTCTACCTTAAAGCATATAGAATCTTATTTATCAGAGTAATTAAAATCACAAGAAAGTATAAGAAAGTTATACTTTCATTCTTTAACAAAATAGAGAAAAAATAAAACTTGAAAAACCAATCTAGTAAACAAGTAGAAAATATTTTAACCAAAAGAGTAGGATATCCAACAACCTTGTATAAAGGTCCCTTGGTTTATACTTTCAAGAAATTATGTCTTATCCACACCATTGTAAGCCCTTGATAAGAATATCAGAGTCTTTCTTGTTATCCCTGCAAGCCCTCGAACATTAAGGTAGTCGGCACATTTGTCTTACTATCCCTAGAATCCCATGATTATACTCAGCAACAATCAAAATCACATAAAGCAATCTAAACAAGATGTTCACCATTGAACAAGGTGTTCATAAAACACACAATGCCTAAGAGTCTTTATCTATCTAGAAATCACTTCACAACATGTAATATCTTGGATCATCAGTTGATAGATTGATCTAGAGATTGTTCAAATGAGATCCTATTTATAGGTAAAACTTAAATGGACGGTTCCCTCCCCCAAAGGTCATATTTTTTCTCGAATCTCAGAGTGACCTATACACATGTCACACAACCAACAGTTAGTTAGAAACAAATTGTATGACATCATTTTATAGTAAAAAAATTATGTGTAAGGAAAATGAAGTTTCTTAAATATATCTAAATATCTAGAATCTAGGAAAAAATAAAATTCAGAGTCTAAACATATAAATAATCATATTCTAGAAACATGAATATTCGGATTCTGTTTTTCAATGAATCCAGAGTCTAAATTATGAGAAATTAGGAGTCTAAATTTCATAGAATTCGAAGTCCTAATTTCAGAGAATTTGGAGTCTGAATTTCAGATAATTTAGAGTCTGAATTTCCTAGAATTTGGAGTCATAATTTCAGAGAATTTGGAGTCGGAATTTTAGATAATTTGGAGTCCGAATTTCAAAAAAAAACGGATTCTGAATTTCAGAGAATTTGGAGTCTAAAAATAGAAGAATCAATATCCAAGGAACTATAATATTCCTAGGTTTTAGATAAGGATATGAATTTTTGACTTATTAATAAAATTAAGTTGTTTTTGATAGGATATAAAAAATAAGAAAACAAGGTAATAATAAAACTTTCCTTAAGAAAAAGTGTTTGTGATTTTCAAAACATATAGGAATGGAAAAGTCATAAAGAAACCTTATTAACTCAAAAAATTAATAAGTTATATGAATATTATAAATTGTAATGCCAGTATCCCACATAAATTTTAGATCTTTTATCAATGTAGACAAATAGGAATCAATACCATTACATGGTTATTTTGGTCAAGATATTAGCAAAGACCACAGAATGTATTTGCACTTTATGCATAACCATGGAGAGAAGTTATAATTTACTAACATGATAGGCCATGTACTATGAATACTAATTTTTATATAAAAATTATTTATTACATCTATAGATAATACAAGATGGAAGTTTCTTGGATCATTTCTGAATTCAAGACACTCATATTCAATTTTCACCCACTGAGGGGACTCTATTGGATGACACAGGTTCCCATATTTAATTCTTTTATCTCCATGCCATGTCAATTATCTCATTGTTTCTTGAAATCCATATAGTCTTCTAAACTATGTAATGATTTGAAAGTACTATACAACATTTAAAGGACTTGATTCATTTTCCTTGTATCGGTCTTATCCATGCATAGAGTATTTTATAAGGGATTCATAATCCTTGTGAAACAATATGCAATCATTTAGAAAAGAATTTATTTTTGACATATCATTCCCATTAAACATATAATTCATTTTGCATCATATGTTTGAAAAGGAAGTTTATTTTCTTATGGTTTCATATCAATTAAGAGAGAAAGTAGTTTTCTAAAGCAGGTGTTCCTCCATCTGCTATTAGTTTTCAAATTATATAACTCTAATACAACTAAATTTTTTGTATATTTAGTACTACTAGTCTACACTAGTCTCTTAGACTAGATATTTAACTTCTCAAACAACTTTTCACAATCATGAAGTTCATATTAAATTTCCATTTTCATTTCTTCAATGTGATCTCCATCATCATTTACACTTGTCTGTATATCTAACAAACCATAAACCACAATATCATTCCAATTAGTGTGCATATTTAGTTTTCCCCCATGTTTAGTCCAACATTTATAGATTTAATCTATTCCGTGACAAATAAAATATTATTACAACTCCTCAAGACTAATTTTCTTGAATAAAAACAATGGAAACATTAAAAAGGATTTGAGAAGTGTTGTATGCATTCTTTATTCCAAACTTGATAAACTCTTTAACTCCATATTCATACTCTTTTGCCATACGATTAGAATACACCAATTTATGATTCATATCCATACCATTAGGTTACTATAATTTTCATTTTATAAAAAATATGCACATAAGATATTCAAAATAAAAAGTGAAAGTTATAGATAATTCTAATAATGGGGAAAAATGAACACTGGTACTTGGTATGGGATGACTACTTTTCAGAGTAGTTTAAGAAACATAGGTGCATGTCCAGAAGTGACAGGGGATGAATCTCAATCAAAAAAATCAATAATAACTATTTAGGAGATGAAATTGATGAGGATGATAGTTATCTTCTTAAATCTAAATGTTCCTGAGCTAAGAGTTGGTGGAGAGCTGGAAAACATTTCTTAGTCTATTACCTAAATCTAAAAAGTTCCTTAGGCGTACCATGATTTTATGGATGATGTGATCATTTTCATAGTTCCCTTACGCTTTTATACACATTTTCCTATTCCCAATGGTTTGAGATACATTCTCACCTTAAAAAAAGTTTACATGAACAATTATCCCTTGAATAGAAAAATTATTACACCAAGACTAAAATATACTCTCCTAGGGGAAATAGATGCATGATTTCCTAGTCTCGAATATTTTAAACACTATGGAGAGGCTCCTAATTGATATAAAAGGATTAAAACATCTTGTTATTGAGATTTATTCATCATTTATGTATCTATATGATGTGGTACTTGTATCGTTACTATATTTCATGTTATTTATTTCATGGGGTTTTAATCCAATAATTAGCAAAGACTTAATGATTTTCCATATTAACTATAGAATTAAGTGAAGGATGATAGATTTTCAATTTTATAGCATTCATATTAGAGAAACAAATTTTAATTCCACTTAGGGGCCCATATAAATTCACATTACTCTAGTTCATGGGAATTAGAGTAACTTTTAGTATATAGAACAAAGAGAAACTCAACTTAGGATTGGTGAGAAAGAGCACCCAATATCATATCAACAAATTAGAATAAACAACCTTATTTTAAATGTGTTTTCTAGGACCCTTTATGAAATAAATCACTCATTTTTTTAACAACATAATCATTTTTAAAAAAAAATCCAAATTCCACATTGAAACCAACCACTTTACAAAACACTTTGTAAGAGATTAAACTTTTTAAAATTTCCACATCATAATTTAAATTTCAAATATCATCTCCAAAACACTTTCAAGATTAAAAAGGATTCCTTTTTAATTTTTAAAACACAACATAAAATCTATTCTCTTTAATTACACATGAAAACCGACTAATTTTTGTCAAAACACTTAATGGGATGTGAACCCCCTTTCCTATAGAAACAGTTAGCATCAAGTGAAAAAATTTAAAATCATAATAAAAAACCATTAATGATAAATTAAAATTTTAAAACTATTTACATAGAATGATGTACACTTTGAAATGTTTAAGACCTGATAAGTTTACCTTGAAATCACTTTATGAGTTTCAAAACACTGAATTTATTTTAGTTCATTTTAATGTAAAATCTATTTTTTCATTTCAAAACACAATTTAACATTTAAAACCAAGTTTCATTATTCAAAAATGAAATTTAAAATAAGAATGAGCGTAAAAATACTAAGTAAGCCACTACCAGTCTAAATAAAAGCATGATTATTAACCATTTCATAAACATTTTATAAAGATGGCATGGATAAAACATTTTTCAAAAGACAGTGGTAAATTAACAATTTAAATCATAGTACCATGGTAAAGGATTTCCCATGTAAGTTAGGTTAAGGATCAAGGATCCTCACACTCTCAGTAATCATGGTTACCGGGTGCCCACACTACCCTAAGGCTAGGTGCCTAGGGGGTAGGATTATACCACTACAAGTGTCTCCCTGCCTCACCAGTGGTTAGTTACTATTGACATTATATATTCCATTTTTAGGTAGATATAGACATGACTAACATGATTGTACTAGAATACCATACTAAATATAATGGTTCCAACGGGATTATTTCAAAATTAAATCAAGGAACTATTCAATTATCTAAAAATAGTTTCATAATATATCATTGAAGAAGCCACAAATCCAAAATTTCACATGCGATACAATTTATTCAAGAATCAACATCAAGAAGGTTTTACAAATATTTATGACATTGAGAACTATTCTATAAAAGTTCATGACATGTTCGATAGAGTTCTTGTATGATATTGGGCTTAGGATTGATTTTAATTTATTATAGTGTTTGTCGAATTGGAGGTGCTCAAGTACCTGGGGTGAGAGAACAATAGAAGATTTTGTTTTTGTTTGAGAAGGAACAAACCATGAAGTTACACCATATTTCAAGTTTTTACATTATTATGGGTGTTTAGAAGATCATGGGATGATTTGGGTTGTTTAGGAATTGGGAAAGAGTGATGATATAGTATGTTTATGGGGGAAACTGAGCAATTTTAGTGAAAATTTTGCTAGAGGAACAAATAATGTTTTTTCATGAGATTGGGTGTAGTGAGATGGAAACCACATCACGTGTGTTGTTCACATTATATATTTACGGTTGGATTATTATGTAAAATATTTCAAACATGTTTATTTGTTTTAAAATGATCTATTCAATGAAATTAATTTTGGGACTTGTGTTAATTAATTATTTATATTATTTTATTTACATAAGTTCATGGTTAGAAATTATATAATCTCTAAATCATTTTAAGATCCATAAAGGAATGTCGATATCATATGTTTGGGTTACGTTACCTCAATTTATTTTGATAAAGTAACTAGAATATTCACTTGTCTTATACCTTTGTTCAAGAAAAAAAATACTATTTGTTAAATATTTATGTTCTAATATCGTGATTACTTTTAGTAAACCTGAATTTAGTTTCAAATTATAATTTTAAACGGTATGAATATACTTAGTTAAGTATTCCCTTTTATAACTTGTCTTGTATTAAAAGGAAATTCATTTCCTTTCACTATAACCTGAATGGATTATAATTCAATGAAAAATTCATAAACTTGATTTAGTTATTGCATCGGTTATGAGATAACGGATGGGTTGATTAAGTAGGACGAAACGATTTGTTATGAAAACTTATTAAGTATCATAAACTTGTTTGATTTTTTAAGCTAAACTAAAAGCTTATTAAATACTAAATAACCAAGTCCCACTCAATAACCTAGCCCCACTCTAGATATACACAAGCTAAACTAGAGTTTTCACTCTTCCAAGATACCATTTAGTTGCCTCTCATTCCCATGAGTAAGAAACCATGTGAGGAGGTGAGAAATAAATAGAGATACAAACATATGGTAACAAAAGAAATATCCTACACCTAACCTCCAATAACCTTGAATTGAACAAACACTTTTACATCATACAAAAATTATAAATTGAAAAATATCCCATAACAGGAAAACCAAATATAGGGGGTGATCAATGAGGGTATCATGAGATATTTACCTATTTTAAAGGGCTAAACAGGCTATTAAACAAAATCTAACTCAGGGTTCTAAGTTATTTTCCATTCATTTGAAATTCAAAAATTTAAATACTTTGGAAATATTTAGAAAGAGACCCTTTTTATATTTCAAACATTTCTTTAAAACATTGTTTCTTCCTTTAAAACCCAAAATATGGCCTAAGTCTTTCATTTGTCATAAAAAGGGACATGAAATGCCTCAGAAGCATATGATCAAACACTTGGCATGATAAAACATTTAATTAAAAATAATTCAATCAAAATCCATGGAAACCCCTTTATTCCAAGCATGGAATTAAACCAAAATGTTTTCCAAATCCATTAATAACATTACACATATGAATACTTTAAAAAAATTGAATTTAAAAAGACTTAGGCAATCCATGATTTATAAAATGAAGGATTAGAAGAGAAAAACATACCTTAAGAAATTGGAATAGAGGGAGGAGACACCTAAATCAGACGGAAGAAATTGGGGATTTACATTGGAAAACACATGAAAAATGATGGAGGAGACACTTAAATTGAAGTAGAAGGATGTAAAAAGCCTCTTAAGGATCCATGGAGATTCGACTGAGCATGAGGGAGAAGAAAGGATAAGATCCAAGAAAAGACCGCAATAACGCAAACCGTGAAACCCAAATAAGTAATCAATAATATAGGATGAGAAAAAGATAACATACCTTGGATTCGATGGTTGATTTGTCTGAGAGAAATTCGAGGAGGAGCGCTGACATCAGTGGAATTCTACAAAATCTTGAGAATCCTAACTGAAATTAGTGTGATTAAGGTTCTTTTAAATAGATCTGGGAGGATTTTATCAGTGTTTCCAAAAAAACATTGATAAAGATACCTTTTATCAATTCTAAATTAATAATCACTAATAAAATATATTTTTATCAGCGCTTCTTTAGAGTTGATAAAATATTTATAATTATAATTATAAATTAAAATATTTATAAATATTTTTATACAATTATAAATGTATAGATATATATATTAAACATATTCACAATTTAAATATATTTATTATAATTTTATAATTATTTAAATATGTAATTGTTTATTTATAATTATATAAATACTTTTTTTAAATTATATTTTTTTAGTTATAATTATAAATAAGTAATTTTAAAAATATAGTAAATACACATTTATAAATATAATTATATATATATTTAAAAAATCTATATATAGTAAATATTTTCATTATTTAAATATATTTATTATAATTTTAGAATTAAAAATATATTTTTATCATTATATATATTTATATAATTATAAATAAATTTAATAAATATGTATAAATATGAATATAAATATATTAAATATATTCATTATTTAAATATATTTATTATCATTTTATAATTATTTAAATATATAATTATTTGTTTATAATTATATAAATACTTTTAAAAAAATAATATTTATATATTTATATCATTATATATATTTATATCTTTATACATATTTATATAATTATATGTATATTTTTAATAAATATATAAAAATAAATATAGTAAATATAGTAAATATATTCATTATTTAAATAAATTTATTATAATATTATAATTATTTATATATTTATATATAAAATTTATTAATAATTATATAAATACTTTTTTAAAAAATAATATTTATTTATTTATAAATATAAGTATAGTAAATATAAATTTATAAATATATTTATTTACAGACATATTTTTAACATTATTAATGAATATATAATCTTAAATACGTGAATGTTAAAAATTATTGAAATTGAATAATTATAAATGATTGCACTTTAAAAATATTTAGAAAATGGATAAGTTTTATAAATTGAATATATATTACTAAAATAATATGAATATATATTGAAATAAATATGAATACATATTGAAAATATTAAAACATAGTAAAAAGATATATATATATATAATAAATATTAAAAAATTACTAAAATCCAAAAAAAATAATAAAATATTAAAAATGAATAAATAATACATAACTGTAATAATATTAAAAATAAATAAATAAATTTTTTTGATTAAAAACATTATATATTAAATGAATCATGTTACTAAATAAAATTTTAAAATGAATACTAAAAATGAATAAATTAAATAAATATTAGGGGTATGTGTTTCTATATAAGATTTCATTAATTATGAAAATATTTATGTGTGTGCGTTGTATATAAAAATGCATTAATTACAAATATGTATTAGTGAAATTAATTTAACACACGTTACATATATGTTAAATTGAAAAATAAAATGGCATTTAATTAATTTCCATTACTTAATGCAATTAGCCAGTATTTTTTATTAATATTAATTTTTAATTATAAATCATTCTTCACTAAATATTTGACTTGTTTAATATAAGTATAAATATTTTGTATTGTATAAATCATATTTTAGGAAATATTATATATATTGATATATATATATATATATATATATTTCTATATTAAATGTATTAATAAATAATTATGTTTAAAACCCATTAAAATTTAATAAGACATTAATATGTTTTTAATTACATCATTTTATATATTTTTATTTAATAAATATAATTTATTACTATTTATAATTAATATAAATATATATTAAACAGATTCATTTTAATTAATAATTTTCTCATTAATAATTTTTTTAATAATTTTACAATTTATTCATTTTTAATTTTTTTGTTTAATTATTAAAATTTATTCATTTTTAATTTTTTTAGTTATTATAATTTATTAATTTTATATATCTATATTTAATATATACTATTTATTAATATTTATATATATATATATATATATTAAATTAATGAATAATTATTTAATAAAAAATAATATTTTTTTAATATATTTATTTTTAATTTTTATTTCTTTAATTATTTCATTTTTTTATTATTTTTATACTTTTATTTTTATTATCGGTTTGTATAAAAACATTGGCTATGGACCTGGTCAGGTCCTTTAGGACTTGAATATGAATGAGGGCGTAGGGACAGGTTAACTATAGGGTTGCCCAAGGCCCGCGTGGACCTGTGGGAGGCCCATATTGGTGTGTGCAATGTATTGGGGAGATCATCCCCACAACAGGCTTCTGAGCCGTGGATGTAGTGGAATGATATATAAAGGAGTGCCCTCCCATGCGCTATTTTGATGTGGGATTCTCTCGGTGATTGAGAACTTTATTAGCACTAAAAATAAAGTGCTCATAAATGGTACCTTTTATTAGTGCTAAAAATGAAGCGTTGAAAAATTCTAGCGATGTTAAAGGTTTGTTTTGTAGTAGTGTCTTCATTTTTAATTAATTGGTTTTATTTTTCATTATAAATTAGTATTATTAATTAGAAGTGATTAGTTTTAATTAGAAATAATTATTTTTAATTAGCTGTAATTAGTTTTAAGTAGTAATAATTTTTTTAATTAAAATTATTTTGTTTTAATTATCAGTATTTATTTTTAATTAGAAGTAATTTGTTCCAATTAGCAGTATTTAGTTTTAATTATTAGTAAGTAGTTTTGAGTAGTATTAACTACGTATAATTGAAATCTAAATATTACTAATTAACATAAATTTGTAATAATTCATAGATCTTTGAAATAAGTAAAAATAATTTGTAGTAATTTGTGATAATTAACAATAATTAGTAATTAGTTTTAATTGACACTAATATTTAGTAATTAATGGTAAATATTAATAATTGAAAAAAAATAGTAAAAATTAGTGTTAATTAGTACACATTAGCTGTAATCAATAAAGTATGGATAATTATTAGAAATTAGGGGTAATTATTTGAAATTAGCGGTAATTAGTAGAAAATAGTGGTAAATAGTAAAATTAGTGGTAATTATTAGAAATTAGTGGCAAATATTATAAAATAGAAGTAACTAGTAAAATTATCGGTAATTATTAGAAATTCGCAGAAATTGGTAAAATTATCGATAATTGGTAGAAAATAGCAGCAATTATTAGAAATTATCAATAATTAGTGGAAAATAGTTGTAATTAGTACAAGTGAGCGGTAATGAGTAATAGTTATTAAAAATTAGTGCAAATGAATGAAAATTATTAAAAATTAGTGGAAATGAACGGTAATTAGTAAAAAGTATTGATAATTAATGGTAATTATTAAAAATTACATATAATGAGTGATATTTAGTAAAAATTACCGACAATCAGCGGTATTTAATAAAAATTCCCTGTAATGAGAATTATTTAGTAAAAATTACCACTAATGAATAATATTTAGTAAAAAAATACCGATAATGTGTGGTATTTATTAAAAAAATACTAGTAATGAGTGGTAATTAGTAAAAAAATATTGATAACAAGCGATAATTAGTAAAAATTATCTGTAATAAGCAGTATTTAGAAAAAAAATATTAGTAATGTGTGGTATTTTTTTTAAAAACTAGTAATGAGCGTTATTTAGTAAAAAATACCCAAAATGAGAGGTAATTAGTAAAAAATACCCACAATGAGAGGTAATTAGTAAAAAATACTGGGAATGAGGGGTAATTAGTAAATAATACAAGTAATGAGTGGTAATTGGTAAAAAAAATCAGTAATGAGCGGTAATTAGTAAATATTATTGGTAATGAGTGGTAATTAGTATAAAATAGTAATGAGAAATAATTACTAAAAAATCCAATAATGAGTGGTAATTAGTAAAAAATATAGGTAATTAGAAGTAATTAATAATAAATTTGGTAATGAGTGGTAATTATGTAAATTAGAAAAAAAATCTACTGGTTTTCTTTGATTTAATGGAATTTTTGATATTATATTTGCGACATAAAGAAAAATGGGGAGGGTCGGTGCAGTTATAATAGTTGTGCCTATACAAGAGATGCATGCATAAATTGAAGAAAAAGGTATATGACAAAGAATCAATTGAAGGTTCAATTGTACAAATTTATATATAAGAGAAAATTTATTTTTTCTACTCCCATTATTTCCAACCTGAATACCCTTCAAAACATAACTGAATGGGCCATAATGAGGGAAATGTTGAGGAAGCATTAAATATTAAATTATCAATTTTTAATCATCCTGAACTTGGATTTGGTGGTGTTCATTAAGGATGTCTTTTATATAATGAACATTATTGGGATCATACAAAATTTATGATCAACTATAAATAAATGACATGACTTGTACAGTGAGTGCTACTACCACTTATTCTTTGATTTTTTAAAAAATTAAATTAATATTATTTTATTTGTATATTATATGATGATCATATCAAGAAGTAGTTTCCATAAATTAAACCAATTTCCCTTGAAAAATGTCAACAACATATTTTTTCCTACTGGTTTCAAAAGAATGATAAAGAAAATTGTTTATTGTTTAACATATTCAATAAATTTATTATTTTTTATATTGATAATTGTTTTTTGATTTTTCAGGTATCAAAACATACTGATAAAATTGATAAAAGATTATGTGTATTGAGTAACCCACTATCCAAAATGGTTAAGTATTAAAATGTATATGTGGTGAGTGGTCTTTTATTCCATACACATGCATATGGTGAATAAAAAAACAATGAATAGTTTTGTTTTCCTAATAGGATCTCATCATAAAGAGAGTAACGTTTTCTTTTATGGCATGCTAGATAAAATAATTGAACTATGTTATCTATGATAGAATTATGTAATGATGTTTAAATGGAATTGGTTTGATAATGATAGAGGGTTTTCTACTTATCTATTCCATGGAATCATCAACATTAAATATAAAATTTTTCTTGTAGTAAATGAACAATTTTTATTAGCTTGTCAAACACATCAAATTTATTAGTCAAATTATTATGCTGCTTCAAGAGATTTAATTGACTAGTAGAGAATTATAAAAATAAAATCCTATGAAAATCAATTTTTTAAAATTGAATTTGGTTCTATTTAAGTGAAATGAATTAAAAATTTCCAAGAAACAGCTCCAAATACATCTTTCCAATTGCAGTGACATAACCCTAGAAAGTATGGAGTTGGTGTCATGCTAACATCACTTTGGCATGATTATATAGTATCAAATCCCATAGTACTAGAGATTTTAGAGGTATTAGTAAACTAGATATATACATGAGTCTTGTATTACAAATGAATACAATAATTTCAACATATGTTTTTTTTCTTTTAAGGATAACTTCATTCCATCAAGTATATTAGTGCATATCTTTATATAAACCTTCTTGGATTCCTAGGGAAAGGAAACAAATTAAGGGTGATCTCAAATTCTCAGTAAAAAAAAAGTATAGTAGAAGAAATAATGAATCAATAAGAATAAATTTACACGGATAGGTAAATAACTAAAAACACATATCATTCAAATAACTAGATAAGTCATAATCAATATGGCAAGGTAATAAACTGAAAACACATGCTATTTAATCAATAAACTGAGAATGAAATGAATCCATAGATTTTATCATATGAAATCATCATGTATAATAACAATGATTCTAGAAATATCTATGAAGTAAGTTCCTAATTATTGGATGTCATGTCTAAGGCACATGAAAACCTATACTGTCAAGATCTATCTCCAAGAAATTTTAAAACTATAGGTAGAAAGTTGTTTAATTTCGAAAACTTATTTATCTGATTAGAACCTATTGATACATCCAGGGGCTATATAAAGTTCGGGATCCACCCATCATTGTATTTTCAAAGAATTCCTCGTATCAAATAAATGATTTAATCAATGTACAATATGACTTATCAAATATCCATATTGAATAAATAATAATAATTTATCAATAATTCCCCAGTAAATTAAATATTTGTCAAAGTGAACACCATATATAAAAATAGTATATAGTTTAGGAAATAATAATATCAATAACCAAAGAATTTTTCTATTTAAATGATTACAATAAAGTGATTCGTTCAATATAAATTAAATAATCAAAAGTAAAATGTGTTTTCAAAAATAATCATTAAAAATGTTCTTGAGGTGAATAGTCTTTAAACATTCCAAAGTATCACATACAACTTTAAAACATTTGAATCATAATATATATAAAGGAATAAAATTAAATGAAACTCTTAATATCATAAGAATAATTAGATTCATTATATATCATGTTAAAGGTAATTATATACACCATATAAGAGTTAAGTGGTTCATAACAACAAATAATCCTCAATGAAATGTAAACTGAGAAAAAATTCCTTACATTGAATTTACATTTATGTGAAAATTATTTAAAATCATATATAATGATTTAAATTATGTTAATAAATTATTATAGAACCATATTTATGTTTATAATGTCATATATTATCTTTTTAAAATATATTATTTCCTATTTGATAATAATCATTCATTATTTTCACTATTCCAGGTGTTAATTTCCAGTTTGTCGAGTACATTTAAACTTGTTACTTGTTGTTCCTATTAATTATATGATGGTTTAATCTTATAAAAAATATAAAACATGATTTAAATATCATATATATTCATTATGTATGTATTTATAATAATCCATTATATTTGGAAATAATAAATGAAATGCACTGTTCCTAGAGACGGTAGGTTGTACGTATGAATGAATGCTACTTTCATTTCATTTTTGTATTAAAAGAGTGATAAATAATTAATAAATATGTATAATATAACTTTATTATAAAATTAATTTCCTATATTTTACATAGTTTTATTTAAATCATTCTTAATATGTTCCATGTATAGCGTGAACGAATCACATCGCTTTGAACAGACAGCAGTCCACACCTCCACAAATGATGTTATCATATTTAAAAAAAATGGAATGTTTAAAGTTGTGTGTTATAAATAATTAAATAATAATAAATAAAAAATAAATATCATATATATTATTTATAAAAATATTTCCCATCATAATTTCCACCATGAGAGGCGGTAAAGGAAAAAAATGAAGAACTTCGCTTAGTGAGACGACAGTTCTCCATACACAGGAACGGTAAGTCTGTTACCCATTAAATGGATGTGTGTATAAGTGAATGTATAAATATTAACCTAAAAACATCTCAGTATATTTAGGATACTAATTTGTTATATAATCATGTAATAAGGATATTTTAGGGGTGTATAATTGAAATAAAACTAAAGAGGTTGCAAAAAGATGTTATCTCTTCTTTGGGTAACTCCTTTTGGTTTGCACCAAAGGGATTCATTGGATGGATTTATTTCCAAATGAAGGATTATAGGATTAGGTGAGGGATTTTTAGGGTCTATTTGGTAAGATCTCAGTTGATACAAGTTATCTTGAGACGTTTGAGCAAGTTGGAGGCTTGAGTGTCTTTTTATAGTGGATGAGGAGTGGCACTCTTGTAAATTTTTGAAAATGGATTTACACCCACGTTTTTACCAATTAAAGTGGATCGAATAATAGTAAAAATTAGATAAAATGGATTATAGGGTATAAATATTTCCATACAATGTCTTTTGGAAAAATTTATAGGTTATTTTGGCTCTTAATTTTAAGATTTAGTCCATTGTTAAGCTAATTTTTCACTTAATCAATGTAATTAATTTTAATTACATTAACTAATATTTTTGGTAAAAAACTAATTTGACCTTATTATACATTAAAAATTAATCTTATTCCAAATATGGAAACCATTTTTCCAAATTTAAATCACAAATGTTTTAGAAATTAATTTAAATTTAATCCCATAGACGGGATGACAAAACAGATTTTTAAAGTAAAATGTTTGAAAGTTTCCTAATTTTTCATGTCCAATTCGAAAGTGAAATTAACTCCAATAACCTATATTTTATTAATTATAGAAAATTTATCTAATTAAATTTTAAAAACAATGAAAAACGTAAATTAACCTTATAAATAAATTAGATGAAAAATCATTTTTGAATTAAAATTCAGAATTTTTTACTATTCATTAAAAAATAAAACTTCGTAGAAAAATACCAAAAAGTTTACCCTAAGATAATTTTAATGTTTAAATTTAAAAATTGAAGTTTATTATGTTATATTAAATTAATAAATTTTTCAAAATTTGAATTTAAAATAGGTTCGTCTCTAAAATGCGATTAAATCGCCTTTATAAAAATATTAGTTTTTATGCGTAATATTGAGTTTGTTCTTATCTTATACTTATCAAATCTATTGGATGAATATAAAACATATTTGATTTAATATATGATATATATATATATATTAAATTAATAGAATTCACTAATTGTAATTAATTTAATTTATTATGCTAAAACAGCTTTTTGGGCATAAAAATAGTTTTCTATAAAAACATTTCCTTTATAATCAATTTGTTCTTATATTAATTTTTAATTAATTTGTAAACTATGAATTGATTTTATATTTTTATAAACCATATATTTTCATAAGTTAGTTATTACTATTCATAGACATTAATTTTGTGGCTAGTTTATATCTTATTATATTAAATAATAATGTTTTATTAATATATTATTATTTGATAAAACATTGTCTTGCATGTAAGACAAATCATTGAAGAAAACTCATTGTTGTGTGTGAAGTACACTAACCTAATATCATGTGAATTGGAAGTTATATCATATATTGAATTTATTTAAAATAATAAATATATTATAATGTCTTGGGATATTATATTCTCTTATATGCTTGGTGTTGCGTGTCATACATGCTATTGGATATAATGTTCTTACTTTAGAATTTTGGGCTGTTACATTCTCTCCACCTTAATTAAATTGCATCCTCATTTTGTAAACTCAATCTTGGTAATATATTGTTTGTTATTTCCTATGTTTAAATTACACATCATTAGAATAGTTAATAAAATATCCAATTAATAAGAGATTAAGAGAAGTACAAAGGTAACATAGGCTACATATAACTCAGTCTCTAAGTAGGATAACATTAGTGGAAAGTAGAGATATGTACATCGAAGAAAAGTGTAAATATTTATAGGAAGTGATTGAGGTCATCAATCACAAACTAGTGAGTGATCAATAGAAATTTGAGGGCCTCAAAGCCATAAATCTATGATGATTTTAAAGACAATCAGTTCAAAAAAAAGGTATTAAGACAACATTTTTTTAAATATCATTTTACTCATGTTTAGAAATTCCTTTACTACCTATTAATATAAGGAAATTTACTTACAAGATATATTTTAATTTTATATGAAATTTTTTTCTTTTGGTTTGATTCGATCAAATTCTAATTCAACCCATTATTCCCACAATTGAATATCCAAAAATTAACTTTTTTCTTGAAGAACTAAAATAAACTTTTAATGAATCATAAGGCCTATGAAAGAGTGAAAAGTCAAACTATTTGTCTCTAACTTTTCTCTAAAGCCAATATGGATAACACATTAATCACTAAACCTAAAAATTAACACTAATGGTTCATTATTAATATTTATTCATCAATTTTTTTAACTAAAAACGATAAAATATTAACCAGGACATTTTGTAGGTCAATGGTTACTATTAAACCCTTATTATCCTTCAGTCGTGGGTTCAAGTCCCATGGCCTTGCTGAACATGATTGGTTTTTACCCAGCATATAGGTCATCCTTCTCTAAAAACATATTAATATAATTTCAAAAATAAATATGACAGATATCCTTGAAATAAGGTTAATCACTAAATATCCTTTTAACCAAGTTTTTTAATACAACCTAAATACCTAAATACTTCATCTATTTTATTTCTAGATAGGTCCTTTGTTGGTCTATGTTTTAACCTAGCCTATTCATTATCAAAATCTATTCAAATACTTCATAATGGTTTGTAATTAAAGTGAATATTTTCCAAAGCGTATCACCTAAAAGTTTCAAACTAGGTGCACAGTGAGGCCCATTTTCATGTACTAGGTTATATTGAGTCAGGACAGAAACACCTTATTGAAGTTGTTACTCCCCAATACATAAGTTCCAGAACCACATCCACTAGTAGTATCTTGATAGCGATGTGTTACCAAAATTCTATGATGTTCCACTATACTTATACTCAAATTCTATCATAGGTTTATGTTCTATAATTTATGTTCTCTAAATCTAGTTTCCAATGTTTCTAATAAAATTCCTTTGATACCAACTATATCGACTCTACCCCTAAAATCCCAAAGTTGGTGTCATTCTACCATCACTTTGGCATGGTTACAAGGAATCAAATCCTAAATTATTGAAGAGTTTATTGGTCTTGGTAAACCAAATACATACATGAGTCTTGTATAACAAATGAATGCATTAATTACAACATTATTTTTTTCTTTTAATGACAACTTTATTCCATCTAGTATATCCCTGCATATCTTTCATATTACACATCTTGGATTCATAGGAAAGGTAAACAAAATAATATTGATCTCAAATACTCAGTAAGGGTAAAGTATAACAAAATAAATAATGAATCTATGATAATAAATTTATATGGAAAGATCGATAACTGATAACAAATACCATCAAAATAAATGGATAAGTAATAATCAATATGTCAAAGTAAGAAACTGAAAACACATGCCATTTAATCAATAAAATCAAAATGAAATGCATTCATAGATTTTACTAGTTAAAAACCTCCTAGATAATAAAAATGATAACAAAAATATCTATGAATTAAATTCTTAATTATTGGACATCATGTATAAGCCACATGAAAATCTATATTTTCAAGATCCTTCCTCTAGATAGTTTAAAACTATAGGTAGAAACCATTTTAATTTGACAAACTTATTTGTCTCATGAGAACCTATAGATGCGTCGAGGGGATATATAAGTTTGGGGCCCACCCATCATTGAATTTAAAAAGCATTAATCTTATCAAATAATTTATTTAATAAATATTAATATTCCTTATCAAATATATGTTTTTTATAAAATACATGGATTTATCAATAATTCCTAAGTTAATCAAATAACTTTCAAAATTAACATCATATGTAAACATGGTATACGGTTTAAGAAATAATAATATTAATCACCCAAGGATATGTATATTTAAATTACTGAAATAATGATATTATTTCAAGATAAAGTTAACAATCACAAATAAAGTTAGATTTCAAAGATAGTCATTTAAAATTTTTTTGAGGAAATTAATCTTTAAACATTCCAAAGTGTCTCATAAAAATTTCAAATATTTGAATCATAATCTCAATGAAGGAATAAAATTAAATGAAAATTTAACATCATGTGAATAAGTATATTAATGATATATCATGTTAAAGGGTATCATATACCCCATATAAAATTGAAGTGGTACATAACAACAAATAAGTCACAAGGGAATGTAAATTGAGATGAAATCCCTTACCATGCATTTCATTTTATGTGAACGGCCTTTAACGTCTTGTATAATGGTTTTAATAATGTTATTAAATTATTAAAGAACCATATTTACTTTTATAATATCATATATTATCTTCCTATAATATCTTATTACCTGTTTGATAACAATCTTTCATTATTTTTTCTATTCTGGGTGTTAATTTCCTAGTTTGTCGAGTAAGTTTTAACTTGTTACTTTTTTTTATTATTAATTATATCATGGTTTCATCATATAAATATTGTAAAACATGATTTAAATATAATATATATTCATTATATATTTATTCATAATAATCCATAATATTAGGATATAATAAATGAAATGCAATGTTCATGGATATGGTATGTGGTACGTACGCATGGACGCTATTTTCATTTCTTTGTCATATTAAAAGTGTGATAAGTAAATGATAAATATGAATATAATCACTACAGTATAATATTTATTTCATATATCTCACATAGGTTTATTAAAATTATCCTTAATATGTTACATTTATAGCATGAACGTATCACAATGCTTTGAGGAGGCGGTAGTCCACACTTCCACAAACGATGTTATCATATTTACACAAAAATGGAAAGTATAAAGGCATGTGTTATAAAATAATTACAGAATAATATACATAATAAATATCATATATATCATATATAAATATATTTTCTATCATAATTTCCACCATTAGAGGCGGTAAAGGAAAAACGGACAACTTTGCTTTTATGAGGTGGTAGTTCACCATACACAAGAACAGTATGTTCGTTACACATTAGATGGAAGTGTGTGTATTTTTAGGTAGAAACCATAAAATAAAAAAATATCAGTATATTTAGTATACTATTTTTTTATATAATCATTTAATAATAATATTTTAGGGGGTGGAGAATGGAAATAAAACTAAAGAGCTTGAGGAAAGATGGTACCTCTTCTTTAGGTAACTCCTTTTGGTTTGTGCCAAAAGGGATTCTGTGGATGGATTTTTTCCAAAAGGTAGAATTATAGGATTATGGGATAGATTTTGAGGATCTATTCATGAAGATATTTTTCAATATAAAGTGGCTTGAGAGGTGTGATGTAGTGGGATTCTTGAGTGCCTTTTTATATTGGAAAAGGAGTGACACTCTTGTAAATTTTGGAAAATGGAATCCCACCCACGTTTTTTCCATTGAAATTGGCTCCACTAATGATAAAAAGTATATCTAAGATAGGATGGAGTCTAAATATTTCCATAAAATGGATTTTAAATAAGTTTATAGGTCATTTTGGCTCATAAGTTCAAGGTTTAGTCCCTTGTTAAGCTAATATTTTATTTGATTGTTGTAATTAATTTTAATTACATTCACTAATATTTTTTTAAAAAAATAATTTGATCTTATTATAAATTATAAATTATTATGATTCTAAATATGGAATCAATTTTTTTAAATTCCAATCACATAAGTGGTAGAAATTAATTGAAATTTAATCTTGTAGACTGGATGACAAATCGGGTTTTTAAAGTAAAATATTCGAAAGTTTTCTATGTTTTTATATTCAATTCCAAAGTGAAATTGATTATCATGACCTAAATTGAATTTTTGATATAAAATTTATCTAATTAATTTTTAATAACAATAAAAAATAGAATTTAACTTTATAAATAAATTAGACAAAAAAGAAGTTTTGAATTAAAATTTAGTATTTTTCACTATTCATGAAAAAGTAAGCTCCATAGAAAAATACCAAAAATTCACCATAACCTAATTTTATGATTTAATTTAAAAAATGAAGTTTATTATTTCATATTAAATTAATAAAAGTTTCAAAATATGAATTTAAAATATGTCCACCACTAAAATGTAGTAAAATTGCCTTTATAAAAATAGAGGTTTTATTTCGTAATATCGGGTTTGTTCTTATCTTATACTTATCAAATGTATTTTATAAATATAAAAAAATATTTTATTGAATATAATATATATATATATATATATTACATTAATATCACTCACTAATTTTAATTAATTTAATTTATTAGGGTAAAACATCTTTTTGGGAATAAAAATTCTTTTCTATAAAAACATTACCTTTATATTCAATTGGTTATTATATTCATTTCTAATTAATTTGTAACCTATGAATTAATTTTATATTTTTATAAACCATATATTTTTACAAGTTAGTAAATACTCTTCATAACCTCTAATTTTATATCAATGTTATATCTTATTATATTAAATAATAATGTTTTATTAATATGTTGTTGTTTGGTAAAACTTGGTCTTGTATGTAACGCAAGCCATTTAAAAAAACAATAAAATTTGTTCAATGTAGTGTAACTCAGTATCATGTTCATTATAATCAATATTTTATATTTACTTTATTTAAAATAGTAAATATATTTTAAAGTCTTAGGATATTATATTCCCTTGCACACTGGGTGTTGTGTATCATACATGCTATTAGATATAATGTTCTTACTTTAGAATTTTGGGGTGTTATATCAATAAAGAGACATGAATATCAATGATGAAGCCCCACAGTTACGGGTCGATGGTAATGATGATGTTGATGATGTAACAAATGAATTTAAATTAACAAGAGATGATGATGTAGAAACTCCTATGGAAATTGACACTAAGGAGGAAGATGAAGATATTGAAACTGTTGTATATGAAGATGAGGATGAAGATGAGGAATGAAACAACTACATGTTGGTTATAGTAATAATAAATAAATATATATATATATAATAATCATCTTCAATTATTTGATGAAAACATTCTGTTCATGTTTCAGATGGTTGATGAGACTTATGATGATATGTTTTGTAGCCTTGAGGAGGCTATACTTCCTAGTGATGAAAATGATGCTTCGTCATTCAACCCTCAAGTAACAGGCATTTTTTCAACTTGGAGGGGTCATGGTCTTGTGAGATTAATGATTCCTGACCCTATTCCTGAGTAATTTTCACATCTTGATTTTGATCCATGCATGCAGATGTATGGTTTGTACACTACAAATAGTGTTTTAGTGGCGGTTTTTTCGCAGTGGTTTTTAAAAACACCGCTAAATGTTTTCCGATCAAAAATTTAGTGGCGGTTTTTAAAACCGCTATGAAAAAACCACTGCAATTTTTTTTAATTTTTTTTAAAATATATTCTAAATAAAAAAAATCAATTTTTTAGTGGAGGTTTTTTAGAAAAACCAACATGAAATAGCGGCAGTTTTTTCAAAACAGCCGTAATAATTTAGAAAATTTTAAAAAAATATATTTATTATTTATTATTTATTATTTATTATTTATTATTTATTATTTATTATTTACAATAAAATATAGTTTATTATTTATAATTTTAAATATTTTTATTGTGTCAATTAATTAATATTTATAATTATTAGTTAATAATATTTTTAAACTGAAAAAAAAATCTTCAATAAGTAGAAGAACAGACTTCAGCATCAAATGACCATACTTCTGATCCGAGAGTCCATTTCATCTTCACAACCAGCCAAATCAAAGTTTATCAAATGATCAAAACCCAAGTGAGATTTAAATCATGTGATAATCAAAGGGAAAAATATATTCAAAATTCAAAAGTTGAAAATCGAACTCAAACTTCAAACAACCATAACTTTTAATCTGGATGTCCGTTTAGACTCTACCACATATCAAATCGAAGCCTAAAATGAGCTCTACGTTTCTTAGGTTTGGTACCAACTCTTTAATTATTTTACCCCTTTTTATTCCACAAAAAAGGTCCAGAAGGCCTCCAAAACAGAGGTTTTAGTTGCAAACATCCATTTCTTAAAATTCAAATCGTTATAACTTTCGATACAGGTGTCTGTTCAGCCAATACCACATATCATATTGAAGCTCATTTCATGATCTTCGATTTGACTAGTTGTGGCACTGAAAAGGGGGTCTCATATCATATTTTTTGGTCATTTTAATGTTTTTAGGGTTTTTAGAAGTTCTTAACGTTTTATTTATTTATTTACTTATTTAATATTTATTTAATTATTACATATTTATTAATTCTTAATTAATTAATTAATTAATTTTTGTCTATTATTTATTATTTATTTAATATTTAATATTTATTTATTTATTTATTATTAAGTTATTATGTCTACATTAATTATTAATTTATTTTTAATTTATTAATTAATTAATTATTATTTATTTATTATTAGTTTATTATTCATTTATTATTCATTTATTTATTTATTTATTTATTCGTTATTCATTATTTATTTAATATTTATTAACTACTAATTATTTATTAAATATTTATTAAATATTAAATATTTAATGTTAAAAATTAGATATTAATTATTAATTATTAATTATTAATAATCAATTATTATGCATTAGTTATTAGTTATTAGTTATTATTAATTAATTATTTTTTATTTATCTATTTATCTATTTATGTATTTATTTATTTATGATTCATTATTTATTCTTTATTCATTATTCTTTTTTCTTTTTTCTTTTTTCTTTATTCTTTAATACTTAATATTTAATATTTATTTATTTATTTTTAATTTACTAAATATTAATTTATTAGTATATTATTATTCATTTATTATTTATTTATTTATTATTTATTGAAAATTTCTTAAGTAAATATTAATTATTTATTAAATATTAAATATTGACTATTGAATATTAATAATTAGTTATTATTAATTATTAATTAATTATTATTTATTAATTAATTAATTATTTATTTATTTATTATTAATCTTTATTATTTATTATTTATTAATTATTAATTTATTTTTAATTTACTAAATATTAATTTATTATTTTTCATTATTCATTTATTATTTATTTATTATTTATTTATTTATTCAATATTCAATATTTATTAATAATTTATTAACTATATATAAATTTCTAAATATTAAATATGAAATATTAATTATTAATTCCTAATGATAAATTATTATTTATTAGTTATTATTAATTATTTATTATTTATTATTTATTATTTACTATTTAATATTTACTATTTGTTATTTATTATTTATTATTTATTATTCATTATTTACTATTTATTATTTATTATTTATTATTTATTATTTATTATTAATTAACATTGATTAATGATTAATTATTTATTATTTATCATTTATTTATTATTTATTTATTTATCTATTATTTATTAATTTTTTATTAATTTTTTATTAATTTTTTATTTATTTATCATATATTCATTTAATTTTTAATCAATTTATTATTTATACATTACTTATATATTATATGTTATATATTATATATTATATGTTATATGTTATATGTTATATATTATCAATTATATATTATATATTATGCAATATACAATATACAATATATATTATATATTATATATTATACTATATATATTATATATTATATATTATATATTATATATTATATATTATATATTATATATTATATATTATATATTATATATTATATATTATATATTATATATTACGTATTATGTATTACGTATTATGTATTATGTATTATGTATTATGTATTATGTATTATGTATTATGTATTATGTATTATGTATTCTATATTATATATTATGTATTATATATTATGTATTATATATTATATATTATATATTTTGTCTTATATATTATATGTTATATATTATATATTATATATTATATATTATATATTATTAATTATTAATTATTAATTATTAATTATTAATTATTGATTATTGATTAATCATTATTGATTAATAATTTTTTAGTGTGTATCTATTTGTTATGTATTACTTGTTTTTCAATTAATATATATGTGTATAAGTATATTAAATTCGATTTATTGACCACATGAAGAGCCTACTGGAGTGGTAAAGTCTTTGAAGAATAAGCATGAGGTAAGGGGTTCAAATCTCACCCAACGCAGAATTTTTATATATTACACGAGAATGTGCATGGACATGGACTTATGTATGGAGATGGACATGAGTGTGGTAATAATAAACAAATTACGAAAATATATAATTTTTATTTTGAAATTTATTTAATTATTAACTTACTATTATTAATTATTTTCATGTTTTATAATATACCATTGATGAAAGACTAAATACCTCTATCTAGGAGGCCAAGGAAGACTACACGCGTGAGCATTGTCGTCAGTTTTTGCATAATCTTTTTGAGAGATCCATGAAGAAAGTTGGAGTCACATTTTTTTATCAGTCTTGTTGTTTCCATCAACCCGATTACATATCATCTTAGTTTTGGGATGGATTCTGATCAAATTATATGTAAAATAGTTAATAGAGTAGATCATCATTAGGTTGGTAGAATTAGGGAGGAAGGAGGTCACACATAGAGCTGGTAGTCATACGTTCAGTATTCATCGATGACATATGGTAAGTAATTTTTTAAATAATTTATATAACTTTAAATGTAAAATATTTATTTTATTATTCATATAGGAAGTTGAGAAACCCGATATTATAGATCTTGATGTTTACAAGAGAATGTACATTAACCCTGTCACTAGAGATATTACTAGTGGTCCAAAACATCAGATTATAGTCAGTAAAATGTTTTTTTTAGTTTTAAAATAAAAATAATATTTTAAATATTTTAATTCCAAATTGCATTTGAAGGAGTCATATGAGGCCACAACTTCTCACACACATGATGAGAGTCAGGCTGAGACTAAGGGTCAGATCACCAGTGTAGTAGGATTTGATGATGTAGCATAAATGCAAGAGACTCAGTATGCCTTCAAGAAAGGTTGGGTTGTTGGTATCAGTTCTCAATTGATGCTTGATAGTTATTATGGTACTGGTGTGATATCATAGTCCATCTTAAGGGAGCCCATGGAGAGTCTTCATCATTAGCTGTAGAGTATGAGGAGAAGTTGTGAGCAGAGGATGAGGTTATAGAAACCCTACGTAGAGAGAAAGAAGAGTTTTGTTGACAATATGAGCCGAAGCAAGAGTAGCAGTGTCAATCGCATGCACAACAGTAGCATCAAAGGATGGATTACATGTAACAATTGGCACAGGGTGTATGGATTAAGTTCCCTCTACCACCTCCTCTAGATGACCCTCCCCCTCCTCAGTGTTATATCTTTACACATTTATTATAATAACCATTTTAATGGACATATTTTTTTAATATTTTTATTAATTTAGATATTTATAGTTTTATATATTAATATTTATTTATATTATTATGATGTTTTTTATTTTATATATTTTTTTTAAAAAATACTTTTCATTATTTTTTTATTTTTTTATTTTTTTTATTCTTTGTGACAGGATTGATCCCCCCTTGAAAATATTTATTTGCAATGGGAGATGATTCCCATCGCAAATGATGACATATATATAACCAGTAAAATATTTTTGTGATGGGAGGGTCCCCCATTGTAAAAAATAGTTTTTGTGATACACTTTTCAGCTACATACCATTTGCGATGGGTTCCTGCTGGAAATAACTATTTTTGACGGGTTCCCATTGCAAATATTTCATTTTCCAATATTGATACTTTTATATTTTCATGGTTTCATGTATGTACATAGATATAATGTCACATAATTAAATATATGTATACTTGTAAATAATTATAGTAATATATGTATGTATGTGATTATAAAAAACATATACTCACATATACTGACACACACCTATTGTGGAGTGTTACAAAAGCTAATTATTTCCCCCTAAGGGTGTAGTAGTAATAGTGAAAAAATTTGTATTCCAAGAGTAGTGTTTTGAATCAAGATGTCATGAGAATGAAATTAAATTAAAGAATATGAATTAAATGACTATGAAATATAGAACATGATTTGTGATGATTAGACTAGAGAAAGTGATTGAGTTTTAGGCTTGGCTTCCCTTCTATAATTATATCATAGACCCTTTTGAAATTGAATATTTTGTTTTTATAAATTAGTTTAATGAATTGGTTGACAATTGTTTACCCTCTAACACCATTGATTATGATTTATTGATAGTGAAAATAATCCACCCAATTTTTTTGGTTGGAATATTCTATTTCCAAAGTGTGAAAGGAACATTGGGTCTCCTTTGGATCACTTAATCAATTCCAAATGAAAAATTGAGTTCCCATGTTCCCTAATGAGTCCACTATGTCTACCCCAGGTGTTTAGTGATCACTAAACACTTCTCTTCCTGACCCTAGATCTCTCAATCAGTGTGATCCAAAACCAAGAAGAGGAAGAATAATTTTCTTAAGAAAATAAATTTAGAATTTTCATATTTTAAATAAAAAATACAATCGTATACCATTAAAATTATGATATCATGAATTGAAAACCATTTAGTAAATAAAAGGAGACAAGTGGATTTTATATAAATCAGGACTTAAACATTACAAAAGGTAACCTCCCATTTGACCACCCACAAAATGGTCTACCCCTCCATTAAAAGTGAAAAAATGGGGGTAGATAGGGAAAGAGTCATTTTACGGGGAAAAAAGTAAAAGTAGTAAAAATAGAGTGTCCCGTAGGTGCAGTGAGTGTTCTCTCCTTGATTCTATTATCATTTTCTATAGCGCAGCCCCACTATATTTATATAGGGAGGTAACCTCTTAATCTCTCTCTTTTTAATATTTTCAAATCTTTTAGGATGTTGAATATTTATTTTAAATGATATTCATCATTAAATATACTTAATTCTTAAGTGTTTACAGTTTTTAGTACTGAGCTCTAATTCATAGGGATAATAACATCATCCACTGTTGACCCAATGGTAGATCATGTGCCACCATTGAGTCAAGGGTAGATCATGTGCTACCATTGTTTTATTGTTAGCATGTGCTACCATTGGAAATTATTTTCTAAATAATTCACTCCAACTTATTTTTTCCCCTTCAATTCACTCCTTATTCATCCGTTCTGATTAAAGTAACTCTTTATTGACTCATCCTCCTCCATTTTTTATATATGGAAGTGTCAATAGTGGCTCATGAATGGATTCCTTTTTGGGACTCCTCCTTAGATGAATTCATGAAAGTAATCATACTACCTACAAAATTTCATTAATGGTGGTGGAAAGGGATCTAGTTCAGTGGTGCATGACCATGGAAGCAGAGAGAATGGTGGTGATCAGTCTGTGGAAAGTGGTGAGGTGGTGACTTCCTCTTGATCCACTGTTGGCTCAATAGTATCTCATGTGCTACCATTGGACCAATGGTAGCTCATACAGGGATGATACACAATTCTTGGGTGTGTTGGAGAAGTGTGGAAGATATCTTTGATAGTGTCCTTTTAGAGTTATTTATGCTTGAGGTCGGGCTTCATGTGGCAGTAGTGGGGTTCCTGGTGAGAAGCGAGGGTGACCATCGATGGCTCCTCTAGATGATACTGTTGGATTCAATGGTGGAAATGATTTAGGTGTTCATGGAAATTATGGTGGAGATTAGAAGTGTTGTTGCCTCTATATGGTGGCTAGAGGGCGTGGTTGTAGTTGGCCTAGTTGTAGCACAGGTGCTATTGTTGTCCTGGTTGTAGTAAAAGTGTGACAGTTGGCCTGGTGGTAGCACATATGCCACTATTGGTTCCAACAGTAACATGGAATTTGATCATGCATGGGATTGTATGTAGGTCTATATTGGTGTAGTGTTTAGGTGCTGAAGTATGTGGCAGTGTGGGAGCATGGTGGTGGCAGCAACATCATCCTCCAATCCTCCAGCATTCACAATGGCCGGAGGAAGTTTCAAAATTTTCTCTTCTTGGTCATCTGTGGTCCATGAGGTTATCCAAGGTGGTATCGGGATTTGGTGGATACCTATGGCTCAAGATTGATCTCGAGCAGTAGAGATCATGGAATTCCCCAGCATTCCATTGGTGGCTGGAGTCGTCGAGGGGTGTAGTAGGTGGCGAAGTTGGGTGTCCATGGACGACACAGCAGAGTGGGAGAGGGAAGAAATTGTTTGAATTAAAAATTAAAATTACCTGATAAACCCACATCCCACATCAAAAAAATCTATATTCTTTGTGAGTGCTAAAAGAGAAAGATGCAGCCTCCCGCCCCTACAATGAAGTCATATGGGGGTCAGAAGACCCCTGCCCGCCGTAGTGGACCACCCCACCCCAACGAGACCTTCCTCTCGTCACTCCATGGGTTTCACCACAACGGTTCAGCACATATAGTTTTCATCCTAGCAGTTATTCCTATGGATTTTACCCACGCAGGCCTTGCACAGGCCAGATACCCTATGTTGGATCTGTCAATGGTTTGTTGGCCTTCCCTTAGGCATGTATGGCTGGTTGGCCCCTTATGAGCTAACTATGATTCGTACAATCCCTTAGGTAGAGGGATGGAACATTGGGCCAATTTTTTACATAAATACATGAAAATCATTAAAACACTCTTAATAAAACATAAGCATAATGTTAAAATAAATAACAACCTAAAATCCTTAAAAATTATCCCTGTAAGATCATTTTAATTACACATTTGAAATTGACCATAATGTAGTAAAACATTTGACATTTAAGAAAATTATTCATTAAAATCGTTCAATATCCATTAAAAATGTTTAAATTATGCACAAATACTGAGTTCTTAAAATATCACCATACTTAAACCATGCTATTCCTCAAGCATAAAATATCAGAATTGAAAATCAGAGGGCACCTATGTTACCATCATTCAAATCTTAAAGTAATAAAATAAAATGATTATCAATGTTAAATTAAACCTTCAAAAATCTATAAAAAAATATAAATTCAAAATCTCAATTTTAAAAGAAACAATCAAATCTAGTATTTTAATTTTTCAAATTTCAAAATGATTGTACTTATCTTCTCATTCATTCAAGCTCCTTATTTAACTATTATCAAACATTCCAAATCATTATTTAACTCTCATTTTAATTTTTTCTCTCATCACTCATGATACAATTCAAGTAGAGTTATCATCATATCTTGAAAATAGTATCATTATCCATAGTCTTGTAAATAAACTCTTTTATTCACTTTGTAAAGAAAAAAGAAACATAAAATCATGAAGACATTTTAATCAAGGTTCATATGACTCTGGGGATTAAGTTTGGTGGGAACTAATGTTTAAAAATTAAGACTCAAGGAGGAGGTTTATCTCTTAAAATATAGTGCAAGATATCCAAAGTAAAATCTTATTGACATTATCCCCTTAAAATTTTGACAAATCCCACTTCCAAAAACTCAAAGTAAATGTCATGATCAATGAAAGCATAAATAATAATGTGCACCATCTTGAAAATTTTCTATACTTTTATATATATTTTTTCTTTTTCAAAGTATCTTTTTTCATTTTTTTTAAAATTTATGCTCATAAATAAACCTCACATACACCAAAAAACAACAAATGATAAAAATAATAGGTCCAATATTAGTTATTTTTAATTATTCCTAGTCACAACCCATTTACATTTTATCATTTTTTTAAAAGGGAAAAATGTTAAAGTACAATTTCTGAATCAAAAAACCTTTCTAATTACCCAAATTAGCACCCCCACACTTTATACATACAATATATTTCATCCAATATATGATGAATTCCCTCAACTCCCACACATAATCTTTAAAATATCATGAAAAATACTAAGAGGAGGGTAGAAATGGATAAAAATGGCTTGAAACATAGCTCATTCCTAATAAGGGAATTCATGGTGTCTATTGGAAAAAAAAGATTAATATAAAGGTGGTATTCAAGGATTAGGTTTTTTCAAAATATGCATCAATCATTTTAAATGTGTTTTTTCACTTTCCTTAGCTTTGACAGGTTTCAATGCATGTTTTGGAAGGTGGCATGCCCCAAGATCACTCAAGAAATATGATAAAGATAAAATAGGAAGTACTTCGTCTAGAAATCCTCTCGAGAATGAGACATAAGATTTTGGATAACCACTAAAGGAATGAGTAATAATAAAAAATTCATTAACATAAATTTCAAAAATTCAAAGTGTGAAAAATTATAGGGAATTTTAATTTACATAAATCAACAAATTTTCTCAAAGCATGAGTCCTTATTTTAATACCCACGCTTCACATTAATCATTGAATTCTCCATGTAACTCATTAGATATCAATATAATTGAAATATAAAACATGTAATCATAGGATTTTTAAGAAACTCATGTCTCTAAGATAATTAAGGCAAAGAAAAAAATTTGAGTTTGGCCATGCAATTTTTTAGGTTAACACAACTACTAGAATATTTAGTTAAAAATAGATTTTTAGAAACATATAGGATATTGTAAAAATAAAGAATGAAAGAATAATATCCCCATTCCCATAAATATTTTTCTCTAATTCATTCTTTATTTGGGGGATTCCTTTTGACTTCCTTTATGGTGGTCCTATGAAACAACTCATACCAGTGTAAGATCCATTCTATTAAAGCTCGAGGGATGAAGGGATGAGTTGACCAAATCGTAAATATTATGAAAACAGAAAAACTCAAGTTTCCTCCGAGAAGCACCATTGGTTAAATTCCTTGGATCATCCTAACCTCATGGGAAGAGATCAATATATATGTTAGAGAAGTCTGAGCTCCTCTACCGGTTCCTGAGGTACATTCTCATGGAACTTTGTCAGCCTCTACCCATTGATAGTGAATAGGTTTCCTACTTCTCTCTTTATCTAGATAGAACCAAAAGGATAGACATTAGTAAATATATAATTATCCTCCCAATTATAATGAAGATTACCCATCATTAACTTTAGTCTAGACTTGTAAAGTAAGACTTAGTCTCTAGGTTGAAAGGTGTAGCACCCCATGAATTTACAAATAAATTTAATATTGAATGCATGAAATACTAAGTCTCTTTGAAATAAAAAGTTTTTATAACCTATCCAATGAACATAATTTTTTTTCTTTTGGGATTTATATTTCAAAAAACTAGCATACACTATTGCGATCAGTAAGATATTTAGAGCTTGGTAGGATCAACTTACATTTTTAGTGAATAATAACTTACCCAGATGAATAGAAAAATACCCTTATAAATAGTAATGCACCCTTATGAATATTAACCTCACCCATGTAAGTATTAATAAAATTTATGTATTATATAAATGAGAGTGAATATTTTTTAAAAAATATTAATTAAGTGTTTGTATTTTGTTGAGTAATAAATATTTAATTGAAATTTTATATTAATAAATAAATAAAATTAAGTTTTATAAAATTTATTCCTAAATAAATATTTTATTTTCCTATGATTTTAGGATAATTTTATAAGGCTTCAGTTAATTTTTGAAAGTATTATAAAATCAGTTTTAAATTTAAAATATGTGTTTTTCAAGTAAATAACGATTTTATTTAAAAATTAAATTTCTATTATTTAGAAAATTATTTTGATAAAATGGATTTTATTTTTAAATTCTAAATGTCAAAAAATGTTTAGGGAAAATTTTGGTTATTTTTCTGAAATACTTGAATTTTTTGTTAATAGTAAAATTCGATAATTTACGAAACATGAAACAATAAATGAATTTCTACAATATGATTTAGTAATGGCTGATATAAATGGCCATTGGTTTGAACTCACATGAACTTATTACTATTTTTAGTCACAATAATAAAGAATATTCATAGTCCTAAGCCAAATAATAAATTAATGATTAAAATAATTGAAAAACCCTCATCTCTTCCACTATAAAAACTACCCCTCACTTCCTCTTCTCTTCACTCCTATAAGCCTTAAAGATTCTAAAATTTATAAAAAAAATACTCTTACCTAGTCCCTACTGACATCCATTATCCCTTTGTCTTTCCAAAATACCAAAACTCTTTCCCTTGAGGAGGTTCTCAAGGAGGTTATTTCAAGAGGTAAATCCTCTTCCTTTTTCATATAATTTCATTTCAATTTATCTTCTTTTATTATTATCTTCTAACCTCCTATGTACAATTGATCGTGATAACTCTAGTATCATCTATATAATTTAATTATATCATGTTAATGTAATAACCATTATCAATCTATTTACTCTCCCTCTTTTATTTTATAAACAAAATCATCATATGGGAGGTACCAATTTATTGCCTTTGTGGACGATGAAGTTTTGTACTTAAAATTCTTCTTAAAGGATATTCAGGAAACCATTTTAATGGTTGAGACAAATTTTAAAATTCACAATATAACCCTTTTATGTTTTGTGAGTAACATATTTACATAATAATAAATGATAAAACAAAATGACTTTGTTATGATCAATAACCGCTTTAATAATCTAAATGATTAACACTAAATGTATTATCTAATGATTCATCCACATAATATGTAACCAAATGATATATATAACAATTTACACTTTTGGGTCCTCATTAAAAACATGAAATTCCAGTTTTGGATAATTATACCAATTTTAAATGAACTCCATTACTTATAATCAAGTGAACTGATCATGAAATCATGTAAACTAACACACTGAAATGACGTAATTCAATCATATAACTTATAAATAATGACATAAATGAACTTAATAAAACTATAATAAATAAAATACATGTATATAATTTTATTAATTAATTTTATTATCTAGAAAGTTAAGGTCAAGCGCAGAACACGTTTGGATATAAGGTAAGGGTTTTCTACCCGAACCTCCATTTTCTTTCGGGTCACTCTTATTCTATACATACCTAAATGAAATTATTAATAATTATTTATTAATACTCATTAATTATTTTTTAATGCATTATATATGTGTACCAAACATAATTCTTCTTTATTTTTTGGGGAGTTACATATTCTAAAAGGATCTTTCAAAAATTCTTCTCAATAAAAAAGCATGTTTCAAAGGAACTTCTCAAATCCTAACCTATTTTCAAATTCACTATATAATATATTTTTATCCCCCATTATTTTTCTAAAATCACTAATTTTATTATGAAATAAATACATTAATTCACTTCTGTTTTTATGCAAGGATTTTTCCAAAATAACTCTTATTTTTAAAGTAAAAGAGTATTTATCTTAAGAATTAGTTGCTGATTTTATATGAGTATTTTAATATATTTTAAAACTATTATTGATTATTATGTTTAATTGGGATTAATATATTATAATATCATATACCATATTTTATTGAATTATTTATGATTAGTTTGACTATGGATATGATATCTTGATACCATTCACTGTATTACTCTGAATGGTTAGTGTTCATATTTAATGATTAGGGAAAGTTATTTAAATTTCATGTGTTTGTTTCAATATGAATGTAAATGTTGTTTATGTTTATCCCCATTCATATGAGAATTCATTGGACTTATTACGTGACAGTTGGGGCTCGTTATATCCCCTCGATGCATCAGTAGGTATAATGAGACAAACTAGTTTGGGTTTTTACCCATTTATATATGGTCTTGGAATGAGGTCTCAAAAGAATGATTATAATGTCTGAAATTATGAATTACCTCTTTATGAAACTAGATATTTTTATCCCATGTTATTATTCAAATAATATAATATACATGGTTATGTTTTATGGAATTATTTAATCAGTTTTTATTCCTTCCATATTATGATCAAGTTTATTTTTAAAGGCATGTATTTTTGGTTATTCATCATACCTAGTGTTTATGTTTGTGATTACTTCTGCTATATTATTTACCCTTACTAATCATCTTATCTCACCCCTTTATTCTGATTTATATTTCCCTAGGATTTGTAGAATTGTATTATCAATGAATTTTAGAAAAAATCTTGGAGTTATGGGAGTTACTAATGGATTTTTTATATTGTATTTCATTTCAAGTTGTAATGTTGAACTTATATATGTGTCTAGTCTTCCAAAACTACTAAAATATTTGGTACTTTAGGATACCAATTTCTTGTAATAATTCCAATGTAATAAAATAATGCAGTGACTTAGGGAAATTGGGGTTGGGCGTTATAAGTTGTATCAGAGGAAGTTTAGTAGAAAACTTGGAAACTAGATTTAGAAAATGTAGATTGGGGAACAAAACCCTAAGGTATACATTGAGGATAAGAATAAAATAAAATCCTAGAATTTTGGTAAGGAATATATTATGTGGGTCTTATTATAAAATTCATCTCTTTTTGGATACTAAAAGTGGAGATGGTTCTGGCACAGATATACCTAGGAGTAAAAACACTGACGAGGTGTTTTAGTCTTGACTTAGGGTAACCTGGTACATGAAAACGGGCCTTACTACACACCTAGTTTGACACTCTTGGAGGATAATATTAGGATAATTAACTTCTTCTTTACAAGCCATTATAAAGGATTTAAAAGAAAATTTTTCCACAATGAAACAATGTTTATGATTATTGGATTAACTATGCATAGGATTTCAATTTATGTTAAGTATTCGGGTAGTTAAGATTATGCAATATGATTCATAACCTAATCTAGTGTATGCCATCATTTAGAAATAGAGCCTAGTGGAAGGAATGTAAACATAATGAATGTTCTTATACCATGTAGGTATTTACCTCCTATGTAAGATAATGATGTTGGTTATGGAGCTTCCACTAGTGTTGAGAAACTTATAACTATATTAGGATAGATGAATCAGGTTACGAGAAATAACCTTACCCATATAGAGAATCCTAAACCAAAACATGGAGGAGAAATGTTAAACCTATTTATGAGACAAAATCCTATATCATTTAATGGGACTATAAACCCATTCATAATAGAGAAGTGGATAAGTTTCTTAGATAAGATATTTCTCATATTGGGATATAATGAAAGGGAGAAGGTTATCATGGCAGTTTATAATTTATCGGGATATTTTGATAAATGGTGTTAAATAATTCAAAATAAAAAGGAGTATGAAGATATTTAAAATATGTAACGGAGGGATTTTATGTAAATATTCTTAGAAAAATATTTTCTTCATGAACAGTGAGTAGATATGGAAAGGCAGTTTCTGAATCTGAGGAAAAAAGAGGATTAGAATGTTAACAATTATAAAGCTAACTTCACAAGGTTAGAAAGTCATTCTACGAACTACATACATAATCCAAGGAGTAATATTTATTGATTTTTTGATGGTTTAAAACCATTCCTACAAAGGTAACTGTTCTCCCAAACTTTCTCACCATATAAAGATATAGTATCATGTGTAATCAAGACAAAAAATAGAATTCTCTAAGTCTTATGACTTTAATGGAATGTAAGAGAAGAAGAGGGATGTTGAAAACTTTGGAAAAGGAAATATGGAAAAGGAGAAGAAGTGATGAATTTATTTTCCATCCTGTGATAAATGTGGGAAGAAACACCTTGGTACTTGCCTGAAAGGTATGGGTGTTTGTTACAAGTGTGGAGGAAAAGGCCACCAATCCCATGATTTTAAGGTAAATAAAGAAGTCACCAATGTTCAATTCTATAATTTCAAATAGATGGGAAATTATAAAAATTATAGTACTAAGATTCAAGGAAATATTCCCTAGAGAAGGCCAATGGAGCAAGTCCAAGCTTATAAGATCACAATTGCTGATGTTGAAGTTCCTAATGATGTGGTGGAAGGTACTTTAATCATTTTATCAAACATAGAAAATGATTTACTTGATTTTGGATTGTCACATTCTTTTATATCTTTCTAGTTTTCCAAGAAAATTATACATTTCCAATTTGATTTAATTAAGGATTTTGTAGTCAAAACTTATAAGAGAAGTATCATAAAAACAAAGATGTGTCAATCAGCCCCCCTTATGACACATAAAAATTCTTTTTTTCTGATCTTATTATCATACCTATGATTGAGTTTATATAATCCTTGGTATGGATTATATTTTAAATAATGATGCAAAAATATATGAAAATAATAAGTAGGTTTCAATTTTTGTTAATGATGTAGAATCCCTTTTCTTTAGAATAGAAACATCATCATCTTATTCTTATCTAGATCCACCCCTAGTATCTCTACTAAATGAAGTTATTGGGGATGATGAGAAATCTATATATATGAGTGAGGAAAAGAATCTTCAAATTGATGATGTACCTATTGTATAAGTATACATTGATTTGTTTCCATAAGACTTACCTAGGAATCCTCTGGAGTGGGAAGTTGAGTTCTTTATTGACTTAATTCCCGGTTCAAGACCAATATCATAGACTCCTTATTAAATTTCCCCTATGGAGTTAGTAAAAATGAAGAAAAAACTAGAGGAATTGAGTGATAAAGGATTTATTCAACCTAGTGTTTCTCTATGGGGAGCCCCTGTTCATTTCATCAAGAAGAAGGATGGATCTATGAGGTTGTTCATTGACTACATGGAGATTAATTCTATTACGATAAAGAACAAGTATCCTCTTCCCTGCATTGATGATTTATTTTATCAACTTCACAGAATCCAATATTTTTCGAAGATTGACCTTTGATCTGGATATCATCATTTGTGTGTAAGGAAGGAATATATTCCAGAAATAGAATTTTGAACCAAGTATGGGTAGTATGAGTTTACTGTAATGCCTTTTGGACTGACTAATGCACCCACTATTTTTATGGATCCAATGAATTGAATTTTCAAGAAAAAATCTTAATGAATTTGTTGTGATATTTATTTATGATATCTTGGAATAATCCAAAATCTATGAAGATCATGAGAATCACTTGCGCATAATTCTGAAGAATCTTAGAAGAAATGAATTATATGAGAAGTTTATCAAGTGTGAATTATAGTTTCAATTAGTTTATTTTATAGGTCATATTGTCTCTAAGGATGGAATTTTAGTGGATCCTAAAAATAAAAAGATAGTTCAGGAATGGACTACTCCAACAAACATAACCAAGGTACATTGTTTTATTAGTTTAGTAGGTTATTATTAGTGTTTCATTCAGAACTTCACCCGATTAGCCAACCTATAAACCAAGCTTACTCATAAATGGGTTAAGTTTGTAAGGGAAAAAGAATGTGAAGAATTTTTTGAATAATTGAAGAGGAGATTATTGAATGATCAGATCCTGACTCTACCATCATGAAATGGTGGATTTATGATTTATAGTGATGCATCAAAGAAATGACTTGGATGTGTCCTTATGTAGAATGATAGAGTTATTTCCTGTGAATAAAGTTGATTAAAAATTCAGGAACATAACTATCCAACTCATGATCTTGAGTTAGTAGATTTAATATTTTCACTAAAGATATGGAGACTCTATATCTTTGGAGAAAAGTGTGAGATATATACATATCACAAGAAATTAAAGTATATCTTCTCATAGAAATAACTAAACATGACGTAGAGGCGATGGCTTGACCTACTCAAGGATTACGATTATCTCATACACTACCACCCAGGAATGGAAAATAAGGTAGCTTATGCATTGAGCTTGAAGGATCATGGAGTTTTAAACCAAATGAATATTTAAAGGGATCCTATATTCATGGATCTAGTCAAGATAAATATGAGAATTATCAAAGAAGGTGAAACGTCATTACTTTTCCAATTGGTTCCCCAACCATCTTTATTGGAATGAATTAAAACTTCTCAGTCTGACTATGATAATGTTCAAAAGAAAATTAGAGGTGTGAATTATGGGAAGTTGGATGAATTCATGTGTGAGTATGGAATTCTAAAATTTGGGAAGAGGCTATCTGTTCCCTCTATACCCGACCTAAAAAGGGAGTTATTGGATGATTCCCATAGCTTGACTTTTTCTATACACCCCTGTAGAAATAAAATGTATAGATATTTGAAGGAACATTTCTAGTGGGACAACATGAAGAAGGAAATTTCTAATTATGCATCAAGACTTTTAGTCTATCAATAAGTGAAGGTCGAACGACAACATCCTAGAGGATTCATGAAAACTATACCTATTCCTAAATGGAATTTCTATGACATCACCATGGAGTTTTTCACTGGATTACCCAAAAATCAAAGAAATAAATATAAAATATGGGTAATTGTTGATCGACTTACAAAATCTGCACATTTCCTCTCTATAAGGGGGATTTTCCACTAGATCTCCTTGCACAAATCTATATCAATGAAGTTGTGATACTTCATGGAGATCCCCTATCAATTGTGTCTGATTGTGATCCATGATTCACATTAAAATTCTAGAAAATTATTGAAAATTATTTCGATACTTAGCTTCAATTGAGTACTTATTATCACACTCAAACTGACGGGCAATCAGAAAGGACGATCCAAAATTTAGCAGACATGTTGAGATCATGTTCACTTGACTTTCAAGGTATGTGAGATCGTTATTTACCTTTGTTTTAGTTTTAATTCAACAATAGTATCCCTTATAGTATTCAAATGGAACCATATAAAGTATTGTACAGAAATAGTTGTTGTACACCAACATGTTGGGATGAAGTTGGTGAAAAGAAGCTTGTGGGACCAGAAATTGTAGAGGAAGCAACAACAAAGGTAAAGACTATTAAAACCCATATAAAATAATTTCAAAGTAGGAAAAAAATATATGTTGATAATTTAAGGAAGGATTTGTAATTTTAATAGGGAGATCACATTTTCATGAAAGTATATCCATGGAAGGGTGTTATAAGATTTGGAAATGAAGGGAAACTAAGCCCCATGTACATTATCCCTTTTGAATTATGGAGAGAATTCGAGCTATGGATTATCGTTTGGAAATGTCTCTTAGCCTTTATAAGGTAAAAAATGTGTTCCATGTCTCATTATTGAGAAATTACATGCCAGACCCAACACATGTCCTCACTTCTGAAGGTATAGAATTGGAACCTAAATTATCTTACTATGAAGAGCCTATCCAGATTCTGGACACTAAATAAGAGGTGTTGAGAAATCAGATGACTCGACAGGTAAAGGTACTTTGAAAAATCATAAAATTTAAGAGCCAACATGGGATAATGAGAAACTTATAATGAACTACCCAAATCTTTTTATAAGGTATCATTTTAGTAATTTTGAGGATAAAATTTTGTTAAGGGGGGAAAATGTAGCACCCCAAGAATTAAAAAATAAATTTAATATTCAATGCATGAAACACTAAGTCTCTATGAAACAACACTTTATTATAAACTAGCCAATGACTAAAAATTTTCTGCTTCTGTGATTTGAATTTTGAAAACTGACATACACCGTTGCGATCAGTAAGATATTTAGAGTCTAATATGATTAACTTACATTTTTTGGAAATAGTAACTTACCATTATGAATAGTAACTTTTTATTATGAATATTAATGCACCCTTATGAATTTTAACCTCACCCATGTAAGTATTAATAAAATTTAGGCACCATATAAATTAGAGTGAATATTTTTAAAAAATTAATAATTAAGTGTTGGTATTTTTGTGAGTAAAAAATATTTGATTACAATTTTAAATTAATAAATAAAAAAAACCATTTTCAAAGCATGTATTCCAAAATAAATATTTTTTTGTCCTATGATTTTATGATAATTTTATGAGACCTCGGTTAATTTTTGAAAGTATTATAAAATATGTCTTAAATTTAAAATATGTATTTTTCAAGTAAATAATGATTTTATTTACAAAGTAAATTTATCATATTTAGAAAATTATTTTTGATAAAATGGAGTTTATTTTTTAATTCTACTCATTGAAAAAATTTTAGGGTGATTTTTTGGGATTTTTCTGAAATAACTGATTTTTCGTGAATAGTGAAATTAGATAGTTTACAAAATATGCTAAAGAAATGAATTTATGCATCATGCTTGAGTCATGGATGATGTAAATGGTTATTGGTTCAAACTGAATGCACTTATTACATTTTTTATTCACATGAATCGATACTATTCATAGTCTTGATCCAAAAATAATAAAATAATGGTTAAAATAATGGAAAAAACCCTCCTCTCCTCCACTATAAAACCACCCCTCAATCCCTCTTATCTTCACTCCTCTAAGCCTTTAAGCTTCTCAAAGTTATACCCAAATAATATTACCTAGTCCCTCCCGAAATTCATGAGCCCTTGGTCTTTCCAAAAGACCAAAACACTTTCCCTTAAGGAGGTTCTCAAGGAGGTTATCTCAAGAGGTAAATCCTCTTCCTTTTTCATTTAATTTCATTTCAATTTATCTTGTTTTCTTATTCTATCCTAACCTCATATATTCAACTGATCATGATAACTGAGTAACATCAATATACTTGAATTATATCATGCTAATTTAAAAACCATTATCAATCTCCTCACTCTCCCTCTTTTATTTTATAAATGAAATCATCATCTGGGAGGTCCCAATTTACAACCTTCATGGACGACGAAGTTTTATTCTTAAATTTATTCTTCAAGGATGTTAATGAAACCATTTTAAATATTTATATAGATTTAAAAATTTATAATATAACCCTTTTTATGTTTTGTAAGTAATATATTTACATAATACTAAATGATAAAACAAAATGAGTTCGTTATGATCAATAATCGCTGTAATAATCTAAATGATTATCACTAAATGTATTATCTAATGATTCATACACATAATATGTAACCAAATTATATATATAACCATTTACAATTCTGTATTCTCATTAACAAAATTAAATTATAATTCTGGAAAATTATACTAATTTTAAATGAACTCCAATACTTATAATCAAGCGAACCGATCATGAAATCAAGGAAATGAACACACCAGAATGACGAAATTCAATCATATAACTTATCAATGAGTAAATAAATGAACTTAATAAAAATATAATTAATCAAATAAATTTAGATAAGTTTCTTAATTAATTAATTAATGGATTTAATTGGATTATCCTGGAAATTAAGGTTAAGTGCAGAACACGTTCGGACATAAGGTAAGGGTTTTCTACCTAAACCTCTATTTTCTTTCAGGTTACTCTTATTATCTTCATACCTCAATGAAATTATTAATTATTCTTAAGTAAATATTGTGAATTATATGTTAATGTTATATATATTTGTACCAAATAGAATCCTTCTTTATTTTATGGGGAGTTTCATGTTTTAAAAGGATATTTCAAAAATTATTCTCAATAAACAAGCCCGTTTCCAATGGACTTCTCGAATTATTAACTATTTTTAAATGAACTATATAATATATTTTTAGCCCCCATTATTTTTATAAAATCATTCATTTTATTATGTAAAAACTACATTATTTTAATTTTGGTTTTATGCAAATATTTCTTCAAAATAACTCTTCTTTTCAAAGAAAAAGAGTATTTATCTTAATAATTTTTCGATGATTTTATATAAGTATTTTCAACTATTTCAAAACTCTTGTTGATTTATATGTTTAATTAGGATTAATATTTAATGATATAATCTTCCTAATATTATTTAATGGTTTATTATTAGTTTGAATATGGATATGTTTTCTTGATACCATTCACAATATTACTCTGAAAGGTTAGTGTTCATATTTAATGATCGGGGAAAGTTATTTACATTTCATATGATAGTTTTAATATGAATGTATATGTTTTTTATGATTATAAAAATTCATGTTGGGAATGAATTGTAATTATTACGTGATATTTGGGGCCCACTATAGCCCCTCGATTCATCGGTAGGTCTCATGAGACAAATTAGTTTGGGGTTTTACCTGTTTGTATATGTTCTTGGAACGAGGCCTTGACAGAATGATTATAATGTTCAGAATTATAAATACCCTCATTCTAAAACTAGATATTGATAGTCCATGTGAATATTCGACGAGTAGAATATCAATGGTTATGTTTTATGGAATTATTTAATCAGTTTTTATTCCATCCATATTATTCTCAAGTTTATTTTTAAAGGCATGTGTTTTTAGTTTTTTTATCATGCCTAGTGTTTTTGTTTATGATTACTTTTGTAGTATTATTTACCCTTAATAAGCATATGAGATCACCCCTTTATTATGTTTTATATTTCTCCTGTATGTGAAGAAGTGTATTAAGAATGGTTTTTATGGATAATCTAGGATTTGTGGGAGTTACTAATGAATCTACAATATTGTATTTCATTTTAAGTTGTAATATTGAACTTATGTATGTATCTGGACTTCCAAAACTACTAAAATATTTCATCCTTTTGGATTTTACTTTATTTTAATCATTTTAATGTAAAAAAATAAGGTACCAGCTCTGAGAAACTGGGGTTGGGGCATTACAAATGGTCCTTTTCTAAATTAGTTTTTCAAGTACCACTCTAGTTATCTCCTAGTAAATTCTTGAGTTTTTGAAAGATTATCCTCTGATTTCATTAAGTTCTTATAAATTTAGCTTTCTCTATTTCCCAAAACATACCAAATCTAAATTCATTTATTTTATAGCCCAATAGGATTGGTGCTCCAACTCCACTAGAAGATGATAACTCTTTACATAAACAATACAGTAGGTAATCATATCTATAGGTGTTTTGTATGTCATCTGGTATGACCATAATGTGTATTCAATCCTTTGGATCCAATCTTCTGGTTTATATTAACCTTTTTATCCAAAATACCTTTAATCTCTTGATTGGGCACTTCATCTTGGGAATTTTTTGGGGGATGGTAAGGTGTAGATGTCTTGTGGTGCACCCCATACCTTTTAATCATAGCCTCCATCTTCCTATTCAAAAATAAGTCCCTTAGTTACTAATGATTCCCCATGAAACTTCAATCCTACAAAAAATATTAGTCCTCGAAAAATCACATACAACTTTGGCATCATCATTCACAGTGTCCTTATCTTCCACCAATTTAGTTACATAATACATAATAAGTAAAATGTAATAATTATAAAGATACATGGGAAAGGGTCTCATAAAATCAAATCCACATACTTCAAATATGTCACAAAAAATGGTGGGTTTTTGAGGAATCTATTGTCTTTTTTAAATATTTCCAGAATATTAACACTTCTCCCATTCTTTACAATACTCATATGATTCATTAAATAATTTTGTCCAGTAAATTATAGATTCCAAAACTTTTCAAGCCATTATTTGTGTTCCAATGTGGTCTTTATAGGTAAATGTATAACAAAATTCAAATATAGATCCTATTTCACTTACAAGTAATAACCTCCTTTTGACTTGATCGTTACCAATTTTCCACAGAAAGGGATATTCCTAGGTATAGAATCTATATTCAGCCTTAAGTTTGATCTTCTAATGATAGTTAATGTGATAAGATACCTGAGAGGTGGCCAAATAATTCATTAAATTGACATACCATGGTACTTCACCTTCCACTATGTAGAGTTGCTCTATAGGTTTGTGATCATTGAGAGGGATAAGTTCTGGAATGTTTGTTTAAGTAGTGTTTGGAGTTTATTGAGGTGTTCTTCCACCTAGTTTTAGCCTCTATTATTTTCCTTGATCTATAGGTTGAACTCTTTCAAGAGTATTATCCATCTCACCAGCCTTGTTTTAGCATCATACTTATTCATCAATTACTTAAGTGTTTCATGATCAGAGTACATAACAACGTTAGTTCCTAGTAAATAATATCTAAATTTATCCAATACAAAAACAATATCATGTAATTCTTTTACTATAGTTGTGTAACTGAGCTGAGTGGCATCCAAGGTTATTGAGACATATTTTTTAACATGTGGTATTCCTTCAATACTTTGGGAGAGGATCTACTCCTATAGCTTGTTTTTATACATCACACAACAACTCAAATGGGTTCTCTCGATCTATGGGTTTCATAATTAGTGGGGTAATCAACTTTTCCTTTATCTAATCAAATTCCACCCAATAATTATCATTGAAAAAATTCAATTTCTTTTAAATTAAACATTTAATGTGGAAGATCAATATTATAAAAGTCCTCTATGAATCTTCTGTAAAACCCCACATGTCCCAAAAATGACCTAATATATCCCACACAGGTGGGATATGAAAAATAATTGATTATGTGAACTTTAGAATTGTCCACATTTAATGCATTTTTGTTAAATGATATGACCCAAAACTACCAATTTTTCAACCAGAAAGTGACACATATCAAAGTTCAAACAAAAAAATTTCTATGCATGTTTTCAAAAAAAATCTACGTTCCCTAAGAAATAATCAAAGGAGTTTCAAAAAATAGTAAATTAATCCAAAAATACCTACAGGTAGTACTCTATGTGATCTGAGAAAGTACTTACCATACACCATTAGAATGTACTTGGAGCATTGCATAATCCGAAAGGCATTCTACTATAGGAAAAGATTCTAAATGGGCAGGGGAATGTTGTATTCTCTTGGTATTATATGGAAATGGGTACCAGAAAATAACTATAGAATACATCTAAGATAGTAATGTATCATGACTTATAACCTTTCTAGTATTTGGTCTTTGAACAGAATGTGGAAATGATCTTTTAGGGTGAATTAGTTGAGTTTTATGTATTAAATGCATACCCTCCAACTTTTTTGGACTTTTATTGGAATTAATTCATTATTATCATTTTTCACAATTGTCAAACCTGTTTTCTTGGGAACCATGTGGATGGGGCTAACCCATTGTTGGTCAAAAATCGGGTATGTTATGTTGGATTCCAATAGTTATTCAATATATTTTTTAACAACTTCCATGATGGTTGGGTTAAGTCTCTTCTGGGGTTTCCTAATAGGTTGAGAGTCTCCTTATAGTGAAATTTTATGGGAAAAGACCTTGGGTTTTATCAAAGGGATGTCTCCAAGGATCTACCCTATGGCTTGAATTTTTCTTTTCCAAAGTTCAATTAAAATTTTATCTTAGTCTTGGGACAAGTGTTTAGATATAATCATTGGAAAATTTTCACCTTACATAAGATACACATATTTTAAGTAACATATAAGAGGATTTAGTTCCAGTTTTTGGGGTTGTTCCAAAGATGATATTGAATTTAAATTTCCCACCTCCAAACCTTGAATCTTCTTATAAAAGGGTATCATCTCATTTTATTCTAACAATTTGTCAAATAATTCATATGTTATTTCTTCTTGATTATTAAAAAGAAAATTTCTAGATTTTTGAGTACTCACTTGATCTTTAGTGTTTTATGTATCAATGGTATCTCATATAGATAACAATTATATAATCATACTTGAGCTTTCAAGGGTTTCAATACCTTCCTCATGGCTAATTGCAATGAGTGAATGATTGGTTGAGGGGTTCCACTTGGATTCAAGAACATTTAAGTAAACCTTTATATCACCTAGTTCTATAGTGATGGTTTTTTCATGTACATTAATGATTTTTTTGTCCATATTTATGAATGGTCTTCCCAAAATAATGGGTGAATTCCCTGGTGGTCTATCTTCATCCAGGGTGAGCACATAAAAGACTGATGGAAATACTAGTCTTTCAACTCCTACTAGAACGTCCTCCAAGACTCTAGCTAAAAATATAGAAGATCTATTGTCCAGTTGAAAAAAAACTCTTGTGGGATTCATATTTCTTATTTTCAAAGATGAATAGATAGATTTAGACTTGATATTAATTGAAGAACAAAGATCATATAAGGAATCAAAAAATTTTAAAGAACCAATGGTGTAGGTAATAGAGAATGTCCCTAGATCTTGATATTTTTTGTTAATGGTGGTGTGATCTAGGATGAAACACTTCTCCCTTGGTTGATTCTTTCATTCTCATCCATCCTCTTTCTCTTGGTGAAAATATCTTAGAGTAATTTTTCCTATTTAATAACTTTACTAATGGATTCCAAGAATGTAATATTAATTAAAACCTTTTGAAATGCCTCTTAGATATACCCTTCAAGTTTTTCTTCCTCAATTTTCAAGGATTATGTAAATTTGGAAGGGAATTGAAGGGTTATGTCCTTCTTCTCCATTTTTTTGTTTTTTCTATGTAGTTTCGGGTCATTCCTTCATAAATCTTGTACTAGGTTCTTCCTCAATCTTCTTGTCTTATTGTCCAAGTGGGGTGTTTTTCTCTTCTAGAATCTATCCATAATTTTCAGAATTTCCAGACTCACCATCTTCTAGGTCAACTTGGGATTCCTTAGGTTCAGGTGGCTAGATATTCTTTACACTCCTTGTGATGATCATTCTCACACTTTCATTTGGGTTAGGGATTGTCTGAACTTTGTGTTTTCCTTGGTTTTTGGATAGCATGTCCATAATATTAGTAAATTTATGTAAAAAAACATTTACTGTATTCTTCATATTCTCTATCTCTATTACATGACTTCATTAAACCGGTTTTTCACTAGATGAGGGTTTTCCATAGTGTTTTTGTTAAAAAGGTGGTGGTTGATAAGGTTTTTGTTAGTATTAATTCGTGTATGGTTGTTGTAAAGGGAGTGGAGTTTGAAATTTTTATTGTAAAGGGGGTCTAGTATGACTTTGTTTCCCTCCAAATATGTGATGGGTTTTCCCTTATATCCATGGTTGATTCTATTGGAACTGTCTCGGCTAGATTGTGTCTACACAGCTTTCCATACCATGTACCTCAATAAACTGATTAGTGAAGTGATGGGGTGATGAACATAAACCACATGGTTGAGGTGGATTGGGTTTTTCATTCACTTATTTGACTACCATCTGTCTTACAAGGCTTTTTAATTCTTCCAGTTTGGTTTCAATCAATGGTGATGAGTCAGAATCTTTTACCTCATAGATTCCTCTAGTTTTAATACCTCTTGTTCCAAATTCTTGTGAATTATGAGCAATCACCTCAATTAGGATCCTAGCTTCCATGGGTGAATTTTTTATCATAGATCCTATATATTATGTATCCATGAGATTTATCTCAATTTCTAGTAGCCCCTGGTAGAAGAATATTAGGAAGTGATGCTCTTCCATAGCTTGGTGAGGATAGCTTGCACACCACTTTTTGAATCTTTCCCAATATTTGAAGATGGTTTCTCTAGTATCTTTTCTGATGGTATAGATATCCTTTCTTATTTTAGTGATTTGGGTGTCTAGGAAGAAAATTTTCATGAAACTTATTTGGAGATCAACCCTTTCATGACCTGACCATAGTAGAGGCTCAAGCCGCAACTACCCCAATCCCATGTCTATAGACCAAGGAATGAAGACCAACACTGAAGGAAAAAAATAACATGGGGAGTCCTTTTCATGTGTACCAATATGCACACACACACATATCCATCTTGATAAAAAAAAATCGAGGGAAAGAGTAAAAGATGCAATACTTCTATAAAGTAAACCAAACATGCTTGAACCTCTATAAAGTACAAAATTATGGTAGTGTAAACATAAAATTAAATGGGAAAATCACACCCAACTAGAAATATGTCCCAACCTGACAAAAAACTGGAAAAGTAATTAGCTGAGAGAGCCCAACTCATGAATCCCAAGCTACGAACACCATACACATTCTAAGCACCCAGTATCCCTAAGCTCTTATATAGTCACAGTTCACCTACCTATCTTCTCCATAAGACACGACACATGTGGAAAAATCCAATATAGGGTTGATTATATACATACCAAGTATGAAACACTGAAATCATAAGTGGGATAAGTAATAGATACAATAGGAAGAGAAATAAAGTAGATGCAAGATGCAGTCAAAGGGAACAGCTCAACCCAAACCAACAGTGAAAGTAAGATCGTCCAAACATAAGGGGATAAACACAGTGATTAGATGAATTAATCATTAAGTATTATCCACCTATAACAGGATATTTGAATCATCAAACCATGAGAAGCTAGACATAGAAAGCATGTGTCATACTTTGTGCATATTTTCCTCTCTTGGATGGAGAGTAAACAAATCCAAGGTGTGGATACAAATGGATATATATATATATATATATATATATATATATTCTCATTCAAATAATCCAAAATGGGAGTGTAAGGGTATATCCATCTCACAACTCAGCCCAAGAAGAAGAGTATCCAACAGTTCCAAAAGTCCATCAATGATGCCCAGCATCCCACACATCTACCCATAAGTAACCATCCATTTATAAACACACCTCATCACTATGTCACATAGTCTAGGGGTCCAAAAACTCAAAGTAGATGATTTGTGCCCTAGTAAATCAGGCGGTTCCACTATAAACATCTAGGACCCATTATCAGATACCAAATAAGGGTGTCGCTTAGAAGGTTGAAGACCCATGACCATCCCAACTGGAGGGTGCCACTCTATGCCATTGAAGATACATGCCCTTACCCACTATATGGTTCCACTCATAAGGTCAAGGACCCATTACCAGTCTATCTAGAGGGTTCCAATCTAAGTCATCGAGGAACCATGCCCTACCCCATGACAAGGTTCCACTCAGAAGTTCTCTGGTGATCCTGGGTGATCACTGCCATCATCGAGCATCTTTTAAGTAATCACCGTGCCTGTAAAATTTCTCAACATATCTATTAACTTGAAACTAATGGTATGATCATGTTCTACATGGAGAAATACCCAATATAGGCTACTCGTGGGACAAAATATGAGTTTAAACAAAGGAGATATAGACGATGGAAGTTTCCCCAAAAAGGAACTAGGGGTACATGGTGTGTGAGGGGAGCCACACGGTGTGTGGTCCCTCTCCACTACCTATTCATGTTCCTATCCAGCACACAACCCTATCTCATGTAGTAGTACATGCCTTGTAGGTTTACTACATGGTGTGTCCAGGCTAACCAAAATCGGGTTGGGTCATGCGCATCGTGTCGATATACCGAAGTACATAGCCATGTACCTAGTCATGTACTTTCACAAGGTTTAACTCCCATGTGATCTATGACATGGGTTTTCCAAATGATTAAGGGATACATGGAATGTAGAAGGGTTTCACGCCATGTCATCCTTAAGTTCTTTAAAACCCTATATGCTTCCACTGAGAGGGATACACATTGCTTGTTAATCCTTGAACATGGAGGGTAGTTGGGTTTTCTCTAAAATAGTCATATCCATGATCCGCACTTGAATATGCTCAATTCGACATATATACCACATTGAATCCATCTGAAACTTATAGATCTGGTTGTAGATCGATGATTCTGTCTGTGACTCGCCGACAAATGGTCATCATTCACCGTTGAAAGTGCATCACTCAAGCCTTATTCCATCGTGCCTTCCACATTTAATTTTTTTTTGTCTCAAATCACTGAAAACGTCATACAAAACTCACAATGACCCTATATTTGTTCTTGTTTCATCGATATTCTCCTTTTCTACAAAACCATTATGAATCTAGGGGTCTGGTCAGGCTTAGTACCACCAAGAAATTGTCAAAATGGGACCAAGGTTCCCTACCAGTGAAAAACGCAACGAAAAAACATGAAAAGAACAATAACAAAGGTTAAATGATCGAGTCCAGTCATTATTGGACAATTGATCAAGAATGGGGAACCCAGGTTTAGAAAAAAAATAAAAACAATTTGATTTATGTACAACGGTGCATGGAATTGTCTAAAAATGGTGAAGATCCAAAAACATGGATGGATCTACTCAAAAATATAATCAAAGTGTGTAAAAACACCAAAAGGGGATTCTTTACTCAATTATGGATCTTTCTTTGATAATGATCATGTCCTCTATTTATTTGAGAGCAGTTTTTGCATTCGTAGTGTCTCGTTCTTATCTGATTTAGAGTTCCATCATCGTATGAGGAGATTCACCAATGGAGGAGGAAGAGGGAGCTCTAGAATTATTCGAGAGTTAATGTGGATAACCCTAGAGAACTTATCCTAGTGATATTTTTATATAAATATTAGTTTCATTGAAATGAGTTAATTAATTGATCCACTTAACGTACCATCATTGAGAGAGGGGTCTGAACGCCCTGCAACGACCCATTTTTTGTCACGCCTAGGGTAAACATCATATTCTGGACTCAATCGTGGTCTTGGATTTTTGATCCATGCTTTCATTTAAGATTTATCCCATTTCCTTTAAGAATTTTTGCACACATAATATAAAATATATTTAATATTTTTATAAAATTAATTTTGGGCACACCAAACCTCAGAATCATATTCTATCTCAGTTCCTAGATCTAGAAATATATATTTAAATATTTAAAATACTTTTAAGGAAAAAAATTTCTACATAATCCTTCAATATTTTCATCCCTGAAAAGAAAAAACTAAGTAAAAAAATTGGGATACTGAGCTCACAATTGGCTCTCCTTCTCTCAGGAACTCTCCTGCATGTTTCTATATTGACACAACACATGGACCAAGGGGATAGTCCATCCACATAGGGTCCTCTCCTACCGATCCTTAATCCCCACTGGGTGCTCCACAAATGTGGATCCATCCTCAATATCCAGCTCACCCCAATCAACAATGTGCATGTATTCATGATCGTACTTCCTCAGTTATGACACATGGAAGATGTCATACACCCTCTCCATCTATGGGGGTAGGGAGAGGTGGTAGGAAACCTCACCAACCCTCTGAATGATCTCAAACATCCTAATGAACCTTAGGGATATCATGCATCTCCAATCAAACATCCTCAATCCTCGTCATGGGGAGACTCTCCAGAAAATGTGGTCTCCCTTATCAAACTCCATGGGCCTATGATGGTGATCTATGTAAGACTTATATCTACTCTAGGCTGTCTTCATCCACTCATGTATGACCTAGACTTTCTCTATCGTCACTTGTGCCATCTCTGGCCCCAAAAGAGATGATTCACCAATCTTTATCTAGCACATGGGTGACCTAAAAGGTATCCCCTACATGTCCTAAAAAGGTTTCATGTTGATGCTAGAGTAATAGGTGTTGTTATACACAAACTCAACCAAGGGAAAGTGATCCTACCATCATTATCCTAAATATAACACACAAGCCCTCAGAATATCCTCCAACACCTGGATAGTGCGCTCAGTCTGCCCATTGGTTTGGGGATCAAAGGAAGTACTCACCCTCATTTGGTTCTTGAATGAATCCTATATTACTCTCCATAATCCTGAATTAAACTACGTGTTATGATTGGAGACAATCATCGATGGCACCCCATGAAGGCGTACAATCTCTCATGCGTAAAACTACCCCAAACTCTCCACCAAAACCTTCTCCCTCATATAAAGGAAGTGTGATGACTTTTTGAGTCTATATACTATCACCCAGAGAGAGTAATGTATCTTATCTATGCATGGAAGTCCTGTGAAAAAGTCTATATATATTTTATCCCATTTCCACTATTGAATCTCAAGGGGCTGCAACAAACTTGTCAGAACTTAGTGCTTAGAATTCATCTGTTTATAGGTGAGGCACCAAGAAATAAAATCAGATATACTACACCTCATGTCAGACCAAAAAAACTTATACTAAATATCTCTTTACATCTTCCCCACACCAGAATGTACAACTATGGGAGAAGTGTGGAACTCTCACATCAACTCCTCCTAAAATGTGATGGGAACCATTGTTCACCCAAAGAATAAGATGACATGATTATCACCTTCATAATATTTATCTGGTGATTCAACTATGGATATATGATCACATAGGACCTCATAGTGGATATCTCCTAGTTTAAACTCTCTCACATTCTTGAGGAGTGAAGGAGTCAACACCATCGACTACAGAAATGTTGCACCCTCCTGTTCCACCACAGTCAGCTGCAAGGAGGCCAACTACTCTGAATCCCCCTACACTAAGTTATCTGGGTACTTTATAATAATGGAATCTACTACTATGTTCCCCTTACCTAGAGTATAGACTATCTCAAAGTCATATTCTTTTAGGAATTCCAACCAGCATTGTTGTCTCAAGTTCAAGTCTCTCTGCATGAAGACGTACCTAAGACTCTGGTAGTATGAGTATATTAAATGCACTCTCTGAGAAAGTAGTTACTCACATACTTAGGGTGAATAATAACACTACTATATATATGTCATGATTCATGTATTAATCCTCATGTGGTCTCAACTACCTTGACTTTTATGTGTTAACTTCCCTCTTCTACATCAATATGCATCCAAGCCTAGCTCTTGAGGCATCACAATACACTATAAATTCTATACCCTCGTTTACTAGTCTCAACACTATAGAAATCGTCATCCATATCCTAAACTCCTCAATATCCCTCTAGAACTTCTCATACCAAGTAAATGACTACCCTTTCTATGTCAGGGTGTTCAAAGTGGCTTCGATTCCGGAGAAGTGTTCCACAAACCTCCTGTAGTACCCTATCAAGCCAAGAAATATCTACACCTCTTACACACTATTTATTGGATCTCAAGCAATGAATAATTTGATCTTTTAGGGATCTATGGATAAACCCTGAAATTCCCTAGAAAGTGAACCTCATGAATCCATAATTGGAACTTCAATAGATTTTCGTAAAGATGGTGCTCTCAAAGCATGTCTAGGACCACCCTTAAGTGATCTGCATGATTCTCCTATGATGCAGAGTAGAAGACTATTTCATTAGTGAAGAAAATAATAAACTAGTCCAAGTAAATATAGAATACCTGGTTCATCAAATCCCTAAACATAATAAGATAATTCTTCACATTAAAGGGAATCACTAGGAACTCATATTTTCCATAGCAACATCAGAAATCCAATTTTGGAATATCAGCCTCGTGAACCCTCAACTAGTGGTATCCAGACCTTAGATCGATCTTCTAGAACTATATTTCAACTCAAAATTGGTCAAAGACATCATCATTACTTGGAAAGGGGAACATGTTCTTTATTGTGGCCTGGTTTAGGCAATGATAATTCATGAAAATCCGTGAGCTTTCATACTTATTTTTCATGAACAATACTGGAGTCACCCAGGGGGACACATAGGATCTAATTAAACCCTTCTCCTAAAGGTATTCTAACTACAACCATAGCTACCAGATCTTGATAGTTCCCATTTGATATGACATTGATGATATTGGAGATCTTTTGGGATGAAATTTGATGAAAACTCCATCTCCCACCTCATAGGCTGTCCTAGAACATCCTTGGGGAATATTTCCATGTAATCCTCCATAACTAAAGGAATCAAGATGCTCAGAGAGCCTGCTACACTAAGGGCTATGCTCACCAACTGATGGGTGATGGGTTGTAGCCTCCTACTCGTAAAAAACCCTATTGAACTACCATGAGATATTTCTCACCAAAGAAGGGGAATATAATCCCATCAATGCATAAGCATATGAATTTTCTGTAGTGATAGTCAATCTAGGATCAGACAATGGATAGTAAATTCATACCCAAGATGATTCCATAGGGTTCCATCATGATAACAAAAAGGTCCCATGTGAACCTATCTCCACCAAGTGTAATATCACATTCTTGGAAGATAAAATATACAAAATAAGTGTTCCATGTATAAACCTTAAGATGAAGCTGTTAGACTAGTGCCTCAACTAGGAGATTTGGATCACACACCAAGAGCATAGAGTTAAAGGATTGAATGGAACATGTGTCTACTAATACTAAAGAAATAATAGAATAAACACATATTGTACCTCTAATCATCTTGAGTATTGTGGGATCATAAACGACCATAGACAACAGTTATCCATCGCCCTGGCCACCGGCTCCTTAAGCCTGATGTGGGCCTCCTTGTGGTGGTAGTGGAAGGATATCATTCCAGTTCCCACCACCCATAGCTCCTCCTACTCCTCTTCTAGATACACCTCCCCAGGGACCACCCAATCATTTCATGGTAGATCCCTGATCATGACACTGTCTCTTCTGTGGTGATCCATCAGCTATTTATCCCTTCTTATCAGCATGTCTAGTTAGGCAGTCCAATGCCATGTGACCTCACCCGTAACAAGTGAATCATCATCCCTCTTTGGGATACCCTGGTCCTTTTCACTACCTCTAACTACATTCCTATATCTGATCATGGGAAGATCACATGCACTGAGACCCTGACACCTAGCATATACTAGCTTCTGTAGACGACTCAGCTCTATGGCGCCCACTACTAATGTCAGCAATTTGGAGTCCCTATGATAGAAATATATCTGTCAACAGTGCCCTATCTAACACCCCTACATATATGGGGATTCACAAGGGAACCATGATGGCTCAGATCACTCTATAGAGTCCCTACTCAAACTTTCATTCTCAAAATTAGCCATCTCAGATCTTGTCAAGAGAGTACCATGTAATGTTTGTGAACCAAAATGCATACTCATCCACCATCATTTTTCCATGCTGCAGCTCTAGAAGCTCCTGGATCTAGACTGAGCATAAGAAGGAAGGGTAAAATCCTCATGAAACAGTTACTTTAAGTGAGGTCACAAGAGTGTCGGCTCATTGTACATCTTCATAACATGGATCCACTAGTGCCCAACTACTCTGTGGAAAATGATAGTTGTCCACATAACCATATAATCAGTTGGTGTTAGAATAATCCATGAATATACAAAAAACAACTCAATCGAATCCTCTACTTCTTGAGGATCTAGCTCACCATGGAACCTCAGTGGCCTCTAATGCTGGAACTCATGGAGCATGCTATGTTTGCACGCATCCTCAACTTGCTCTGCCGGAATGATCTAATTCTTGAAAGGTGGATGTACTACTAACTTCCCACATAAAGGAAGAGGATCATGGGATGGACCCTAAACTGAGGCCTCATTGCTCATTGGTTCATCCTCATGAACTAGAGTCTGTATTCTGGCTTTCCGGCGTCACGGAGGCATCCTAAAAATTATCAAAGAGTATAATTGTTAGATGAGAATATATATATACATATATATAATAATGGGTATATGACTTAATAATTATGTTAAAATACTCAATCCTATATGATTAATGTACCATTGATCCCCACAAAAAATTTCTTGGCATGCTGAGTGGACAAACAGGTAGTTAGGGTCCTAGAAAATGGATACATCAGTCGTTGCACCATCACTGGATTCTCTAACATGAGAGTTGTACTCAAGAAACTCTGAAAATATTTCCATAAATCCAACCAAAACATTTTAAGGGGACTATCCTGAACAAATTCCCAAGGATCAAACTGCATTTGATACCAATTTATCATGACCCAACCCAAGTTGGGGCTCGAGCCACAACTACCCCAATCCCACCTCAATAGGACAGGGGATAGAGACTAGAACTGAAGGCATAAATAATACAGGGAGGCCTTTTCCTAATTACCTATATGAACACACACATCCATCTCAATGAAAAATTTAAAAGTGAAAGAGTAAAATATGCAACACTACTATTAAGTAAACCAAGCATGCATGAACCTCTGGACAGTACAAAAGTACAATAGTGTAAACTGAAAAATAAAGGGAAAAAATATACACCCAACCAAAAATATTTTCTAACATAATAGAACACTATAAATATAAATAGTTGAGAGATCCTATCTTTGGAATCCCAAGCTACAGCCATCGTATGTGGTCTAAGAACCTATTATCCCTAAGATACTCTATAGTCGCAGTTGACCTGTCCTTTATCTGCATAAGACACGGCACATGGGGGAAAATTCCATGAAGGGGTGAGTATATACATACCTAGTAGGACAACCTAAATGATGAATGGGGCATTAAGAGATAAAATAGGAAGATAATGATAGTGGATACAAGATACAGTCAAAGAGAACAGCTCAACCCAAACCAAGATTGAAAGTATGATCATCCTAATATAAGGGGAAAACATGATGAGTATATGAACTAATTATCGAGTATTCACCGCCTATATAAGGATATTAGACTCATTTAACTATGATAATATATTCAAAAGAACGTGAAATACCCCACACATCTTCGGCTCTCCTAGAAGAAGAGTAACCCCTTGCAAGGTGTGTATACAGAAGGATATATATATCTTTGTGTGTGTTTGTGTGTGATCAAAAAAATAAGACAAAACGAGAGAGTAAGGGGGTTTTCATCATACATCTCATCCCAAGAAGAATATTAACTGACAGTTACAAAATTCCATCAATGATTCCCAGCATCCCACGTGTCTTCACATAAGAAACCATTCATTTCTAACCATGCCTCATCATTATGTTGAATAGTCGAGGGTTCCACAAACTCAAAGTAGAGTACCCACGACCTAGTCCTTTAGGGGTTTTCTCTCTGATCGTCAAGAGCCCATGTCCTGATACCATAGAAAGGTGCCACTTAGAAGTTCGAGGACTCCTGGACAACCCAGCTGGAGGGTGCCACACTAAGTCATTGAGGACTCATGCCCTACCCCACAGAAGGGTTTCCACTCAGATGTTCGAGGACCTATGCCCATACTACCTGGAGGTTTCCACTCTAACTCATTGAGAACCCATGACTTTCTTCTCAAGAGTATTCCAATTGGAAGTTTGAGGACCCATTCCTTACACGGATAGAGGGTGTCACTCTAATTCATTGAGGACCCATGCCCTACCCTGTATGAGGGTGCCACTCAGACTGTCTTCTTCGATCCGGCATGATCATTTCCATCATCGAGCATTTCCTAAGTAATCACTATTCCTATACCATTTTACATATTATCTCCAAATATTCAACCAAGGTAACCATCTTGTTCTACATGTAAAAACACTCAGGTTAGGCTACTCATGGTCTAAAATCCAAGTTCAAACAAAAATGATATGAACGAATGAAGTTTCCTCAAAATGGAACTAGGGGTACACGATGTGTGAGGGGACCAACATAGCATGTGGTCCCACTCCACCACTTGTTCGTGTCCCTAGCTAGAATACATCCCCATCCCATGTAGCAGTACATGTCATGTAGGTGTACTACATGGCGTGTCTAGGCTAACTGGGATCAGGGAGTGTCCTAATCACCATGTCTATGTACCAGAGTACACAGTTGTGTACCTAGCCATGTACTTCAACATGATTTCCTACCCATGTGATCCATCACATGGGTTTTCCAACCAGGGAATGGATACTTGGTGTGTATAAGGGATACACGTTGTGTCATCCTTACATTTTCTAAAACCCTAGAAGCCACTACTAAGGGGGATATATGTAGTGTGTTTATCCTTGAACATGGTGTGTTGTCGAGTTTTCACCAAAAAACTCAGATCCATTATCCACACTTGAATCTACTCAATCTTCCTTATATCTTTCCTTTAATCTTCTCCAAACTTATGAATCTATTTGTAGATCGTATATTCCAACTGTCTCTCACCGAAAAATGACTATCATTCATCATCGTAAGTCCATCGCCCAAACTATACCCCATTGTTCCTTTTGAGTTTGATTTCATGGTCTCAAATCACCAAAAATATCATCCACAACTCACAATGATACTAAATATATTCTTTTTTCATCAATCTACTCCTAGTTCACGAAACTGGTATGAATTTTGGGGTCTGATTGGGCTCGGTATCACCCAAAAATTATCAAACCCTGACTGTGGGGTCATAGCGGTGATGAACGTGAATAGAAAAGAGGTAAAATAAAAATAACAATATTTAAATGATTATGGTCAAATTTTATTGTCCAATCGATCAATAACATGGAAACCAGGGTTAGAAAACAAAAGAAAATAATTTGATGTTTGTACACTGGCACATGAAATTGTCCAACAATTGGCACAGATCCAAGAACAAGGATGGATATTGTCAAAAATTTAACCAAAGGTTGTAAAAATACCAAAATATGATTCATACCTCGATTAGGGACCATTCATTGATGAATAACACATTATCCAATAACTTGAGAGGAGTCTCTATGTTCGTTGCATACTGATCTTCTCTGATCTAGAGTTATGTCGTCATCCAAAGAGATTCTCTAATGGAGGTGGAAGATAGAGCTCTAGAATTATCTCAGGGTTTATGGGGCTAACCTTAGAGAATTAAGCATGGGTATATTCTTATAGAATTATTTTTTGTGATAAAATGATTTAATTAATTAATTTAATAATTAATTAATCCACTAAATGTATTTTCATCATGAAAAGAGTTTGAACACCCCACGCTGAACCATTTTATACTGCATCTAGGGTAAACATCACATTCTAGAATCAACCATGGTTTCAGATTTATGATCTAATCTTCCATTTAAGATTTATCCTATTCCCTTTAAGAATCCATGCTTGTGTAATATAAAATATATTTAATATTTTTATAAAATTAATTTCAGACACATCGGGCCTCAGAATCGCATGTCATCTCATCACCTATCTCAGAAAATATATATATAAATATTTTAAAATCTTACAAGGTAAATACTAGATCTCTATAATCATAGTCATGCATCTCTCTAGTTTGTAGGCTATACAACCACTCCTTTGTATCTCCCTCTAATGAAAAGAATAATTCCCTCCACTTTACTTGTTCCTCAATAACTCCTCTTGGCTTGAAGCTTGAAAAACATAGATGAACTCCTAAATGTGTTAGTTCAAGTCTTCTCTTGCATGGCCATGGAACTTCGGTAATACATTAATCATAATAACTAGAAGTTAAAAGTCATTATATTTCAAAACCATATTTATTTTATTTTTTTGGTTAGAAAATTATGGGTCACAAAGGTCCCTCAGGGTTTTTTGTGGGTTAATAGCCATATCTTCTTGCTCTGACTGAATATTGGATGTTTTACTTGAGTCATCTAACTTGATTTTTTTAAAGTGGTTTTCAATATTAAGATTCATAAGACTACTTATAAAATTTCCCTAAATCTCAGGAACAAGATCAAATATTTCCTCGTTGTAGGTCCTAGTCATGAAAGTTAAGGGTTTAATTTAACACCTATTACCTGACATTGTGTTGAGCATATATTAATTCAATAATTTTGGTAATTTATTTTTGTTTTTTATGATCACAATTTCCCTCATTTTTTTCACTAATGGATTTTTTTTTAGTAAATTTAAAGAAATTATTACTCATGGAAATATGTATTCTGGACATATATTCAAGTCATTGATCCATGAGAAATATTTGTTAAAGTATTCAAAACATGTTTTAACATATTCTGAAAACATTGTTCATACCCTACATATGCAAGTGTAACATAAAGAGTCAACCATATATTCAAAACATTGTGTATGGATATTATACCCAACGTTATCGATAAAGTATGATTAATTAACCATGTTTATGGATGGAACCTTACATTTGAGAAAACAAAATGTATGGATAAGGAACCCTATGTAAGTAAGGAACCCTATGTTGGAGGAAACAAAAGTATGGTACATCAACCCTAATTTTTCAATCAATCATACATTGTTAACCTTACATTTGTTTTCATCGCATGAAGAAACCCTATGTTTGACTATTCAATGATGAAGTTTTGAATCTGTGATATTATTCTAGATTTATGCAATAGTCTTGAAGGAAGTAAATATCTATTGAAATCCATATTAAGACTGATTCAAAGGCTCATTATGATTATTTTAAAGAATTGGATTCAATGAAGTAAATCATTTCTATTCTTATGGTATGTTATGACTCTCTTGAATGTTTTTTAATTCAAATATTCATGATTTATTGTGCGATATTTCTAAAGATGGTTTAACCTGGAGCAATTTAACCTGCCATATAAATATCAAGACATTATTCATTATAATATATATATATATATATATATATTATACAGAGGGGATATACATAAGGAAAACTACGTGTCATCACCTTCAGATATGAACTTTGGAGAAATACATGTTTTGATCTATCTAATCTATTCAATTTTGATGTTGTCATCGTTGCTACTAAATTTTATTGTCACATATTCTTTTGCAAGAATGAAGAAGAATTTGTAAGAGATAACATTTGGAGACATACATGTTTATACATATTTCTGGTATTTTTTATATCAATTTTTGAATAAATCCTACATGATTTTGATGATATTTATAGGTCTACATTATTGAATTTCTTATTTCATCTATTAGTTTTTGCTGTAAAATGTGATTTTGAACCTGTACCTTCAAACAAATCAAACTCTTCTGATTTTGTGTAGTTTTGACTACTCGTACTCAGTCGTGGTTAAGTGTAAACTTCTTGCAGTAAGTTTTGGATTTACTTTTCCCTGTAAAATAACCATAAGGATTTGTAAAGTCTTGTTTTAAGTCTTCAACTGCATACACATAGTTGTGGTTTTGAAGGTCTCAGGATAAGGTGAATTTCTAGTGAAATCACCAAGCTTGTGGATTTGAGCGTTGGTGGAGTTTTTTAAGGGATCTTCATGCCTTAAACCACTATACATCACTATTTTCAATTACTTTATTTATTTCTACTGCTCACTCATATTTAAAAGAAAAAGAAAAGTTCACTATATAACAAGAGAGGTGTTCAAAATCCGTCAAAGTTGAAAACCACAATTCACCCCCACCTTGTCTCTTTGTCTTTGTTATAACTATATCGACCTAACCATTTGTATCATAGGTAGTGATTTACTGGTATATTATCCTTTTAAAAAATTATTTTTCCTATTTGATATCAAAAAGTGGTATATGAAGACTCTGTTGAAAATTTATTGGCTCTAACAAAATTGAGTTAAATATTCAGAAAAATACATATTGAAATGGTTGATCCAAGAGAAGGTATGTCCATTATCCATTATCCTTATTTTAATGGTAATAATTATAGATTTTGGAAAGGTTTTATGATTATTTATTTGAAAAATATTAGAATAAGAGTTTGTTTGAAGGATGTTAAACCTTATGATATTCCTGAAGAGTATTTTGATGATTGGAATAATGATCAATAAAGAGATTATGATTTTAATTCAAAACCTATTAATTTTATTGTGTGTGTCTTAATAACTGATGAATTCAGTCGAGTATCTCAATGTCTTAGTGCTTATGATATGTGGAAAACAATTGTTGTTAACTATGAAGGAACTAAAAATATTAGATATTTAAGGTACACTACTTTGAAACTAAAGTTTGATAGATTCAAAATGTATGAGGATGAAACTATCACTCAAATAAATTAAATATTGATATAAATGTGTAAAAATGTTTTTGATTTGGGAGATACAATTTTACAATAAGATCAAGAATTAAAAGTAATCATAGTACTACCCTCTAAGTGGAAGGGGATATCTGAAGCTATACGCCAATATACACAAGTAAAAAATCTTGCTATGAAATAATTTATTGAAACTTTAATGATGTATGAATTTGAGATGCAGGATGAAGATAAAAATCATATAAAACATGAAAAATATACTCTCAAAACTTCTATAGTTGAATAATCTAATTCATGTCATCCAGATTTAGACAATGAATAATCATATATTGCTGATAGGTTTGAAAAGTTATACAGAAATAAGAATAAAGTTACTAGAGAAAATAAATGTTGTAATCAAAGGGAAACACGTCATACAAATGAAAATTTTACATTACTCAAAACACAAAGGAAATATGATTATAAGAGAAAAAGAAAGAAAATTGTAAAATCTACCTGGAGTAGTACTTTGGGTTCACATGATAAATCTTATACCTATTAAAAGGTTAAGCATAAAATAAAGGTGATATGTCTTATGGCTCATACTGATCATGAGGTATAATCTTCTTACTCTCAAAAATCTAGTTGTGAAAAAACTTTCTTATGATAAATTAAATAGGAATTTGTTTATGATACAAAATAAATATGAATCCTTGATGAATGATAATAGAAAAATTAGAAAAATTATGATACTATTTTATTAGATAAAGAAATTTTTTTCAAAACAGATTAACAATTTATAGTCTAATTCTTCTAAAATTTCATGTGATTTTCTTGATACTGAGATTAAAGAATTATTAGTTTAAGTTGATGATTTAAAACTATATTTTAGTATGTTAATAAAAGGAGAAAAAACTTCAAATAAAATACTTGTAAAAAATAAAAGACTTAAAGAAAAATTTGGAATAAGAAGTAAGGGTGAAAGACTAAAACTATATAAGAATTATTATGTTCCTGTTTTAAATAGAAAAAGTATGTCTACTGTTAAATATTTTTCCTAGATAATTAATGGTCATTATGAAAATGAGTTTTGTTTAAAAAAGCCTCAAATTTCTAGTGTTAAAAATTCCTATTGTTCAAAGGAATTATCTAACATGAATAGTAAAATTCCTACTCAAAATAAACAATTTTGGTCACCAAAAAACTAGTTGTTAACATGGTTGGACCCAAAAGCATATGGGTATGAAAAGGAACTTTCATTTGATATATTGAAGGATTATACCACTATGTTATATCATCAAATCATTAAGTGGTTGAATGATGGATGCATAAAAGGCTCTACTAAAGGAGTGAACAACTCTAATGTAGTTCATTATAAAAAATTCTTAGAACTAAAAACACTGATCCAGGAAGTATTTCACTTTTATATGCCTCTGGTAGATTAAAAATTTAATATAGGAGAAATATATTTCTCAAAAAATTGATAAATACTAAAACTTAATATTCAAATATCTTTAAAACCTTTTGAAAAAATACATTGTTTTTTAAATTATGAAAAGTTTGTATTTTCTATCAGTAAAACACTTTGAAATCTTTTTATTTTTAGTTTTTTGGAATTTAATTTTCTTATGAAAAATAAAAATCATATGAAAGAATGTCTTTTCATAAGTTGAAATTTATAAAGATTATTCTATGTTTTTCAACTAAGAAATATGAAATGTCATCTACATTATGACAAAAATGAACATATCACCTTCTTCGTAAATATTTTTATTTTATCAGTCTTCTTTTTCGAAATATCTTGTTCAAAATATTTTGGGAAACCATAAACAACAAGATGAAATGATCAAGTTCTACTAGTTCAAAAGAAATTTTTTCTTATATAAGAATAAAAGGTGATCCATCTGATCAGTTAGAAGAACAATCTGTTTCATTTTTTAAAGATTCATATGAAAAGTCTACTAAAAGAAATAGATAAGTTCATGGTGATGAAGAACTAGAAGTCTCTTCTTATCAAATGTCTTATGAAAGGATTATAGTGAAATTCAGAATCATAAATGAAGAAAGGGTAAAACTACAAGCTTCATTGGATGTGTCTAGAAATTAAAACGATGGTCTATAGAAAGTATCTGTGTCGAAAATAGTTTTTTTGGTTTTTTTACAAAAGGAATATCAGAATATAAAGGATAGTTATATCTCAAAGGAAGACTTTCAAGTATTGAAAGTACAAATGCTAATGAAAATGGAGTTGCTCAGAAGAGAAGTTGTTTCCAAGATGGATCTTGATAACATGACATTGTTTTTACTTGAACAATGTTTTTCTTCTTCTTATCAAATAATATCAGAGGTTTAAAATAGATTAGAAGAGTTTTCCAGAGTTTTAGCTACTTTAAGTGAAAAAGTTTGAAGTTTGAAATGTTAATATGAACAGTCTACTCCTTTTTAACCCTTCAATTTTTTTTCCTGATCATTTAAAAATCAATGATATATGTAATATTTCTAATATAATATCTAGTTAAAATAGTATTATGAATTAATTCATATTTTCATTTTGGTTTTATTATGTAAATATTGAACTTAATTTTTATTAATTGTCTCAGTTTATTATTATATGTAATAATTTTGGTTTTATACAAAAAAAATATTTTAAAAATGTTTTAATCCATTAAATAATCCTTTATACTATGATTTAAGGGGAATATTATGGAAATAATCATTTTATAATCCTATGAACCTTATTTAATTTTTTTCATAAATTTATGGGGAGTTAGTTTTACTAATCTTATATTTTTGATTTCACAAAAATTGGGAGAAGTTATTATAAATTTGGAATAATTTATTGTTATTTATTCCTCATATCCTTAACATACAGGAAAAGTTTATACTTTCAGCTCGTAATTTCTATTTTACATGTTTATCTTAATGGGGGGAATTTATCTGAAAAACTATTTATATAAGGTGAAGTTTTAATCCATATAATGGGGGAGAAGTTTTCTTTATGGAATAAAAATTATAAAAATAAAATCAAAAAAGAAATTTATTTTAAAAATTGTTTTTAAATTTTAAATTTTTATGTTATGGGTTTTATGATCATCAAAAAGGGGGATATTATTGAGCATATGTGGATTCAACAATTTTAGAAATTTCTTTTTTGGTTTTGATGCTCACAAACACCCACATTTTTTTACTAAAGGATTTGATTTTAAGTAAATTTTAGGAAATCATTATTCATTGAAATATTTATTCTGGACATATATTCTATTCATTGAACCATGAGAAATATTTTTTAAAGTATTTGGAATGTGTTTTAACATATTCTGGAAACTTTGTTCATACCCTATGTGTGAAAGTGTAATGTAGGGAATCAACCCTACGTTCAGAATAGTGTATATGGGTATTATACCCTATGTTGTCATGAAAGTATTTTTAACCAACCCTATGCTTGGATGGAACCTTACATTTGAGAAAACAGAATATATGGATAAGGAACCCTATATATGTAAGGAACCTGGCACTTGAGGAAACAAACGTATGGTACATCAGCCCTACTTTGTTGATCAATTGTATGTTGTCAACCCTACATTTGGTATTTTGTCATCACATGAAGGAAACCCTATGTTTTACTATTCAATGATGTAGTTTTGAATCAGTGGTATTATTTTAGATTTATGTAATGGTCTTAATGGAATTAAAGATCTATTCAAAACCATATTATGACCGATTCAAAGTCTCATTATGATTGTTTTAAAGACTTATATTCAATGGAGTAAATTGTTTCTATTCTTATGGGATGTTAAGACTATCTTGAATGTTTTTGAATTCAAATATTCACAATTTATTGTGAAATTTTTCTAAGGTATGATTGATAAGGAGATGTTCAACCTCTCATATAAATATCAATATGTTCTTCATAAGAATATATATATATATATAATACATAGGGGATATACATAAGAAAAAATGTGTGCCGTCGCCTTCAGAGCTACACTTTGGAGACATGCATGTTTTGATCTATCTAGTATATTCACTGATGTTGTTGTTGTCATTTCTGTTGCATTTTATTATTATATATTCTTCTATAAAAACTTCGTAGTATTTTTCAGAGATAAAATTTGGAGGCATACATTTTAATATATATTCCTGGTATTTTCCCTATCATTGTTTGAAGAAACATTGCATGTCATTGAAGATCTATTTACTGGAGTTCATTATTGAAGATATGATTTCATCTATTATTTTCTGCTGCAAACTATAAAGTTCAACTTGTACCATCAAGAAATAAAACTCTTTTTATTTAGTGGAGTTTTGAGTACTCATACTCAGTCTTGGTTAAGTTTCAGCTTCTTACACTAAGTTGTAGATTTAGGGTTCCCTTTAAAAGAACCATAATACTTTATAAAGTCTTCTTTTAAGGTGTTGACTTTCGACACTCAGTTATGGTTCTGAAGGTCTTATGATAAGGGGACCTTCTAGTGAAATCACCAAGATTGTGGAGTTGAGTGTTGGTGGATTGGACTAAGGGATCTTCGTGCCCTAAACCACTATACATCACTATGTTCATTTCCTTTATTTATTTCTGCTACTCAGTCATCTTTATGAGAAAATGAAAGGTTCACTGCATAATAAGAGAGGTGTTCTGAATCTTTCGATGTTTTGAAAACCACAATTCACCCCCACCCCTCTTGTGCCTTTGTCTTCATTATAACTATCCTGACTAAATATAGTGGTGCTAAGCTTGGACACACACATGTCATGGGGTATGGAAAAAGCTAATTATTCCTCCCTAAGGGTGTAGTGGTAGTGACCAAAGTCATCTCTCAAGGTTAGTGTTTTGAATCAAGATGTCGTGAATGAGAAAGTAAATTGAAGAACATGAACTAAATTACTAGGCAGCAAAGAACTTGGTTTGTGAAGATCATATTAGAATGTGATTGGGTTTTAGTCTTGGATTCCCTTCTATAATTCTATCATGGCCCCTTTTGAAATTGGATATTTGGTTTTTATCAATTAGTTTAATGAATGGATTAATGGTCTTTTATCCTCTTCCTCCTGTGATTAAGATTGATTGATAATGAAAATAATTCACCCAATTTCGTTGGTTAGACTATTCTCCTTCCAATGTGTGAAAGGAACAGTGGGTCTCCTTTTGATCACCTAGGCTATTCCAAATCAATAATTGAGTGTCTGAAGTGACCAAATGAGTCCACTATGTCTTCCCCACAATAGTGATCACTAAACACTTCTCTTCTTGGCCCTATATCACCCAATCGGTGTGATCCAAAACCAAGTAGAGGGAGAATAATTCTCTTAATCAAAACAATTTAGAATTTTATGATTTGAAATAAAAACATAATCATATGCCATTAAAATTCTAAAATCATGAATTGAAAATCATTTAATAAATAAAAAAGACCCATAAGAATTCTATAGAGACTAGGACTCCAGTATTACACAAGGTCACCTCCCCTTTTCCCAACAACAGAAAGGGTCTACCCCTCCATTAAAAGGGAAACAATGGGGGTAGATGGGGAAAAAGTCATGTTACTGGAAAAAAGAAAGAAAAGCAATGAAAACAGAGTGTCCAGCAGGTGCAACTGGTGTTCTCTCCTTGATCCACTATGGAAAAAACGACATTTTGTGATGGGTCATTTGTGATGAGATTCTAATCCCATCGCAAATACTACTAAATAAACATGTATTTACGACAGGTAAACAAACTCGTCGCAAATACTATTGGTGCACTTTCCTGCCAAAATGTGGGAATGGGCGTTTGAGACGGGAACCAAGTCTTGTCGCAAAAGTCCTTCGACAAGTACAGGTAATTGTGATGTGATCATTCAAATGTCACAAATACTCTTTCTGCAAGTGAGTATTTGGGATGGGACCCGTCGCAATTAGTTTTTTAATTGGGAACTATTTGTGATGGATTTCGTCGTAAATACTTTGTCGGTAGGTGAGTATTTGTGATGGGTCCCATCGTAATTAGTTTTTAAAATGTCGCCTCAAGCATTTATTACCAGAACTATTTGTGATGGGTCTCGTCACAAATAATACTATTTACGATGTGGCTCTCGTCACAAATAGTCTCGTCACTACTAATCTAACATATTATACCCCATGAATTTTTTCTCTCTATTCACCAATTCACCTCTCCTTTCTTCAGTTTTTCTCTCCTTCAAGTAGATATATAAATTTTTATAGGGAAGGAAATGTTGAAGTTTACAGCGCACAAAAGATTCATTTTTTAGATATTTATGTAATGTTTTAATTTTTAATTTTATTATTATTTTTATTAGATTTTTATATTACTAATTTGTTGTAATTACGATCAATTAGAAGTATTTATTTATAATTGTAAGTTATTATTTATAGTTATAAGCTATTATTTATATTTAACAGTAGTTATTTTAAATTAGTAATATTTAGTTTTAATTTGTAGTAATGTTTGTAATTAAAAAGTAAATAAATTTAATTTAAATTAATTAGTTTCAATTAGCGATAAATAACTATAATTGGCGGTAATTAATAATAATTAACGGTAATGAGTAAAAAAATCAATAATTAGTATTAATTAGTGGTAATTAGTAAAAAATAGAGATCAATCAAAATAACTATTTTAACTTCGGGTTAATTAGTAAAAACATGTAATAAATTAATAAAAATTAGTAATAATAAGTTGTAATTAGCAGTAATTAGTAAAAATTATCCCTAATTAGTAAAAACTAGGGGTAATTATTAATAATTAACGGTAATTCATAAAAAAATAGTGGCTAATAGTATTAATTAGAGGTAATTAGTAAAAAATAGCAATAAATCAATATAATTATTAAAAATTAGTGGTAGTTAGTAAAAATAAGCAGTAATTAGTAATAATTAACAGTAATTTGTTAAAAATTGTTATAAACTATAAAAATTAGCAAAAATAAGTGATAATTAGAAGTAATTAGTATTAACTAATGATAATTAGTAATAATTAGCAGTAATTAGTAAAAATTAGGGGTAATTAGCAAAAATTAGCAGTAATTAGTAAAAAATCATGGTAATTAGTAAAAATTAGTGGAAATTATTATTAATTAGCATTAATTAGTAATAGTTAGCGTCAATTAGTGATAATTATCATTAATTAGTGATAATTAGCGTTAATTAGTGATAGTTAGCGTTAATTAGTGACAATTAGCATTAATTAGTGATAATTAGGGATAATTAGTGATAATTAGTTATAATTTGTGACAATTAGTGATAATTAGTAATAAATAGTAATCATTGGTGACAATTAGTGACAATTAGTAATAATTAGTGGTAGTGGATGATATTAGTGTTAATTAGTAATAATTAGTAAAAACTAACGATAATTAGTATTAATTAGTGTTAATTAGTAATAATTAGCGTTAATTAGTAATAATTAGTAGTAATTAGTAATAATTAGCAATAATTAGTAATAATTAGTCATAATTAGTGATAATTAGTCATAATTAGTGATAATTAGTAATAATTAGCGATCATTAGTAATAATTAGTGATAATTAGTAATAATTAGTGCTAATTTGTAATAATTAGTGGTAATTAGTAATAATTTGTGGCAATTAGTAATAATTAGTGGTAATTAGTAATAATTAGTAATAATAAGTAATAATTAACAGTAATTAGAATTAATTAGCTTTTATTAGTAATAATTCGTCCTAATTAGAAATAACTAGTAATAAATAGTGATAATTAGTGATAATTAGTGATAATTAGTGATAATTAGTGATAATTAGTAATAATTAGCAATAATTAGTGATAATTAGTCTTAATTAGTCATAATTAGTGATAATTAGTAATAATCAGTGATAATTTGTGATAATTCGTAATAATTTGTGGTAATTAGTAATAATCAGTGGAAATTAGTAATAATTAGTGGTAATTAGTAATAATTAGTGGTAATTAGTAATAATTAGTAATGACTAGTAATAATTAGTAATGATTAGTTATTATTAGTGCTAATTAGTGATCATTAGTGATAATTAGTGATAATTAGTGATAATTAGTGAGAATTAGTAACAATTAGTGATAATTAGTGGCAATTAGTGATAATTAGTGATAATTAGTGATAATTAGTAATAATTAGTCAGAATTAGTGATAATTAGTTATAATTAGTGATAATTAGTAATAATTGGTGGTAATTAGTGATAATTAGCCTTAATTGGTAATAATTAGTAAAAATTAATGGCAATTTGTGTTAATTAGTAATAATTAGCGTTAATTAGTAATAATTACTAATAATTACTAATAATTAGTGATAATTAGTGACAATTAGAAATAATTAGTGATAATTAGCACTAATTGGTGATAATTAGTAATAATTAGTGATAATTATTAATAATTAGTGCTAATTAGTAATAATTAATGGTAATTAGTAATAATTAGCAATAATTAGTAATAATTAGCAATAATTAGAAATAATTAGAAATAATTATTAATAATTAGCAATAATTAGTAATAATTAGTAATACTTAACAATACTTAGTATTAATTAGTGTTAATTAGTAGTAATTAGTGTTAATTAGTAATAATTAGTGGTAATTATTTAAAATTACTGGTAATTAGTAATAATTAGTAATAATAAGTGATGATTAGTAATAATTAGTGATAATTAGTAATAATTAGTATAAATTTGTAATAGTTAGTGTTAATTAGTAATATTTAGTAATAATTTTAAATAATTTTTTAAAAATTAATGGTAATAAGTAAAAATTAGAAGAACTGAACACTAAATCACTATAATTAGTTAATTGTAATGGTAATTAGTAAAAATAAATTGTAATTAGTAATAAAAAATGGTAAATACATAAAATATATAATATTTACGTGTCAATTTTGATTTTTTAATTTTATGCACTTTTTTGGGTCGTGTTTTTTTATATCAAATTAATCATTAAGTTTTTTTATTTTATATTTTTTAGAGAAATATGGAATAAAGAATTTGACAACAGTATTTATTACATGATCGCAATTGGATAAATCATCATTGGAATTGAAACCGTTTTCGTATAAATCCTATATATATTGAGGGCGTTAAATATTTTTTATCATTTGCCTCATCAAAACAAGAATTTTTTCCAGAAGGGACAATTAAGTCTCCAAGTAAGAAATGTGATCTGAGGAGGTTTGACACATTTGACAACATTAGGGGTTATCTATTTCATTTTGGTTTTCAAAAAGAATATTTTTTTTGTATCAATATGGTCAATGTAGTGCTAGATAAGATCCTATAATTTGGTTCCAAATCTATCGCAGTTTCAAAATTTAGTACATGATGTGGCTGGTCCATCTTTTCAACAAACTGAAAATCAGGATGATATTGATTTAACTCATGAGTTGGAACCATCCCAATTTTATGAGTTGTTGAAGTCTGATGAGGATTCCTTATATCATGGTAGCAAGATATGCAAATTTGAAGCAGTTATAAAATTTATGTATATTAAATCAGATAATGGAATTTCAAATAGCAATTTTGATCAGATATTATCTTTGGTTAAAGCACTTTACCTGAAGAAAATGTGTTTCCTATAGATTTCTATGAGAGGAAGAGGTTGGTTCGTAATTTGGGTCCTGGTTATCAAGATATTCATGCTTGTTCAACCAATTTCATCTTATATTATGCTGAAAATGAATCATTAGTTAGTTTTCCTACATGTGGACAATCATGGTACAAAGAGGCATAACTAGGGAAGTCTAGATTGATTCCTGTAAAATAGTTGAGGTATTTCCCACTTACACCCAGATTGTAATATTTATTTATGTCTCATAACATAGCGTCATTGATGTCATGGCACAAAACCTATATTTCAATATGTAAAAGCATAAATCAGCATACATATGGTGATTCATGGAAATATTTTGACCAAGTACAGCTATCTTTTTCTTCAGAAGCTAGAAACATGTGATTGGGTCTTTCTACTGACAGTTTCTATCCATTTGGTTCTTATAGTAGTCAATATTCTTGTTGGAATATCTTTATAACTCTGTAAAATATGTAATATTGTGGAGTAATGTTGTCAGTACATATGATGTTGTTTTGAAACAAAATTTCTTAATGAACACTGCATTGATGTGGACAATTAGTGACTTTTCATCATATGACATGTTATCTGGCTGGAGTACACATGTTCCAAAATCAGGTGTGTACTGTATGAGAGATAGTAAAGCATTTATGCTCTTCAATGGAATAAAACCTTGTTTTTTGACTGTTATCAAAGATTTATTCCAACCGTTCATCCTTTTCGAAGGAACAGAAATCATTTCAGAAAAGGTATAATTAAAAGAGATGGACATCCAACAATGATCTCGGGTATTGAGTTAAAATCTTTTGTCTCTTCATTACCTCTCATTACCTTTGGACTGACTATAAACCAATAGAAAATAGATGGATTTGGGGAAGAACATAATTGGATAAAAGGTATATTTTTGGGATATTCCATATTGGTCTGATTTTATGGTTCATCACAAATTAGATTTCATGCATATTGAGAAGAACTATTTTGATGATATATTTTATACAGTTTTTGATACACCTAATTGACCAAAGATAATGTAAAGAAACGATTATATATTTTCCAAATTTGCAGGGGACCATAACTTGAACATTTTGAAAATGTCAGATCACAAAAGTTAATGAATCCAAAAGTGGATTATATAGTTTCCAAAGAAAACAGTATATTATATTGTCAATGGATTGAAACTTTGAGTCCTCTGGAAGGTTATGTTTCCAATTTGTCTAGATGTTTCAAAAATGGTCATATTATCAGATTAAAATATTTTGATTGTTATATTATAATGGAAATACTTCTACAGATTGGATTTAGAGATTTGTTGAATTATGTGATTTGGGATGCGCTAACAGAAATATCATATTTTTTTACAAGATATATGTGCAACCACAACAGACTACGATGCACTAAGTAGACTGCAAAAAGCTATTTTTTTAATTTTACGTAAATTGAAAAAGAAATCTCACCGGATTTCTTTGATTCAATAGAACATTTGATATTACATTTGTTGTGTGAAGAAAATTGTGGAGGTCCAGTACAATTTTGATTGATGTACCCATTTGAGAGATGCATGTAGAAATTGATGAAAAAGGTATACAAAAAAGCATTAATTGAAAGATTAATTATAGAAACTTATTTGTAGAAGGTAATTTATTTCTTCTGCTCTCATTATTTTTAATCTGAATATCCCTCAAAACATAATGACATGGGCCATAATTAGGGAAATATCAATGATGAAATGATAAATCAATTATCATTTTTTAATCAGCCCCAACTTGGATTTGGTGGAGTTCATGAACGATGACTTTCAGATTATTAAAATTATAGAGCTCATACATATGTTCTGGTCAACTGTAAATAAATGAAACCATTTCTATTGTGAGTGTCCATATCATTTATTCTATATTTTTTAAGTAAAATAATATTATTTTATTTGTATATTATATGATACTCATATCAAAGAATAATTCCCACAAATTACAACAGCAGCTCTTGAAGAACGTTAGCAAAGTAATTTTTCCTACTAGTTTCAAAAACTAATAAAGTAAATTGTTTATGGTTTTACATATAAAATTGATTTATTACTTGTTATATTGATAATTATTTTTCCAATTTTTAGGTATCTTAACATGATGATAAAATTAATAATCGATTGTGTGTATTGGGTAACCAACCATCCAAAATGGTTAATTCTTATAATGCATATTTGGTGAATAGTTTTTGATTTCATACACATGCATTTTGGGAATCAAAAAAATAATGAATAGTGGTGTTTTATTGAGAGGATCTCATCATAGAGAAAGTGAAGTTAAATTTTATGAAATGTTGGATGAAATAATTGAACTATGTTATCTGGGGAAGAATTATGTAACAATATTTAAATGTCATTGGTTGGATACTGATAGAGGCTTGTATGTTCATCCACGCCAGGAAATCGTTGATATTAAATATAAAAGACTTCTTGTAGTAAATGGACCGTTTTTATTGGCTCATCAGGCCCATAAAATTTATTATGCAAATTATAAGGATGCTTTAAGAGAGTTGAGTGATTAGTGGAGCATAATAAAAATGAAATCTCATGAAAATCAATTTATCCAAAGTGAATGTGGTTTCACTGAAATGAAAGAAATTGAAATTTTTCAAGAGACAACTCCAACTCCATCTTTTCTGCAAAGATACACAAATATCAATGATGACACCCAACAATTATGGTTCAATGGATGCGATGATGTTGGTAATGTAACAAGTGGATTTGAATTAGCAAGAGATGATAAAGATGAAACTCTCATGGAAAATGATGATACTGAGGAGGAATATGAAGATATTGACATCGTCATATTTGAGATTGAGGATGAAAATTGGCATAATTAAATACTAGTTATAATCATAAATAATATATATCCATATATAATACTTGTTTTCAGTTATTTTTTGATAACATTCATTTTGTGTTTCAGATTGCCGATGAACATTTATCTGATATAATTCGTGATTTGGATGATGTTTTACTACCTAATGACAAGCCTGATGATACATCATCTGACCCTCATACTACTGGCAGTTCAATGATGACTCAGAGGGGTCAGGGTTTTGCGAGATTGATGATTCCTGACCCTATCCCTAAGCGACATTCACGTCTTCATTTCGATCCATGCATGTAGCGGTATGTTCAATTGTGTATTTCAGTTAATTTTCATTAATTTTCATTAATGTATTTATTTACTAATTATTTGATTATTTGTTTTCATTTTCATAGTTTTTCGCATATAACAGTTGGACAGAGAAGTGCTATATTGGAGAATTTTTTTTGGAGCATGGGTAACATGGGATCATATTCTCATTGATGTTCAGCACCACATGTTCGATCATTGGACGGTGCATAAATAAATAATAATTATTTTGAAATTTATTTAATTAATAACTTGATATTATTAATTATTTGTAGGGTTTATGGTATCTCGTCGATAATAACATGTGAGACTCTATCTTGGAGGCATGTAAGGGATGTATGTGTGACTGTTGCCATCAATTTTTGTACAATATGAGGAGGACAACAATGCGGAAAGTGTGAGTCATAAATTTTGATCAGTCTTGTTGCGTCCACCAACCAGATTACAACTCATCTCAGGTTTGAGATGGATTATGTTCATATTGGATGTGAACTATTTTTTAGATGAGAGAATCATTAGGTCGACAAAATCGGAGGAGACAGGAGGTGACACGTCATGCTGATAATCATACATTCAGTACGCATCGACAACATTTGAAAAGTACTTTTTTTAATAATTTATATAAATTTTAATATAAACTGTTCATTTCATACTCATATAGGCAATCAAACAACCTGATATTATGGAGTTCGATGTTTATAGGAGGATATACAACGATCCTGTCACTGGAGAGATTAGAGGTGACCGCCAACGTCATATTGTGGTCAGTATAATTTCTTTTTGAGTTTTAAAATTAACTGGAAATAATATTTTAACTATTTGAATTTTAAATTGCAATTGAAAGAGTCATATGAGGCCAGAACGTCTCAGACACAGGCTGAGAGTCAGGATGAGACCGAGGATCAGACCTCCTGTGCAGTAGGATTTGACGATGTAGCATGGATGCAGGTGACTCAAAATGCCTTCGAGAAAGACTAAGTTGTCAGTATTAGCTATCGATTGACGTTCGTGAGTTATCATGGTATTGTTGTGATGTTGTCATGCAGCTCGTGAAGAGTCATTATCATCTGCTGCACAATCTGAGGAGTCGTTGCGAGCTCATGATGAGCTTATAGAGACCATGCGTAGGGAGTAGGAAGAGCTCCGTCGACAGCAGGAACAACAGGAGTAGGAGGAGATGCATTGATGACAATAACAGCAGCACGAGCATATGATAAAGTACATGCAACGTTTGACTTATGGTTTATGGATGAAGTTCCCTTCACCAACTCTTCTAGTTCCTCCAGATGATCATCCCCCTCAGTGATTTATGTAATTTTTCTAATAGCATTTGAATGTAATATGTTTTTGTAATATTTTTATTAATCTATATATTTACATTTCTATAGAGTGTGTTTTTTATTTTGTTGTGAATAATATGTTTTTTTTATTATTTTCTTATTATTTTAATATTTATTTTTTATTTATTTTTTTTGTTTATTTTTATTATTATTATTATTATTTTTTAATTATTTTTTTATATTGATGTGAATAGTTTTTTTTGTTTTTTAAATAAATTTTTTATCATTTTAATTATAATTATAATTTTACTAATTGGATGGCCTTCAATTGGTTGACTATACGATACTCATTTATTGCAGCAAATCAGTCTGATTATGATATAGAAGCTTTATGGGTGCTAAAGCATAACACTGTGACTGTTGAATCCTTTCAAACTGATCACCAATTTGTTTCTCTAACTTGCCTTTTTCACTCAGGTTTATTTTGTGTAACTTTTGTCTATGCTTTCAATCAGTATATCAGGAGAAGTTTATTCATGGAGGTGAGCTCTAGCTGGTCCTTCGTTCTTCCTGATTATTGCAATGATCTTGTTCACAATGATAGAATTGGTACTGTGTTTACAAGGCTGTGTAAAGCTCCTCTTTCCTGAGTGGTTTGTACTGTTTAAACTTTTCTTTATTCGTACCTGCATATGAAAAAAAATAAAATTTATATATTAAAATTAAAATTCATATATGAATCTAGAATTATTTGTAGATGTAATGATGGTATTGGGGGGTACGGATTGAAATTAGGATACCCTTTGAAAATAATATATTATATTAGATGAAAGATTTTTAATGGGGGAAAAATGAGGGGACGTGAGATAATATGAATTGTGGGTAGTGCTGGGGGGATGTGCGTGGGGCGATTGGAACGAGGGTGAAAGACGATGCTGATCTGTTTTCATGTGCAGCTTCCCTGACCTTGTTTACGGGATCCCGGTCGTCTAGATCTCCCCTCTTGAATTTCCAGACGCCTCAGCGTTTAACTGTTCCCTGGTTGCTCGTTTCGACTGGTGGAGACCCTCTATCCGTGAGTTCGCCCTTCATTTCAAGGGCGTCTGGGGATTGAAGAAGTGGGTGGATGTGGGCCTCCTCGATTCGCAACACTTGCTTCTCAACTTTTCCGAAGAAGACAATCGCATCAAGCCATGGTCTCGCCCTTCTGACTGCTGTCGACGACACAATCCTACCCCAAAAGGCTGGACCTACTCCGGATTTTCTTGAATGCTCACCCTTCACGAAGGTTGAAGCAGCTCAGGACGGGGCCTTTCCTGGTATGAAGCTCCACATACCAACTCTTCAGGCAGGCTGTTCGTTGCAGGCTCGGTCTGTACCCCATGTTAAGGATTCCTTTGTAGATTTTGTCCTTTCCGGTAGAGGGAATGCTTCTGCTCCTTCGGTTCCCCACCAAATCACTGGTCCGTTGGTCAGTGCTTATAGCCCTCCATCGGTGATTGAGCCGGTGGATGCTGGGAGATCTACTGCTACTGGTACAGCTTTAGTCAGCCGGGCTGGACAGGTTCTTCAGGCCTCTGACAAGATGATCGTCCAAACCCATGACGACCATGTATGCACGAAAGGCGATGGATCCTGAAAAGATTATTGTTTCATATAATAAGTTTGGAGTGGCATTTATGGAGGAATGCTCCGAAGCTCTGAACATTTTCCTTCACCTATTATTGGAAGATTCATCTCAGGGTTTCAAGGGATTCAAAGTAGAACCGCACCAAAGGTCTTGAAAACAACCGAATGCCATTTTTCTAGACTTTGGCTCCACACTTTTCATTATTTAAGGTTCCAGACGTAGCAGAAGCGTCAGATGAGGCATGCCTAACTCAATTTTTTTTCAAGATCAATGATTAATCCAAGATTTACATGACGATAAACACATTGATCAACACAATTGAGTCAATGAATATAGATAATAGAAAAACACTGAAATCAAAGCGCATGGTCACATATTATTTATAATTAATGGGAATAAAGAATTATCATGCGGAAAATTCTTTCTTCATTGACGGATCTAACAACATCGCTACATTGTACCGTCTTTTCATTGTAGGAATCAAGAATATATTCCTTCCAGTGGTGATCCACACGTGTTACACGAACCTCTGAACATCACTTTAAGAATCTTGGGGTATTAGCACGACAGATCCTAATGCTTGCGTCGATCGCTTTTAATCGCCCCGAGAATCGCTTCAAGGAATAGTTCTCTTCGATCTCTCTAGACTTGAGAGCGGTGGTGGAGGGGGACCACTCTCCATTCTTAAGAATGTTCTTATAGAGGGAACTCTCTAGGATTTGAGATGAATCTCTCCAGATCTCGTTGTGCAAAACACAAAAACGAATTGGCTCTATTAAAATAAATATAATTAGGTTTATATACTGCTACGGTTAGAAAATAATAATTTTACATGAGCCTTTATTATTTTCATAATCCATGAAGAACCCCATGTTTATAATAATAATATTATTATTATTATTTATTGACATGTGCTAAACCCATGAATTAAATTAAATATTATTTATTCAAATAATATTTAATATATAACATTTCTCACCGGATCATTAAACTCGATCCACCATTCCTCCACAATATTTATTGAGGCTTGAATAATGACTATTTATACAATAAATAAATATCACTGCATTATTCGCTAATAAATAAATAAATATTATATTCACCAAATTACAAATTAATATTTATTGAATATTCTGCTCAAATAATATTCTCTCAAATAATTACTAACAGAATATATGTGATCAAGAAAATATAAGTAATTATTAAACCATGTGCGAGAATAATTTTTATTCAACTTGTTAAATAATAAAAAATAATATATTTTTTAACTAAGATTCTAGATACATAATACCTCATGAAAACACTTACTGTGTAATATAATCCATTTATCGCAATATCTTTAATCAAGCGGGCTGCATGTTGGTGCCATCAGCTTATATGCTCGATGTCTCCTTCTTTGACTTTTCAGAAATCGAACTTTTCTATAGAAAATCATGAGCATCGACTTATTTAGGTTGTATCATATCCATCAAAAGGCCTAATATATCAACTTCTGTTAAAGAACAAAAGATAGAAACTATTTCTCGTATTATTCATTAATGAAATATTACCCATGATGCACCCAACATATCATACCTTGTTGCAAACACATGTCCTCATGATTTTCATCAATACATCAAAGTATGCGACTTATAACACTCATTAATAATAATATTAATGTTTAAGGATCAATACACACATCTGTTGATAAGAACATCTAATGAAACATATAAATTTTGATTTCCTACTGGAGGGTCTCGTTCTCATAATTTCGTATACTGGAAATTAAAAATGGTGTACATTATAAGAAGGTGCCTCAAAGTCCTATCAATCTCCACCACTGATAGCCTATATCATTTGTGTCCCACAAATGATTTCATTCAGCTATATAACATATATTTAAGAATACTGTCGTGACACTTCTAGGTTCTCATCATAGTGAGGAACTTCTATGACCTTTCTGTGTGACAACTACTTTTAGGACATTATCACATACTATGTCACATAGAATAACAATCATGATGTGATAAATAGTTTATTAATATTCAAAACGATGAATATGAGTTATCAAAAAGTACACAAAGTTGGTTCTATGTAACCGACTCGAACAGACCCCCACTTGCGCTAAAGCCAACTATTAATAACATTCAGTCTGCTAGCTCTCACATGATACTCATGCTTCTGTTAAGATAGGTCTTTAGTCAAGTGGTCCACCACTTTTTCTTCCATGGGTACTTTTCTTACTACAAATTCACCCCTCTAAGAAAAATACCTCAAGGATTATACTTCTGAAGTATGTGATTTGTCCATTGATATGACCTTGACTCTTTTGCAAGATTCATTGTTGCGGTATTATCACAGTACAATGTGATAGAGTCTTTACTTCAAGAAACTACATCAAACTACTAGACAATGTTTTGTATCCAAATATCTTCCTTAGCTGCATGAGAAGTAGCTATATACTCAGGCTCCACTGTAGAATCAGCAACAACTGGCTGCTTTGAACTCTTTCAACTCAAAATCCTCTGTCGATAACCTTAAAAGCATACCAATATTGCTCTTCTAGTTTAGCTTGATATCTATTTACAATTCTCAATACATAAGAAACATCAAGTTTAGTTTATAACATGACATACATGATTGATCCCATCATTGAAGCGTATGAGGTCTTACTCATTCTCTCTTTCTCCTATCATGTTTGAGGAAACATTTTCTTATAAAGATGTATACCATGTGACATTGGAGCATATCCCATCTTGGATTGTTTCACACTAAACCACTTTAGTATTTGGTCAATGTATGTATTTTGACTTAGCCCATGCATCCTCTTGGATCTATCATGAATGATATTGATCCTTAGAATATAGGTTGTTTCACCTAAGTCCTTAATAGATACACACTTGTTTTACCAGTCCTTAACATACCAAGAGAAATGTATGTTGTTTACAATAATTAATATGTCATCAACATATATTACTAGGATAATAACCTCATTCCCACTAAACCTCTTATAAACACATGAATCACATTCATTCTTAATAAAACCAAAAAAAATTATAGGTTCATCAAATCAAATGTTCCATGATCAAGATGTGATCTTCAATCCATAAATGGATCTCTGAAACATTCATATCCTTTTGGAGTCACTTGGAGTCACAAAATTTTCTAGTTGTGTTATGTAGGAATTTTCTTGAAGGTTCCCATTAGTGAAAGTTGTTTTGAAATCCATCTACCAAATTTCATAGTCATGGTAAGCTACTATATCAAGAAGCATTTTGATGCGTTTAAACATGGAAATAGGTGAAAAAGTTTCTTTGTAGTCAATTCCTTTACATTATTTAAACTTTTTACCCACTAGACTTTATTTATAGGTATTGAAGTTCTAATATATCGAATAACAACTGGGGGGAGGGGTTGAATCAGTTGTTCACTTTTATAAGTTTCAATACTTTTAAAACTTAACCCATAAAACCTGTTAAATTTTATATCCTTATCATATTTTAGTAAATACTCATGCATAAAAAAGTAGTAAAGAAAGTAAAGAACATGATATTTAGAAGGTTCAGGCTTAGTGTGAGAATTTAAATCATTTCCATAGCTACTCTTAGGGATCTATGGAAATTCACTATCATGAAGAAGTGAATACAAATTGTTATAACTTATGTTAGACACCTTTTATCTCCTGATAGGAATTATTATACCGACTCTTGTCAGTTTATAAAGTTTTCTTGCAAAACATTTGATCCATGAAAGAAAATGTCACAAAAAAAATCTCCACAAAACCTTATATGGAACCGCAGTCCGGTGAACCTGGGTCTGATTGCCTCAATATGATTGTCTCATTATGGTGGACTCATTATGATGTACCCTTTCCTCAAACTGCACTTCTCAAACTCTCCTCAACTACTTATTTCAATCTTCCTCAGTTCAATCTTCCACAGTATGGTAAGAAAACTTTCAGCTATCTAATCTTCTAGCGAGATCTATGTTCAGAAAGATAACTTTTACATGAATTCTTTAGTGCTCCCCCTTTTTTTCTCTGGTGAGAAGTTGCAAAGTATGAATGTATTATTCGTCCATTTATAGGATACTCAGAATAACAAAAGTGGGAAACTGAAAAACTTTTCTTGCTTATTGAAATTTCAAATCTCAGAAAAACACTCACATTAAAACTTCAACATTGACTGCGTCAAACCTTCTCAAGATTTGAATCATCTTGAGTACTCTTTTTAATTATCCTTCTTGAACTTCCCAAGTTTTCTTCAGTGCGATGGAACTTTATCAGCTCATTATGGTGTGACTTTCTTCCTCTTATAATTATGATCTGACGTTCTTCCTTTGCTCATTACGATCTGACTTTCTTCCTCTGTTTATTATGATCTGAATTTCTTCCTCTTATCATTACAATCCGACTTTCTTCATATTCTCATAATGATCTGACTTTCTTATCAGAAATTCTATCTAGTTCGACTTTCCTCCTCAAATTTAGTATGATTGACATTCCTCCTCATAGTCAGTCCGATGTAACTTCATTATGATGGAATTTCCCATTATGATGGAAGGTATTCAATGGTGACCCCACTTAGAAATTCTGAAATTTTTTACACCTTATAATCTATAACTCATTCATACTTCTGATGACTTTTGTGTCCAGTACTTCTGGATTTGATTCAAACTTTGTCTTGATCTTTGGAACTGATAAAATCATTATGATTACTCCATTTATTCAAAATATTTTATCATGAGAATGTTTCATGATTTATGATAACTCCATGACCATAAAATAATCATCTGACTTAAGGTTATAATGTTTAATAACTTTCTAAAACTTTCTAACTCCTTGCATCACTTTCTTCCTTCAATCTCTTCAGCATCATTATAACTTCCTCACTCCGTAAAATCTGACTTTCTATCCAATTCTGATTTTGATGAATCTTGAACTTAATGACGATGGATCTGATTCTGATAGTGAATATGATCAACAAATTTATAGAACTTTCAGCTTCTATCTTCCTTACACCTTTTTTGTTTGATACTACTCAGTCTGAAACCCCGTGTTTGGAAACCTGTGTCTGGAAAACAACTTTCTCAAAGATAAAAACTTTTCTCCCCCTTTATGTTTGGGTTAGAACATTCAACAACTTTCAACTATTGTTCAAAAACATTACTTTAAAAAATATTAGTTTTCAATAAATAAAAAAAAATTAAAAACAAAACATCACAAAGGTTCTTCAATCTCTCTATTTGGATTTTTTGAGAACACTCGTTAACAGTTTTTTCAACTTAGAAAATATTCTCAACTCAACTATTGTAAACAAATCATGTTTTTTTACTTGTAACAAAACATATTCTTTCTCAAAAGAGAGTTTCTTGACACCACACTACTGGATAAAGTTTTTTTTTTGAAGAAATTAAATCCCTTGGTGATAAGAAAGTTTTACATCCATGTAAAGATAAACCCCCCTTGCTTTTATCATTTCTCACTTTTATCTTTTCTCACTTTTATTTTTCTCTCACTTTTCACTTCCTCTCCCTCATTAACTCATAACCACAAGTTTATATTCATAAAAGAGAGATAAGTAAAAAGTTATTACAAAGTAAAAATTTGTTACTTGGTCTCCCCCTTTGTCAAAATAATCTAAAGCATGGTGGGAGACTTCCTTATGAGATTTTAGGAAGTCATTGGAGGAGGATGAACATGATTTTTCGCCCTCAACTCAACAAATCTTTCTCTGAAATTTCCTTTATAAAGATATATGCTATTTGATAATTTATTGAGATATATTCCAGAAAAACATCTTCAGTAGAAAATTTCTATTTTATAAAGTGAAAATTTATATCAAGGTATTTTGATCTTGAATGTTGGACATGATTTTTAGAAAGATCAAATTATCCCTGATTAATACAAAGTAACTTCAATGGTTTATAAACTTTTACTTTCAAATCTTCCACCTAATCTTTCATCCACAACATCTGAGTATAAGCATGAGTAGCCATAACATATTTTGAATCCATTATGCTCAAAGTTACTGAACTTTTTTTTACTATGCCAACTTACACAACATTCACCCCAAGAAAAATGTTCCTCCTAAGGTTGATTTTCTATCATTTCATTATCCATCTCAATCGACATCAGTATGACCATGAAAATTTATCTCATATTTTCTTTTGTATAATAATACATGTGAAGTTATTCCTTTGACATATCTTAGAATTCTCTTTACTACCAACATATTTTATTATTTTGGATTACTTTGATACCTAACATCTAAAGTCACAACATAAAAAATATCAATATTTGAGGTTTTAAGGTAAAGTGGACTTCCTATCAGCTTCGGAAATTTTTTCTGATTCACATTTTACTGGACTCATCTTTACTCAACTTCATCCCCATTGAGATAGGAGTAGAAACTTCTTTGGATTCTTCCAGGCCAAACTTTTGTAACAATTCCCCGACATACTTTTCTTGAGATAGGAAAATGTATTTTTATTTTTTTTGAACATGTAAACCAAGGATGTATGATAATTATCCTAAAATTGAAATCTAAAAGTTACTTTTCATTTATTTAGAAATTTTTTTAAAAAAATCTTGTTTATCCTCAAGAAAAACTATATCATCCATATAAACAATTAAAATTAGAGTTTTAGAGTCAACATGCTTCACATATAAGTTGTTATCAACTTTTACTTTAGAAAAATTCAACATTCTCAAATAATTTTCAAGAATATAATATCATGCATGTAGAGAATGCTTCAGCCCATACAAAACATTATTCAATATAAAAACATTTTTTTCATCCTCATCAAGTATAAACACACAAGGCTGTTCAATTTAAAATTATTCTTTAATTTATCTATTGAGTAATGCTGACTTTACATCCATCTGATATACTTTGAAATTCTAGTGAACAGCCACAACTAGAAATATTCAAATAGTTTCTAACCTTGCATGAAAGTAAAATTTTCATCAAAATACACACCTTCTACATGCAAACATCCTATACAAACAAGAATTTATTTATTTTATTGAATATTATCTATTTTCGTTCAACTTGTTTCTATAAATCCACTTTGTTCTGATATCATTTTTACCTTTCAAACATGGAACAAGTTCCCATGTTTCATTTTTATCAATTTGACCCAACTCTTCATCCATAACATTCACCCATTATTTGTGTATAATAGCTTCTGAAACTGATTCTGGTTCAACTTTTGAAATGAGTGAAGTCTGATTTTCTAATATCATCTTTCTTCTAGTATAAATCAGATCCTTCTAATTCCCAAGAATATTTTTGGTCTCAACATGAATTTTTAAAGCAGGAAATTTCAAAGTTCCTCTCTCAGCTTCACTTTACTCATCACACGATTCATTTGAATCTTCATGCACATTAATTTTATCACTTTCATTTTTATTGAAAACTTTCAGTTTTTCTTCCTCAACATTCCCTTCAACTTTTATTAAAGAAGTTAGATTCTCAATAACATTCACATCATATGAGTCCACAAAATTTTGTAAACATTTGTTCCAACATTTATAACTTCTTTTATTGGGTGAATAACCCATAAAAGTTTCTTCCTCATCTTTCTCATCAAAATTTCCCAGATCCTAATTTTATATTTTAGGTAAACATGGCCTTCAAAAAACTTTTAAGTACTTCAATCAAGGTTTTTTTTTATATGACATTTCATAAGAAGTCATGTTGGATTCTAGTCTCAGCAAACATCTATTCTGAATATGTACAACAGTACTAATAACTTCTATCTAGTAGATCCTTGAAAGTGTGTATTCTAATAACATATTTTTTTCCAATTTCCACCAAACTTTTATTATATATTTTCACTGCTCCATTTTTTTGTGGAGTGTAGGGAGAATTATACTGCAATTTGATACCATGCTTTATCTGCTAATTTTTAAAATTATTTATTGTGAATTTGATACCATTACATGTTCTCATCTTCTTTATATAGACCCCCATTTCTTTCTCAACTTATTTTCCAAAAAACCTAAACATTTCCATAGCCTCTGACTAGTGTTTAATAAATATGATGTTTTTCATCTGAGTGAAATCATCAATAAAAGTGATAAATTATAAATCTAATTTTGTTGATTGATGTCTCGTTGTCCCATATAAATCATAATGAATAAGTTCAATAGGTTTGGTAGATTGAATCTCAACTTAATATGACTTTTATTAGACATATTCCCTTTATAAAAATTACACAAACAACTTCTTCTATTCTTTTCATTTTTGGAAAATTTCACGCAACATAATCTTTAGAGAGTTTGTTCATACTTTCCTTCCCAAGGTGTCCAAGTCTCACTACTACAAATACGGCTTTTATCAGCACTAAAAATTGCTTTTATCAGCGCTAGAAAAGTGCTGATAAAGCCGACGAAGATAGGGGGTCCCCTTTATCAGCGCTCCGAAAAGCGATGATAAAGACCCCTTTTATCAGCGCTAAAAAAAGTGGTGATAAAAGGGGTCTTTTATCAGTGCTAAAACAAAGCGATGATAAAAGGGTCCTTTATCATCACTTTGTTTTAGTGCTGATAAAAGACCCCTATATTAGCGCTTCCTTTATCAGCGCTTTATTTTTAGCGCTGATAAAAGGTAAAAAAATTAAAAAAATTAATTTTTTTTAAAAAATACTGCCAATCGGGGGGGCTTTAATAGCGCTTAAACCCCCTTTTACAGCGCTTTTCTTCCCCTGTAGAGTGCCCCATGCACCCCCTTCACCCTTTAACAGCGCTTGCTCCCATATTCCCCCATGTGCGCGCGCCCCTGCCTCCACCAAGATTTGAACTCGAGACCTCCCCCTGCGCGCCTAAGCCTTTACCACTACTCTATTTTGATTTGTCTTCCAATTCATGATATCTCTCTATATATATATTTATATATTTAGTTATATTTATTCGTATAGTAATATATATTTATATTAATATATATATATAGTTATATTATAATATATATATATAGTTATATTAATATATATATATAGTTATATTAATATATATATAGTTATATTAATATATATCTCTCTATATATATATATATTTAGTTATATTTATTTGTATAGTAATATATATCTAAATTAATATATATATATATAGTTATATTAACATAAATATAGTTATATTAATATATATATATAGTTATATTATTATATATCTATATATATATATATAGTTATATTATTATATATCTATATATATATATAGTTATATTTATTCGTATAGTAATATATATTTATATTAATATATATATATAGTTATATTAATATATATATAGTGATATTAATATATATATTTATAGTGATATTAATATATATATTTATAGTAATACTAATATATATATATATATGTAGTTATATTAATATATATATAGTTATTAGATTAATATATATATAGTTAGATTAATATATATATAGTTAGATTAATATATATATATAGTTAGATTAATATATAGGTATATAAATATTCATATATTTGTATTTTAAATAAATTGAATGTTAGTTATTATTTAGATAAATATAATATATTTTATATGTAAATATATTTTATTATTTATATTTATAATTAAATTTTTAGGTGTGAATATATAAAAAATATGTATATATTATTATATATTTGATTATAAATAGCAGTGCATTATAAAAAATGATGAAATTTCAAATACATAATATCAATATGAATGTAATACCTTGGAATAAATTCAGACCCCACCAAAAAAATCCAATAATACCCCCTTAAATGAGGCTGAAAATCCACAAAATGTTAAACAATCGGGGTACCCCGACTAAAAACTCAGTTTTGGAGGCATTATGGGCATCTTTTGACCTCTAAAAACTCTTTACTGGGGATATATTTGTTATAGAGACATAGAGCTCATCGCAGGCTTCGATTTGATATGTGGTAGAGCTCAAACGGACACCCGGATCAAAAGTTATGGCCGTTTAAAGTTTGAGTTGCATTTTCAACATTTTTTGGATCTTTTTTATTTTTTTTTTATTTTTTTAGTCTTCAAATTGTTATTAAATGACTATTAATCCATAATAATTAGCAAATTATTAATAAAAAATATTTTTTTTAAATTTTTTAAGAATCCATTTTCACTAAATATCTTATATATTAAGTGTATTAAGTGTAAATGTACATTTATACTTATCTAAAATATATTTAAAAATTATATATTATATTTATATAAATATAACTATATTTATATATTAATATATTAATATTTTTTTTAATTTTTTTTGAAGTCGACCCTTTATCAGCGCTTTTAAAAAAAGTGATGATAAAGCCCCCCCCCCCTTTATCAGCACTACTAAACAAGTGCAGATAAAGGGGGTCCCTTTATCAGCACTAAAAAAAGCGCTGATAAAGGGGGGCACTGCGAAAAACTGTTTTTGTGGTAGTGTCTCTAGTGCCACAACTTATTCTCATATTCATCACTTAGATAACATGAGTTGTTAAGTTCTCCAATCTGAAATAGATTCCCACTAGTTATTTCTCCTCTTATAATAACTTTTCCATATTTCACACATTTCACAACACAAGAATACTTTCTAAAGATAACTTCTTTTACATCATCATAGAGTTGACTCACACTGTGTAAGGTATTTTTTAGTCCATCATCAAATAAAATTAGTTTTATATACTGCTAGGGTTAGAAAATAATAATTTTACATGAGCCTTTATTATTTTCATAATCCATGAAGAACCCCATGTTTATAATAATAATAATATTATTATTATTTATTGACATGTGCTAAACCCATGAAGACCATGTATGCACGAAAGGCGATGGATCCTGAAAATATTATTGTTTCATATAATAAGTTTGGAGTGGCATTTATGGAGGAATGCTCCAAATCTCGGAACATTTTCCTTCACCTATTATTGGAAGATTCACCTCAGGGCTTCAAGGGATTCAAAGTAGAACCGCACCAAAGGTCGTGAAAACAACCGAATGCCATTTTTCTAGACTTTGGCTCCACACTTTTCATTATTTAAGGTTCCAGACGTAGCAGAAGCGTCAGATGAGGCATGCCTAACTCAATTTTTTTTCAAGATCAATGATTTATCCAAGATTTACATGACGATAAACACATTGATCAACACAATTGAGTCAATGAATATAGATAATATAAAAACACTGAAATCAAAGCGCATGGTCACATATTATTTATAATTAATGTAAATAAAGAATTATCATGCGGAAAATTCTTTCTTCATTGACGGATCTAACAACATCGCTACATTGTACCGTCTTTTCATTGTAGGAATCAATAATATATTCCCTCCAGTGGTGATCCACACCTGTTACACGAACCTCTGAATGTCACTTTAAGAATCTTGGGGTATTAGCACGACAGATCCTAATGCTTGCGTCGATCGCTTTTGATCGCCCCGAGAATCGCTTCAAGGAATAGTTCTCTTCGATCTCTCTAGACTTGAGAGCGGTGGTGGAGGGGGACCACTCTCCATTCTTAAGAATGTTCTTATAGAGGGAACTCTCTAGGATTTGAGATGAATCTCTCTATATCTCGTTGTGAAAAACACAAAAACTAATTGGCTCTATTAAAATAAATATAATTAGGTTTATATACCACTAGGGTTAGAAAATAATAATTTTACATGAGCCTTTATTATTTTCATAATCCATGAAGAACCCCATGTTTATAATAATAATATTATTATTATTATTTATTGACATGTGCTAAACCCATGAATTAAATTAAATATTATTTATTCAAATAATATTTAATATATAACATTTCTCACCGGATCATTAAACTCAATCCACCATTCCTCCACAATATTTATTGAGGCTTGAATGATGACTATTTATATAATAAATAAATATCACTGCATTATTCGCTAATAAATAAATAAATATTATATTCACCAAATTACAAATTAATATTTATTGAATATTCTGCTCAAATAATATTCTCTCAAATAATTACTAACAGAACATATGCGATCAAGAAAATATGAGTAATTATTAAAACATGTGCGAGAATAATTTTTATTCAACTTGTTAAATAATAAAAAATAATATATTTTTTAACTAAGATTCTAGATACATAATACCTCATGCAAAAATTTACTGTGTAATATAATCCATTTATCGCAATATCTTTAATCAAGCAGGCTGCATGTTGGTGCCATCAGCTTATATGCTCGATGTCTCCTTCTTTGACTTTTCAGAAATCGAACTTTTCTATAGAAAATCATGAGAATCGACTTATTTAGGTTGTATCATATCCATCAAAAGGCCTAATATATCAACTTCTGTTAAAGAAAAAAAGAGAGAAACTATTTCTCGTATTATTCATTAATGAAATATTACCCATGATGCACCCAACATATCATACCTTGTTGCAAACACATGTCCTCATGATTTTCATCAATACATCAAAGTATGCGACTTATAACACTCATTAATAATAATATTAATGTTTAAGGATCAATAAACACATCTTTCGATAAGAACATCTAATGAAACATATAAATTTTGATTTCCTACTGGAGGGTCTCATTCTCATAATTTCGTATACTGGAAATTAAAAATGGTGTACATTATAATAAGGTGCCTCAAAGTCCTATCAATCTCCACCACTGATAGCCTATATCATTTGTGTCCCACAAATGATTTCATTCAACTATATAACATATATTTAAGAATACTGTCGTGACACTTCTAGGTTCTCATCATAGTGAGGAACTTCTATGACCTTTCTGTGTGACAACTACTTTCAGGACATTATCACATACTATGTCACATAGAATAACAATCATGATGTGATAAATAGTTTATTAATATTCAAAACGATGAATATGAGTTATCAAAAAGTACACAAAGTTGGTTCTATGGAACCGACTCCAACAGACCCCCACTTGCACTAGAGCCAACTGTAAATAACATTCAGTCTGCTAGCTCTCACATGATACTCATGCTTCTGTTGAGATAGGTCTTTAGTCAAGTGGTCCACCACATTTTATTCCATGGGTACTTTTCTTACTAAAAATTCACCCCTCTAAGAAAAATCCCTCAAGGATTATACTTCTTAAGTATGTGATTTGTCCATTGATATGACCTTGACTCTTTTGCAAGATTCATTGTTGTGGTATTATCATAGTACAATGTGATAGAGTCTTTACTTCAAGAAACTACATCAAACTACTAGACAATGTTTTGTATCCAAATATCTTCCTTAGCTGCATGAAAAGTAGCTATATACTCAGGCTCCACTGTAGAATCAGCAACAAGTGGCTGCTTTGAACTCTTTCAACTCAAACTCCTCTATTGATAACCTTAAAAGCATACCAATGTTGCTCTTCTAGTTTAGCTTGACATCTATTTACAATTCTCAATACATAAGAAACATCAAGTTTAGTTTATAACATGACATACATGATTGATCCCATCATTGACGCGTATGAGGTCTTACTCATTCTCTCTTTCTCTTATCATGTTTGAGGAAACATTTTCTTATAAAGATGTATACCATGTGACATTAGAGCATATCCCATCTTGGATTGTTTCACACTAAACCACTTTAGTATTTGGTCAATGTATGTATTTTGACTTAGCCCATGCATCCTCTTGGATCTATCATGAATGATATTGATCCTTAGAATATAGGTTGTTTCACCTAAGTCCTTCATAGATACACACTTGTTTTACCAGTCCTTAACATACCAAGAGAAATGTATGTTGTTTACAATAATTAATATGTCATCAACATATATTACAAGGATAATAACCTCATTCCCACTAAAACTATTATAAACACATGAATCACATTCATTCTTAATAAAACCAAAAAAAATTATAGGTTCATCAAATCAAATGATCCATGATCAAGATGTGATCTTCAATCCATAAATGGATCTCTGAAACATTCATATCCTTTTGGAGTCACTTGGAGTCGCAAAATTTTCTAGTTGTGTTATGTAGGCATTTTCTTGAAGGTTCCCATTAGTGAAAGTTGTTTTGAAATCCATCTACCAAATTTCATAGTCATGGTAAGATACTATATCAAGAATAATTTTGATGCGTTTAAACATGGAAACAGGTGAAAAAGTTTCTTTGTAGTCAATTCCTTGACATTATTTAAACTTTTTACCCACTAGACTTTATTTATAGGTATTGAAGTTCTAATATATCGAATAACAACTAGGGGGAGGGGTTGAATCAGTTGTTCACTTTTATAAGTTTCAATACTTTTAAAACTTAACCCATAAAACCTGTTAAATTTTATATCCTTATCATATTTTAGTAAATACTCATGCATAAAAAAGTAGTAAAGAAAGTAAAGAACATGGTATTTAGAAGGTTCAGGCTTAGTGTGAGAATTTAAATCATTTCCATAGCTACACTTAGGGATCTATGGAAATTCACTATCATGAAGAAGTGAATACAAATTGTTATAACTTATGTTAGACACCTTTTATCTCCTGATAGGAATTATTATACCGACTCTTGTCAGTTTATAAAGCTTTCTTGCAAAACATTTGATCCATGAAAGAAAATGTCACAAAAAAAATCTCCACAAAACCTTTTATGGAACCGCAGTCCGGTGAACCTAGGTCTGATTTCCTCATTATGATTGTATCATTACGATGGACTCATTATGATGTACCCTTTTCTCAAACTGCACTTCTCAAACTCTCCTCAACTACTCAGTTCAATCTTCCTTAGTTCAATCTTCCACAGTATGGTAAGAAAACATTCAGCTATCTAATCTTCTAGCGAGATATATGTTCAGAAAGATAACTTTTACGTGAATTCTTTAGTGCTCCACCTTTTTTGCTCTGGTGAGAAGTTGCAAAGTATGAATGTACTATTCTTCCATTTATAGGCTACTCAGAATAACAAAAGCGGGAAACTGAAAATGTTTTCTTGCTTATTGAAATTTCAAATCTCAGAAAAACACTCACATTAAAACTTCAACATTGACTGCGTCAAACCTTCTCAATATTTGAATCATCATGAGTACTCTTTTTAATTATCCTTCTTGAACTTCCCAAGTTTTCTTTAGTGCGATGGAACTTTATCAGCTCATTATGGTGTGACTTTATTCCTCTTCTCATTATGATCTGACGTTCTTCCTCTGCTCATTACGATCTGACTTTCTACCTCTGTTTATTATGATCTTAATTTCTTCCTCTTATCATTACGATCCGACTTTCTTCATATTCTCATAATGATCTGACTTTCTTATCAGAAATGCTATCTAGTTCAACTTTCCTCCTCAAATTAAGTATGATTGACATTCCTCCTCATAGTCAGTCCGATGTAACTTCATTATGATGGAATTCCCTATTATGATGGAAAGTATTCAATGGTGACCCCACTTAGAAATTCTGAAATTTTTTACACCTTATAATCTATAACTCATTCATACTTCTGATGAATTTTGTGTCCAGTACTTCTGGATTTGATTCAAACTTTGTCTTGATCTTTGGAACTGATAAAATCATTATGATTACTCCATTTATTCAAAATATTTTATCATGAGAATGTTTCATGATTTATGATAACTCCATGACCATAAAATAATCATCTGACTTATGGTTATAATGTTTAATAACTTTCTAAAACTTTCTAACTCCTTGCATCACTTTCTTCCTTCAATCTCTTCAGCATCATTATAACTTCCTCACTCCGTAAAATCTGACTTTTTATACAATTCTGATTTTGATGAATCTTGAACTTAATGATGATGGATCTGATTCTGATAGTGAATCTGATCAACAACTTTATAGAACTTTCAGCTTCTATCTTCCTTACACCTTTTGTGTTTGATACTACTCAGTCTGAAACCCCGTGTTTGGAAACCTGTGTCTGGAAAACAACTTTCTCAAAGATAAAAACTTTTCTCCCCCTTTATGTTTGGGTTAGAACATTCAACAACTTTCAACTATTGTTCAAAAATATTACTTTAAAAAATATTAGTTTTCAATAAATAAAAAAAATTAATAACAAAACATCACAAAGGTTCTTCAATCTCTCTATTTGGATTTTTTGAGAACACTCGTTAACAGTTTTTTCAACTTAGAAAATATTCTCAACTCAACTATTGTAAACAACTCATGTTTTTTTACTTGTAACAAAACATATTATTTATCAAAAGAGAGTTTCTTGACACCACACTACTGGATAAAGTTTTTTTTTGAAGAAATTAAAACCCTTGGTGATAAGAAAGTTTTACATCCATGTAAAGATAAACCCCCTTGCTTTTATCATTTCTCACTTTTATCTTTTCTCACTTTTATTTTTCTCTCACTTTTCACTTCCTCTCCCTCATTAACTCATAACCACAAGTTCATATTCATAAAAGAGAGATCAGTAAAAAGTTATTACAAAGTACAAATTTGTTACTTGGTCTCCCCCTTTGTCAAAATAATCTAAAGCATGGTGGGAGACTTCCTTATGAGATTTTAAGAAGTCATTGGAGGAGGATGAACATGATGTTTCGCCCTCAACTCAACAAATCTTTCTTTGAAATTTCCTTTATAAAGATATATGCTATTTGATAATTTATTGAGATATATTCCAGAAAAACATCTTCAGTAGAAAATTTCTATTTTATAAAGTGAAAATTTATATCAAGGTATTTTGATCTTGAATGTTGGACATGATTTTTAGAAAGATCAAATTCACCCTGATTAATACAAAGTAACTTCAATGGTTTATAAACTTTTACTTTCAAATCTTCCACCTAATCTTTCATCCACAACATCTGAGTATAAACATGAGTATCCATAACATATTTTGAATCCATTATGCTCAAAGTTACTGAACATTTTTTTTACTATGCCAACTTACACAACATTCACCCCAAGAAAAATGTTCCTCCTAAGGTTGATTTTCTATCATTTCATTATCCATCTCAATCGACATCTGTATGACCATGAAAATTTATCTCATATTTTCTTTTGTATAATAATACATGTGAAGTTCTTTCTTTGATATATCTTAGAATTCTCTTTACTACCAACATATTTTATTATTTTTGATTACTTTGATACCTAACATCTAAATTCACAACATAAAAAATATCAATATTTGAGGTTTTAAGGTAAAGTGGGCTTCCTATCAGCTTCGGAAATTTTTTCTGATTCACATTTTTCTGGACTCATCTTTACTCAACTTCATCCCCATTGAGATAGGAGTAGAAACTTCTTTGGATTCTTCCAGGCCAAACTTTTGTAACAATTCCCCGACATACTTTTCTTGAGATAGGAAAATGTATTTTTATTTTTGTTGAACATGTAAACCAAGGATGTATGATAATTATCCTAAAATTGAAATCTAAAATTTACTTTTCATTTATTTAGAAAATGTTTTAAAAAAATCTTGTTTATCCTCAAGAAAAACTATATCATCCATATAAACAGTTAAAATTAGAGTTTTAGAGTCAACATTCTTCACATATAAGTTGTTATCAACTTTTACTTTAGAAAAATTCAACATTCTCAAATAATTTTCAAGCATATAATATCATGCATGTAGAGAATGATTTAGCCCATACAAAACATTATTCAATATAAAAACATTTTTTTCATCCTCATCAAGTATAAACACACAAGGCCGTTCAATTTAAAATTATTCTTCAATTTATCTATTGAGTAATGCTGACTTTACATCCATCTGATATACTTTGAAATTATAGTGAGCAGCCACTACTATAAATATTCAAATAGTTTCTAACCTTTCATGAAAGTAAAATTGTCATCAAAATACACACCTTCTACATGTAAACATCCTTTACAAACAAGAATTTATTTATTTTATTGAATGTTATCTATTTTCGTTCAACTTGTTTCTATAAATCCACTTTGTTCTGATATCATTTTTACCTTTCAAACATGGAACAAGTTCCCATGTTTCATTTTTATCAATTTGACCCAACTCTTCATCCATAACATTCACCCATTATTTGTGTATAATAGCTTCTGAAATTGATTCTGGTTCAACTTTTGAAATGAGTGAAGTCTGATTTTCTAATATCATCTTTCTTCTTGTATGAATCAGATCCTTCTAATTCCCAAGAATATGTTTGGTCTCAACATGAATTTTTAAAGCAGGAAATTTCAAAGTTCCTCTCTCAGCTTCACTTTACTCATCACACTATTCATTTGAATCTTCATGCACATTAATTTTATCACTTTCATTTTTATTGAAAACTTTCAGTTTTTCTTCCGCAACATTCCCTTCAACTTTTATTAATGAAGTTAGATTCTCAATAACATTCACATCATATGGGTCCACAAAATTTTGTAAACATTTGTTCCAACATTTATAACTTCTTTTATTGGGTGAATAACCCATAATAGTTTCTTCCTCATCTTTCTCATCAAAATTTCCCAGATCCTAATTTTATATTTTAGGTAAACATGGCCTTCAAAAAACTTTGAAGTACTTCAATCAAGGTTTTTTGTTATATGACATTTCATAAGAAGTCATGTTGGATTCTAGTCTCAACAAACATCTATTCTGAATATGTACAACAGTACTAACAACTTCTATCTAGTAGAGCCTTGAAAGTGTGTATTCTAATAACATATTTTTTTCCAATTTACACCAAACTTTTATTATATATTTTCACTGCTCCATTTTTTTGTGGAGTGTAGGGAGAATTATACTGCAATTTGATACCATGCTTTATCTGCTAATTTTTAAAATTATTTATTGTGAATTTGACACCATTACATGTTCTCATCTTCTTTATATAGACCCCCATTTCTTTCTCAACTTATTTTCCGAAAAACCTGAACATTTCCATAGACTCTAACTAGTGTTTAATAAATATGATGTTTTTCATCTGAGTGAAATCATCAATAAAAGTGATAAATTATAAATCTAATTTTGTTGATTGATGTCTCGTTGTCCCACATAAATCATAATGAATAAGTTCAATAGGTTTGGTAGATTGAATCTCAACTTAAAATGACTTTTATTAGACATATTCCCTTTATAAAAATTATACAAACAACTTCTTCTCTTCTTTTCATTTTTGGAAAATTTCACGCAACATAATCTTTAGAGAGTTTGTTCATACTTTCCTTCCCAAGGTGTCCAAGTCTCACTACTACAAATACGGCTTTTATAAGCACTAAAAATGGCTTTTATCAGCGCTAGAAAAGCTCTGATAAAGCCGACGAAGATAGGGGGTCCCCTTTATCAGCGCTCTGAAAAGCGATGATAAAGACCCCTTTTATCGGCGCTAAAAAAAGTGGTGATAAAAGGGGTCTTTTATCAGCGCTAAAACAAAGCGATGATAAAAGGGTCCTTTATCAGCACTTTGTTTTAGCGCTGATAAAAGACCCCTATATTAGCGCTTCCTTTATCAGCGCTTTATTTTTAGTGCTGATAAAAGGAAAAAAATTAAAAAAAATTAAAAAAATTTAAAAAAAATTAATTTTTTTTAAAAAAATACTTCCAATTGGGGGGGGGGGGGGCTTTAATAGCGCTTGAGCCCCCCCTTTTACAACGCTTTTCTTCCCCTGTAGAGCGCCCCATGCACCCCCTTCACCCTTTAACAGCGCTTGATCCCATATTCCCCCATGTGTGCACGCCCCTACCTCCACCAAGATTTGAACTCGAGACCTCCCCCTGCGCGCCTAAGCCTTTACCACTACTCTATTTTGATTTGTCTTCCAATTCATGATATCTCTATATATATATTTATATATTTAGTTATATTTATTCGTATAGTAATATATATTTATATTAATATATATATATAGTTATATTATAATATATATATATATAGTTATATTAATATATATATAGTTATATTAATATATATATAGTTATATTAATATATATCTCTATATATATATATATTTAGTTATATTTATTTGTATAGTAATATATATCTAAATTAATATATATATATATAGTTATATTAACATAAATATAGTTATATTAATATATATATATATATAGTTATATTAATATATATCTATATATATATATATAGTTATATTTATTCGTATAGTAATATATATTTATATTAATATATATATATAGTTATATTAATATATATATAGTGATATTAATATATATATTTATAGTGATATTAATATATATATTTATAGTAATACTAATATATATATATATGTAGTTATATTAATATATATATAGTTATTAGATTAATATATATATATAGTTAGATTAATATATATATATAGTTAGATTAATATATATATATAGTTAGATTAATATATAGGTATATAAATATTCATATATTTGTATTTTAAATAAATTGAATGTTAGTTATTATTTAGATAAATCTAATATATTTTATAAGTAAATATATTTTATTATTTATATTTATAATTAAATTTTTAGGTGTGAATATATAAAAAATATGTATATATTATTATATATTTGATTATAAATAGCAGTGCATTATAAAAAATGATGAAATTTCAAATACATAATATCAATATGAATGTAATACCTTGGAATAAATTCAGACCCCACCAAAAAAATCCAATAATACCCCCTTAAATGAGGCTGAAAATCCAAAAAATGTTAAACAATCGGGGTACCCCGACTAAAAACTCAGTTTTGGAGGAATTATGGGCATCTTTTGACCTTGAAAACCCTTGACTGGGGATATATTGGTTATAGAGACATAGAGCTCATCGCAGGCTTCGATTTGATATGTGGTAGAGCTCAAACGGACACCCGGATCAAAAGTTATGGCCGTTTAAAGTTTGAGTTGCATTTTCAACATTTTTTGGATCTTTTTTTATTTTTTTTTATTTTTTTAGTCTTAAAATTGTTATTAAATGACTATTAATCCACAATAATTAGCAAATTATTAATAAAAAATATTTTTTTTTAATTTTTTAAGAATCCATTTTCACTAAATATCTTATATATTAAGTATATTAAGTGTAAATGTACATTTATACTTATCTAAAATATATTTAAAAATTATATATTATATTTATATCAATATAAATATATTTATATTTTAATATTTTAATATTTTTTTTAATTTTTTTTGAAGTCGACCCTTTATCAGCGCTTTTAAAAAAAAGTGCTGATAAAGGCCCCCCTCTTTATCAGCGCTACTAAACAAGTGCTGATAAAGGGGGTCCCTTTATCAGTACTAAAAAAAGCGTTGATAAAGGGGGGGGCACTGTGAAAAACTGTTTTTGTGGTAGTGTCTCTAGTGCCACAACTTATTCTCATATTCATCACTTAGATAACATGAGTTGTTAAGTTCTCCAATCTGAAATAGATTCCCACTAGTTATTTCTCCTCTTGTAATAACTTTTCCATATTTCACACATTTCACAACACAAGAATAATTTCTAAAGATAACTTCTTTTACATCATCATAGAGTTGACTCACACTGTGTAAGATATTTTTTAGTCCATCATCAAATAAAATTAGGTTTATATACCACTAGGGTTAGAAAATAATAATTTTACATGAGCCTTTATTATTTTCATAATCCATGAAGAACCCCATGTTTATAATAATAATAATATTATTATTATTTATTGACATGTGCTAAACCCATGACGACCATGTATGCATGAAAGGTGATGGATCCTGAAAAGATTATTGTTTCATATAATAAGTTTGGAGTGGCATTTATGGAGGAATGCTCCGAAGCTCTGAACATTTTACTTCACCTATTATTGGAAGATTCACCTCAGGGCTTCAAGGGATTCAAAGTAGAACCGCACCAGAGGTCTTGAAAACAACCGAATGCCATTTTTCAAGGCTTTGGCTCCACACTTTTCATTATTTAAGGTTCCAGACGTAGCAGAAGCGTCAAATGAGGCATGCCTAACTCAATTTTTTTTCAAGATCAATGATTAATCCAAGATTTACATGACGATAAACACATTGATCAACACAATTGAGTCAATGAATATAGATAATAGAAAAACACTGAAATCAAAGCGCATGGTCACATATTATTTATAATTAATGGAAATAAAGAATTATCATGCGGAAAATTCTTTCTTCATTGACGGATCTAACAACATCGCTACATTGTACCGTCTTTTCATTGTAGGAATCAAGAATATATTCCCTCCAGTGGTGATCCACACGTGTTACATGAACCTCTGAAAGTCACTTTAAGAATCATGGGGTATTAGCACGACAGATCCTAATGCTTGGGTTGATCGCTTTTGATCACCCCGAGAATCGCTTCAAGGAATAGTTCTCTTCGATCTCTCTATACTTGAGAGCGGTGGTGGAGGGGGACCACTCTCCATTCTTAAGAATGTTACTATAGAGGGAACTCTCTTGGATTTGAGATGAATCTCTCCAGATCTCGTTGTGCAAAACACAAAAACGAATTGGCTCTATTAAAATAAATATAATTAGGTTTATATACCGCTAGGGTTAGAAACTAAAAATTTTACATGAGCCTTTATTATTTTCATAATACATGAAGATCCCCATGTTTATAATAATAATAATATTATTATTATTTATTGACATGTGCTAAAATCATGAATTAAATTAAATATTATTTATTCAAATAATATTTAATATATAACATTTCTCACCGGATCATTAAACCCGATCCACCATTCCTCCACAATATTTATTGAGGCTTGAATAATGACTATTTATATAATAAATAAATATCACTGCATTATTCTCTAATAAATAAATAAATATTATATTCACCAAATTACAAATTAATATTTATTGAATATTCTGCTCAAATAATATTCTCTCAAATAATTACTAACAGAATATATGCGATCAAGAAAATATGAGTAATTATTAAACCATGTGCGAGAATAATTTTTATTCAACTTGTTAAACAATAAAAAATAATATATTTTTTAACTAAGATTCTAGATACATAATACCTCATGCAAACACTTATTGTGTAATATAATCCATTTATCGCAATATCTTTAATCAAGCAGGCTGCATGTTGGTGCCATCAGCTTATATGCTCGATGTCTCCTTCTTTGACTTTTCAGAAATCGAACTTTTCTATAGAAAATCATGAGCATCGACTTATTTAGGTTGTATCATATCCATCAAAAGGCCTAATATATCAACTTCTGTTAAAGAAAAAAAGAGAGAAACTATTTCTCGTATTATTCATTAATGAAATATTACCCATGATGCACCCAACATATCATACCTTGTTGCAAACACATGTCCTCATGATTTTCATCAATACATCAAAGTATGCGACTTATAACACTCATTAATAATAATATTAATGTTTAAGGATCAATACACACATCTGTAGATAAGAACATCTAATGAAACATATAAATTTTGATTTCCTACTGGAGGGTCTTGTTCTCATAATTTCGTATACTGGAAATTAAAAATGGTGTACATTATAAGAAGGTGCCTCAAAGTCCTATCAATCTCCACCACTGATAGCCTATATAATTTGTGTCCCACAAATGATTTCATTCAGCTATATAACATATATTTAAGAATACTGTCGTGACACTTCTAGGTTCTCATCATAGTGAGGAACTTCTATGACCTTTCTGTGTGACAACTACTTTCAGGACATTATCACATACTATGTCACATAGAATAACAATCATGATGTGATAAATAGTTTATTAATATTCAAAATGATGAATATGAGTTATCAAAAAGTACACAAAGTTGGTTCTATGGAACCGACTCCAACAGACCCCCACTTTCACTAGATCCAACTGTTAATAACATTCAGTCTGTTAGCTCTCACATGATACTCATTCTTCTGTTGAGATAGGTCTTTAGTCAAGTGGTCCACCACGTTTTCTTCCATGGGTACTTTTATTACTACAAATTCACCCCTCTAAGAAAAATCCCTCAAGGATTATACTTCTGAAGTATGTGATTTGTCCATTGATATGACTTTGACTCTTTTGCAAGATTCATTGTTGTGGTATTATCACAGTACAATGTGATAGAGTCTTTACTTAAAGAAACTACATCAAACTACTAGACAATGTTTTGTATCCAAATATCTTCCTTAGCTGCATGAGAAGTAGCTATATACTCAGGATCCACTGTAGAATCAGCAACAACTGGATGCTTTGAACTCTTTCAACTCAAAATCCTCTGTTGATAACCTTAAAAGCATACCAATGTTGCTCTTCTAGTTTAGCTTGATATCTATTTACAATTCTCAATACATAAGAAACATCAAGTTTAGTTTATAACATGACATACATGATTGATCCCATCATTGAAGCGTATGAGGTCTTACTCATTCTCTCTTTCTCCTATCATGTTTGAGGAAACATTTTCTTATAAAGATGTATACCATGTGACATTGGATCATATCCCATCTTGGATTGTTTCACACTAAACCACTTTAGTATTTGGTCAATGTATGTATTTTGACTTAGCCCATGCATCCTCTTGGATCTATCATGAATGATATTGATCCTTAGAATATAGGTTGTTTCACCTAAGTCCTTAATAGATACACACTTGTTTTACCAGTCCTTAACATACCAAGAGAAATGTATGTTGTTTACAATAATTAATATGTCATCAACATATATTACTAGGATAATAACCTCATTCCCACTAAACCTCTTATAAACACATGAATCACATTCATTCTTAATAAAACCAAAAAAAATTATAGGTTCATCAAATCAAATGTTCCATGATCAAGATGTGATCTTCAATCCAGAAATGGATCTCTGAAACATTCATATCCTTTTGTAGTCACTTGGAGTCACAAAATTTTCTAGTTGTGTTATGTAGGCATTTTCTTGAAGGTTCCCACTAGTGAAAGTTGTTTTGAAATCCATCTACCAAATTTCATAGTCATGGTAAGCTGCTATATCAAGAAGAATTTTGATGCGTTTAAACATGGAAACAGGTGAAAAAGTTTCTTTGTAGTCAATTCCTTGACATTATTTAAACTTTTTACCCACTAGACTTTATTTATAGGTATTGAAGTTCTAATATATCGAATAACAACAGGGGGGAGGGGTTGAATCAGTTGTTCACTTTTATAAGTTTCAATACATTTAAAACTTAACCCATAAAACCTGTTAAATTTTATATCCTTATCATATTTTAGTAAATACTCATGCATAAAAAATTAGTAAAGAAAGTAAAGAACATGATATTTAGAAGGTTCAGGCTTAGTGTGAGAATTTAAATCATTGCCATAGCTACTCTTAGGGATCTATGGAAATTCACTATCATGAAGAAGTGAATACAAATTGTTATAACTTCTGTTATACACCTTTTATCTCCTGATAGGAATTATTATACCGACTCTTGTCAGTTTATAAAGTTTTCTTGCAAAACATTTGATCCATGAAAGAAAATGTCACAAAAAAAATATCCACAAAACCTTATATGGAACCGCAGTCCGGTGAACCTGGGTCTGATTTCCTCATTATGATTGTCTCATTACGATGGACTCATTATGATGTACCCTTTTCTCAAACTGCACTTCTAAAACTCTCCTCAACTACTCAGTTCAATCTTCCTCAGTTCAATCTTCCACAGTATGGTAAGAAAAATTTCAGCTATCTAATCTTCTAGCGAGATCTATGTTCAGAAAGATAACTTTTACATGAATTCTTCAGTGCTCCCCCTTTTTTGCTCTGGTGAGAAGTTGCAAAGTATGAATGTAATATTCTTCCATTTATAGGATACTCAGAATAACAAAAGCGGGAAACTGAAAAACTTTTATTTCTTATTGAAATTTCAAATCTCAGAAAAAAAACTCACATTAAAACTTCAACATTGACTGCGTCAAACCTTCTCAAGATTTGAATCATCTTGAGTACTCTTTTTAATTATCCTTCTTGAACTTACCAAGTTTTCTTCAGTGTGATGGCACTTTATCAGCTCATTATGGTGTGACTTTCTTCCTCTTCTCATTATGATCTGACGTTCTTCCTCTGCTCATTACGATCTAACTTTCTTCCTCTGTTTATTATGATCTGAATTTCTTCCTCTTATCATTACGATCCGACTTTCTTCATATTCTCATAATGATCTGACTTTCTTATCTGAAATTCTATCTAGTTCAACTTTCCTCCTCAAATTTAGTATGATTGACATTCCTCCTCATAGTCAGTCCGATGTAACTTCATTATGATGGAATTTCCCATTATGATGGAAAGTATTCAATGGTGACCCCACTTAGAAATTCTGAAATTTTTTACACCTTATAATCTATAACTCATTCATACTTCTAATGACTTTTGTGTCCAGTACTTCTGGATTTGATTCAAACTTTGTCTTGATCTTTGGAACTGATAAAATCATTATGATTACTCCATTTATTCAAAATATTTTATCATGAGAATGTTTCATGATTTATGATAACTCCATGACCATAAAATAATCATTTGACTTAAGGTTATAATGTTTAATAACTTTCTAAAACTTTCTAACTCCTTGCATCACTTTCTTCCTTCAATCTCTTCAGCATCATTATAACTTCCTCACTGCGTAAAATCTGACTTTCTATCCAATTCTGATTTTGATGAATCTTGAACTTAATGACGATGGATCTGATTCTGATAGTGAATCTGATCAACAACTTTATAGAACTTTCAGATTCTATCTTCCTTACACCTTTTGTGTTTGATACTACTTAGTCTGAAAACCCGTGTTTGGAAACCTCTGTCTGGAAAAAAACTTTCTCAAAGATAAAAACTTTTCTCCCCCTTTATGTTTGGGTTAGAACATTCAACAACTTTCAACTATTGTTCAAAAACATTACTTTAAAAAATATTAGTTTTCAATAAATAAAAAAAATTAAAAACAAAACATCACAAAGGTTCTCCAATCTCTCTATTTTGATTTTTTGAGAACACTCGTTAACAGTTTTTTCAACATAGAAAATATTCTCAACTCAACTATTGTAAACAACTCATGATTTTTTACTTGTAACAAAACATATTCTTTATCAAAAGAGAGTTTCTTGACACCACACTACTGGATAAAGTTTTTTTTTGAAGAAATTAAATCCCTTGGTGATAATAATGTTTTACATCCATGTAAAGATAAACCCCCTTGCTTTTATCATTTCTCACTTTTATCTTTTCTCACTTTTATTTTTCTCTCACTTTTCACTTCCTCTCCCTCATTAACTCATAACCACAAGTTCATATTCATAAAAGAGAGATAAGGTGGGGATGGGTCGAAAACCACTCAACCAATAGGTTTTAGATAGGTTTGGGTCACTATATTAACCTTATATTTTAGATTTAACTCTTAGTTAAATAGTTTGACATTTACCATGTCTCTTTGTATTTTTATATTATATGGTTAATAAACTTACTATATAATTCCAAGAGAACCCCAAGTGGTTAATTAATGATACAAATATAATTATATAAGTATTTTGGATTAATTTTATATTTTTAGGAATATAATATCAATTAATAATATAATATTTTTTTAAAAAAATCTTTTAGGTCAATTTTGACACTATTTGGAATTTTTTTTCTAAATTCATAACAAAATTATTACTTCGAAAAAAATTCATCTAACCAACCCTAATATGTCATATTAACCTATAAAATTATTTTAATTCATAAAAAGTCTCAAACTACATTTATTTGTATATTTATAATATCTATTATTTTAATCTTTCATTAATATGGTAATTACTCCATCGTCATTGTGTCATAAATAAATTTAATTATATAATGTTTAAAAAAATATAAATAAAATACCATTATGTAGGAAATATTTTTATATTCCTAATGAATATTTATAGTCTAATTTATCTTATATTTAAACCTATATTAAAAATGGTTTATTTATCAAACTTTGAATTTAACACTATTAACTCTTCTTTGAATTAAATAATAATAAATGTCCTAATCTAATCTAAGTGGACATAAAGGATCATATTTTATTCCTAAGGTTTTTTTGGTCGAATTACACTTATCTAATATAATTAGGACATGTGTTAGGGTAATAATAATATCATTTTTACCTTTAATTACCCTATTTTCTTTTAACCGTGGTAAATAAAAGTAAAAAGTTACTATTCACCAAAAATTATTTTCATCTTATTGAACCACATTTTACTTAATGATATCAACCATTTCTCTCGGTTTTTTTAAATTCAACTCATAGAATTGGTAAAATTAAGTTTTATGTAAATTTGCAAATGCTCCTAGGAGGTGGGTAAAAGACGGTAAAAGTTCATTAAAATTTTTATATATCTAAAATTATTATAAACTGACTCCAATGAATTACATTGAACTTATATAGGTATTATGTATCTATTTTTAACTAAAACAAATTTAAATAAAATAAATAATTATTTAAATAAAAATTCGGTTTTAAACTATAACGGAGTGTTTTTCACTATTCATCAAAAATTGAAAGTTTTCAGAAAAATACCAAAAATTCACCCTAAGCTAATTTCGATACTCTGAAACCAAAAATTAAGTCCATTTTGAAAGATAAAATTTATAAATTTTCAAAAAGTGGGTATTACTATTCATAACAGCTAGTTTGATTGGTTGTGGTGTGTTAGAACTCGAAGTTGCGTACGACGCACGCTATTGTATTATTCAAAGAGAAGCGTACTGTGGAAGATTGGGATGTTACATTCTCCCCTCCTTCAAATAATTTCATCCTCGAAATTTCTATAATATTACTGCATAAAAAGACTTAGGTTGTTCTTCATCTTAAGTTCCTCGGGTTCCCACGTTTCCTATTCCATCTTATGGTTTCTCCATAGAACTTGTACTAGATGAGTCATCTGGTTTCTCAGAACTTGTTCTCTTGTATAAAGAACCTTGAAAAGCTCTTCACAATAAGATATATTAGATTCCAGTTCTAATTCCTCATAGGTGAGTACATGCATTGGGTCAGGCATGTATTTTCTCAACAGTGATATGTGGAAAACATCGTGAACTTTGGAGATACTTGGCGGCATTGCCAAATGGTAAGCTACAACCCCAATTTGTTCTAGAATTTCGAAAGGTCCGATGTACCTGGGACTTGATTTTCCCTTCTTACCAAAATGTATAACACTCTTCCAGGGAGATACCTTCAAGAAAACATGATCTCCTACATGAAATTCCAAATCCCTCCTTCGGTTATCAGCATAGCTCTTCTGTCTACTTTGAGATGCTTTGATGTGATTTTGGATTACCTTCACCTTTTCCATTTTTTCCACCACAAGTTCTAGGCCTACGAGTTTTCTTTCACCAACATCATCCCAACAGGTTGGTGTGTGAAATCTCTTTCCATATAACGCTTCATATGGTGCCATCTGAATACTTGAATGGAAGCTATTGTTATAGGAAAATTCTACCAGAGGTAAATATTGATCCCACATACCTATAAATTCAAGTGAGTATGATCTCAACATGTCTTATAAGGTTTGAATAGTCTTTTATGATTGTCCATCAGTTTGGGGGTGGTAGGCAGTGCTCAAACGAAGTTTAGTGTCCAGGGCTTTCTGAAGACTTTTCCAGAATCATGATGAAAAACAAGGATCACTATCAGAAACAATCGATAGTGGTACTCCATTAAGTCTTACAACTTCATTAATATATAGTCTTGTTAAACATTCAAGTGGTAAATCTTCTATTATAGCAAGAAAATGTGCTGACTTGGTAAGACGATCAACAATGACCCATATTGCATCATTCCTTCTAGGATTCTTTGGTAGTCCCATGACAAAGTCCATCATAATATTATCCCATTTCCACTCAGGTATGGGAAGAGGTTGCATGACTCCTCCAAGCTGTTGCCTTCCAGCTTTCAATTATTGAAAAACCATACATCTTGACACAAAATCATCAATCTCCCTCTTTATGTTGTCCCACCAAAAATGTTACTTCAAATCTCTATACATTTTGGTGCTCCCAGGATGTATAGAGAAATTTGATCCATGAGCATCATACAACAATTCTCTTTTTAGATCAGGTATATCAGGAACACAAAGTCGCTTCCCAAATTTCTAAATTCCATCTTCATATACGAAGTCACTCAATCTCTCATCATTCATAGATTTAATCTTATTTTGAAACTCCTCATCATCAACCTGAGAACTTTTTATCATTTCTAGTAAAGATGGTTTGGCAACCATTTAAAAAATTATTGATGTTTCACTTTCCATGGTTATTCCCATATCCATCTTTACTAGATCCATGAAAATAGGACCCCTTTTAACTCTCATCTTGTTCAAAAATCCATGATATTTTTTGCTCAAAGCATTTGCCACCTTATTTTCCTTCCTCGGGTGGTAGTGTATAGTGAAATCATAATCCTTGAGTAGTTAAAACCATCATCTTTGCCTCATATTGAGTTCTTTCTGTGAGAAAATATACTTTAAACTCCTGTGGTCAGTGTATGTCTCACATTTTTCACTATAGAGATAATGTCTCCATATCTTCAAATCAAATATTATAGCTGCTAACTCAATATCATGAGTAGGATAGTTTTTCTCATTAATTTTTATCTATCATGATGCATAGGAAATAACCCTATCATTCTAAATAAGGACACAACCAAGTCCTTTCTTTGAAGCATCACTATAAATAACAAATCCATCATTCCCCAATAGTAGAGTCAATATAGAAGCATTGACTAATATTCTCTTCAATTCTTTAAAACATTCTTCACATTATTTTTTCCAAACAAATTTCACCCCTTTACGTGTGAGCTTGGTTAATGGGTTAGCCAATCGGGCAATATTCTGGACAAAATGCCGATAATAACCTGTTAAACCAATAAAACTGCGTACCTCAGTTATACTTGTCGGTGCTGGCCATCCTTGGATTGCTCTTGTCTTAGAAGGATCAACGGAGATTCCATCCTTAGAGATGATATGGCCAAGAAAAGAAATCTCCTGAAGCCAGAATTCACACTTGCTAAACTTCCCATATAATTCATGTCTTCTAAGAGTCTTCGGGATAATGTGCAAGTGATTTTCATGATATTCATAGATTTTGGAGTATACCAAGATATCATCAATAAATACCACAACAAAGTCATCAAGATATTCCTTGAAAACTCTATTCATTTGATCCATGAAGACAGAGGGTGCATTAGTCAATCTAAAAGGCATTATTGTAAACTCGTAATGCCCGTACCTGGTTTGAAATACTGTTTTCGAAATGTCATCCTTCTTCACACACAACTGATGATATCTATATCGAAGGTCAATCTTGGAAAATTATTGAGCTCCATGAAGTTGGTCAAATAAATCATCAATTTGAGGTAGGGGATACTTGTTCTTTATTGTTATAGCATTGATCTCCCTGTAGTCAATGCACAACCTCATAGATCTATCTTTCTTATTAACAAAAAGGACAGGGTCTCCCCATGTAGAAACACTAGGGAGAATAAATACCTTATTACTCAATTCCTCTAGTGGTTTCTTTAGTTCCACTAATTCCACAGTGGTCATTCTATAAGGGTTCTTCGATATGGGCCTTGAACCAAGAATTAAATCAATGAAAAACTCAATTTCTCATTCTAGAGGATGTCCAGGTAAATCCTCTGGAAACAAATCAACCTATTATTTCAAAATAGGTACATCCTCTATTTGAACATTCCTTTTCTCACCCACAATTATTTCATTCTCTTCCTCCCCAATAATTGAATTTAGTTGATCTATTGGGGGTGGATATTGATAAGAATTAGGTGGTGACAATTCTTCTCTAAAGATAAGGTGTTCTTTATCATCGTCATCAAAAATAGTAACCTACTTCTTCTTACAATAAATTTTCACATCATGGTATGAAAGCCAATCCATACCAAGGATTATATAAAATTCAATCATGGGTATGATGATGAGATCAGCAGATAAAGAACATTTATATGCCCTAATGGGGACTGATTCACAAAACTTTGTTTCAATGATACTTCTCTTAAGAGTTTTGACTGACAACTCCCTTGTTAAATCAAATTGGAAAAATCTAATTTTCTTAGAAAACTGGGAAGATATGAAACAATGCGATGATCCATAATCAAATAAAGAATTTTCTAAACTTGAGGAAACCATTAAATTACCTACTGCTACATCTTTCGGAGCTTCAACCTCAGCAGTAGTGATAGCATAAGCTTATCCTTGATACCTTGGCCTTTTCTGAGGTAAGTTCCCCTGACACTTAGGAAATTCATTCGCATAATTCCCCATTTCTCTACAATTGTAGCATTCAACATCGATAGCCTCTTTCTTCCCCTTGTAATCACGAGCTTTGTGGCATTTTTCACCACACTTGTAACAGACTCTCATTCCCCTCAGAAAATTACCAGGGTGTTTCTTCCCACATTTACTGTAGGATGGATATTCAATTTTTCCCGTCTTCCCCTTATTTCCATTTCTAGAGTGTTCAGTAGATCTATTCTTCTCTTGCTTTTCTTTAAAGTCGTAAGACTTAGAGAATTCTTTTTCTGTCTTGATTGCACATGAGACAATATATTCGTATGAAGAGAAGGATTGTGAGACTAATGATCCATGGAGAAATGGTTTTAACCCATCAAATAAATGATCAATCTTACTTCTTGGGTTATGTATATAATCTACAGCATGCCTCGCTAACCTTGTAAAGTTAGCTTCATACTTTGCGATATTCTCATCCTCCTTTTGCCTCAGACTTAAAAATTGTCTTTCCATATCCGCTCGATGGTCATGAGGAAAGTATTTTTCTAAGAAAATTTCTTTAAACTCCCACCATTCCATATTTGATACTTCATCATCTTCCTTTGTGTTTTGAATCAATGACCACTATTGATCAGCATATCTAGTGAGGCGGTAAACTGCCATGACGAATTTTTCCCTTTCGGTACTCCCTAAGGAATGGAATATTTTCTCTAAAGAATTTATCCATTGCTCATATACTAGTGGTTTTGTACCCCCATTGAATGTTGGTGGTTGTTGCCTCATGAAGAGATCTAAAATTGATCCTCCACGCTGTGGATCAGGGTTCTCCATACGGGTAAGGTTATTATTCATAACCTGGGTCAGTTGTCCCAATATAGTGATAAACTGATCAGCACCAGTTGTATCACCAGCTCCACTATAATTATCTTGAGCAGGAGGTCAATCCCTACATGGAATGCGTGCATTGATACAGTTTCCATTCCTTCCACTAGGCTCCATTTCTAAATAATGGCATAAACTAGTTTAGTTTATGAATCGAAATACATAATTCCAAACTTTTAAAACACTTAACATAAATTGTACAGTTTATGGATATAATCCATAATCATAAAAAAAAATTTCCATGATGAAGTATATACTCATAAACTCTTCATAATGGTTTTTAAAGAAAATGAGAATTATCCTAAGCATATCCCCCAGGAGTGTCGTAACCAAGAGTGCAGCAAGGCCCGTTGTCGTGCACCAGTTCCCGTTCGAGTCTAGATCAAAGCGGTGTTTTCGGGTTTTACCTCTAGGTACATCTGTGCCAGAGCTTCCTCTACCTACTCGTATTCAAACAGGGATGTATTGCTTGTAAAACTCACAAAATCTCTACAATACCAAAATTCTAGGACGTTATTCTATACTAATCCTCAAAGTCTATCTTTGGGCTATGTGCTCTAATCAGAGCTTACCTAAATCTAGTTTCCAAGGATTGTACTAAACTTCCTCTGATACCAACTATAACTCCCCGAACCCAAAAGCCCAAAGTCAGTGCATTATTATGTATCATTGTAATGATTACAAAAGATCAAGTCTCTAAAGAACAATTAGTTTAGTAGCCTTGTAAGTACTAGATAGATTCATAAGGTTTACATTACATCGTAAAATAGAAAACAACAACAACATCGTTTCCATATACAACACTGAGATCCCATAGACTATCCCTATAGGTCAGTCATAATATACTATTTCGCATCCTGGAAAAAATAAAACATAGAAAGGGGTGAGATCAAATTCTCAGTAAGGATAACAATATAGAGGAAACTTTCATAAATAAGCATAAACATTTAAGGAAATGTATAAAACTAAAAAAAATCCTTTTTAAACTTGAACTTCAGCATAATATGGAAAAGATAAAAATCAAATAATGTCATTTACTTATTCACATGGATATTCTATTAGTCAAATAATCACATTCAATATCAATAGCCACTTTCATAATGATGGAATGCATAATGCTAGACTTTCATAACCACATAGTCAAGGCCTTGTGCCAAGACTACAAATAAGATTTTATCAAGGCCTTGTTCTAAGACACTAGTTTGTCTCATGAGACCTACCAATGCATTGAGGAGCTATAGCGGGCTCCACTCATCACTTACTAAGTCCAATGCATTCCTCATATGAAAAGGTTTAAACATAACATAAACATTCATATTAAAACTATTATAATAAATGTCAATAATTTATCCATAATCCATGAATGGTGTAAAAATAACACATCCACAGTCAAACATATGACAAAACCTTTAATACAATATGGAAGTTTTTTATCATAATAAATCAACTTCAAGTAATCTTAAAATTCATCAAAGGATGTTGACATAAATGAAATCAAAACCGTTTTTAGAGAAATATCTCTTTCTATTTTGAAATCATTTAAAATTCATATAATTATAAAAGAAAACATCTATTTTGGAAATATTCTTATAAGCTTGTAAGGGAAGATTTGATGATGTTATGAAGGTAGAAAATAGCCGCACCCTCCGTATAAGTTAAAAAAACATTATTACCTTAATTTTGTCGAAAAGGTTATGAAGTACCTTGTTTGGAAAATGACAGAAAGATTCCTTTAAAAACATATAAGGTCAAATAAGGGTATAAATGACTTTAACCCATTGTTTAGTAAATAATAAAAATGTTTTTCATTACATTTTTAAGATGCATGGATTTGGATGATAAAGAGGTCCCAGTAGATAATTACGTATAAACAACCTCGGATAATGAAGAGATTATGAAATTAACCCTTACCTTGTACTTTTCCTTGGTCGAGGGTAGGTTAACCTCTTGTATAATGGTGAAATAATTTTTATTAAATTATACAAGAATCATATACATTAATATGATATCATATTTGATATTTTAACATTTCTTTGTTAATAATATCATAGTATTATCATCGTTTCGGGTGTTAACTGATTCGTTTTCCTTTATATGCTTCGTTACGTAAGTAATGTTTGTTATGGATAGGATGTATCTTATTCATATTAATAATGATATTAAGTCTTTAAAAATTATTTTTAATCATCTAATGAAAATTAGTCTTGAATGGATACGATGGGGAATGAATCGCATCACGTTCGTGGAGATGGTAATCCGTACGTACGCACGAGCAACAATATCATTCTTTTGATATTAAAATAATATATAATTGGATGGTATATCATATATACATAATCATTATCATGATATATTTATTATTTACATCAATTACACATCATTATTATACCCATCCAAAAAATAATTTATTGAATAACAATTACACTACGACGTGGAGACGATAAGCCATACGTACACATGTATGGTGACATGTCATTCAAAGGATGGATAGAATAATGAATATGGTTGTAAAATATTTATAATAACATCACAGTATATAGAATATACTGGACTTATTATTTTATAATGGAAACAACAAAGAAAGAGGAAGTGGAAGAAGAAAGGAACTTAAAAGAGGTGATGAAATGCACATGTGCCTTAGCCCAATTGGTAAGGACTCTACAAGTGCATCCGGGAGACCCCGGATCAAAACCAGGTGGAGAAATTATTTCTGGGGTACTATAGCAGTACTGTAGCAGTACTGTAGTAGGTATTGTAGCAGGTACTATAGCAGGAACTATAGCAAGTACTGTTTGGCACTGTGCAGCTGGGAATATGCCCCCGTTTGGGCCTTCGGGCCACCAATTTGGTCCCCGAGTCCTTTAAAGCCTTCGGGAAACCCAGTCCTTCGGGTCAGTAATTCCTTCAGACCACCTCAAGGCTTTCGGGCCACCTTAAGTGCAGATGCAAACCATACGACCTATGAGGAACAAGCTCTAGAAGGAGGATGAGCAAGGAGATTTCACCACAGCAGAAGCTAAACGGATTGCAAGAATGAGAGGGTATGACACCTGCCCTTGGGAAAAGCCTGTTTATATACAGGAATGCCGAGCTGAATAGCCATGTGAATGTGGAGAGCTGATTTCATGATGAAGATGCTGGGGAGGATCAGTTCCAAGTAGTTAGTCTGGGTTGTATATAATGTTTGAAACCTACGGGAAAATGAATTCCTCTAAGGCCTACGGGCCATGTAATACTTACGGCTACAGGCATTGTAAGGGTTCCACCTCACCCCTTTAAAGGTGGATTATCAAAAATAAATAAAAAATGAAGGCCTTCGGGCCATTGGAGAGAAAAGAGGTGATGAAATATTTACCTCTTCTTCAGGTTCTTCCTTTGGATTTGATCAAAAGGGCTCCTTAGGTTGGATTTATGACTAAAGTAATGCCTCTGGGATGAAGGTAAGACAGTTGAGAGGGTATTTGGGTAGGTTTTGGCCGAGCCAAATGGATTCTAAGGTGTGAATTAGAGATAAGATGGAGTTCCCTTTTATAATAGGGGTGAGGGGCACCTTTGGAAAAGATAGAAATATTATTTTATAATAAAATCATTTTAGGTTTCTAAGGCCTCCAAAATGAATTATTTAAAGTATAATGTGGGGATGGGTCTAAAAACACTCAACCAACAGTTTTTAGATATGTTTGGGTCACTATATTAACCTTATCTTTTATATTTAACTCTTAGTTAAATAGTTTGACATTACCATGTCTCTTTGTATTTTTATATTATATGGTTAATAAACTTACAATATACTTCCAAGAAAACCCCAAGTGGTTCTTCAATGATACACCTATAATTATATATGTCTTTTGGATGAACCATAGATTTTTAGAAATAGAATATCAATTAATAATATAATATTTGTTTTAAAAACTCTTTTATGTCAATTTTGACACTATTTGGTATTTTTTTTCTAAATTCATAACAGCATTATTACTTCGAAAAAAATTTATATAACCAACCCTAATATGTCATATTAACCTATAAAATTAGTGTAATTCATAAAAAGTCTCAAACTACATTTATTTTGATATTTATAATATCAATTATTTTAATCTTTCACTAATACGGTAATTACTACATCATCATTGTGTCATAAATAAATTTAATTATTTAATATCTAAAAAATATAAATAAAATACCATTATGTAGGAAATTTTTTATCTTTATAATGAATATTTATAGTAGAATTTATCTTATGTGTAACCCTATATTAAAATGGTTTAGTTATTAAACTTTGAATTTAACGCTCTTAACTCTTCTTTGAATTAAATAATAATAAATGTCCTAATCTAATTCAAATGGACCCAAAGGATCATATTTTATTCCTAAGGTTGTTTTGGGTTGAATTACACTTATCCAATAGAATTAGTACATGTGTTAGTGTAATAATAATATCATTTTTACCTTTAATTACTCAATTTACTTTTAACTGTGGTAAATAAAAGTAAAAAGTTACTATTCACCAAAACTTATTTTCATCTTATTGAACCACATTTTACTTACTGATATCATCTGTGTCTCTTGGATTTTTTAAATTCAACTCACATAAGTGGTAAAATTAAGTTTTATGTAAATTTTCAACTGCTCCTAGGAGGTGGGTAAAAGACGGTAAAAGTTCATTAAAAATTTTATATATCTAAAATTATTATAAAATGACTCCAATGAATTACATTGAACTTATATAGGTATTATGTATCTATTTTGACCTAAAAAAAATTAAATTAAATAAATAATTATTTAAAAAAAATTGGTTTTAAACTATAACTTAGTATTTTTCACTATTCATCAAAAATTGATAGTTTTCAGAAAAATACCAAAAATTCACCCTAAGCTAATTTCGATACTCCAAATCCAAAAATGAAGTCCATTTTGAAATTTAAAATTTATAAAATTTCAAAAAGTGGGTATTACTATTCATAACGGCTAGTTTGATTGGTTGTGGTGTGTTAGAACTCGAAGTTGCGTACAACACATGCGATTGTATTATTCAAAGAGAAGCATACCGTGGAAGCTTGGGGTGTTACATTAATATAGTAGAGAAAAAATGATATTATGATGAAAATCATAGTATATTAAAAACACTTTAACATTCCCATTGAACACTATTTTTCTAAAGGTTAAAGGGATTTGGATCCTATATCAATAATCCAACTCCCCTCTTTTTGGTCCCCTCTAATGTACATGACATTTTTTACATTGGGACCACCATGAACTAATTGTGATCTCCCAATTAAAGGGTCATCCTCAATTTAATTTTCATCTAACCATACAGTTGTTTTTGCCACCAATATTAAAATAGCCAAATTATTATTTTTTGGATCTAAGACATAAAATACTTGAACTACTTGTGATTCCATTATCAATCAGACATCATTTTCCCCTTCCACATTGAAATTCACCTTCACAAATCCTATTTCATCAACTTTCACTCCACTCCTATAATAAACCCATTTTCAACAAAAAAAATTCACTTTAAATTTTTTATAATTCAACTCATATATCTATTTGATAATGTTGAAATATGAAATATTCACATAAATTAGATTTCTATCATTGGAACCAGATATGTGCATCGCTTCTTCCAAAAGTGTAACTCCACTATTTTTCATCGTACTACATTCATCATGTTCATTTTTATAGAATGTATAACCATTGATTATGTGCATTTGATATCCATCCTTCATCCCTTGATGGATTTAAAACTATAATTATTGTTTTTTGGGCTTCAACGTATGCATAAAAATATTCACTATTATATAAAATTTAATGGTGCACTTTCTCCCAATCTATGATGGTAATTATAACAACATATCTTACAAAAATACCTTCACTCATAATGTGTATATTGTGATGAGACTTTGGGAGAACAATGCTATCAAACTCTGATAGGTAATAAGTATAGAATTTTATAGCTTCTTAAAAAATATATTGTTCTGCAATACAACCTTTTGATCAAATTTGATTCTTGACATTCCCTTTCAAAATATTTTTATATCATTCAATGGGGTACATCCATATATAATTGATAGGACCATATAATTGAACCTCTCTAACCAAGTGAACCATCAGGTGGACCATTATATCAAAGAATTATGGTAGGAATAATATCTTTAATTCATATAATATGACTGCAACCTTATTATTTATGATTGGACACTTTGTTGATTATATAAATATATTGTATATGGATTTGAAAAAAAAAGTAAAGCCTGGTTAATAAATGTTGTACATTTTTAGGAATAAAGCAATGTAAAGCCACGAACATCAAATCTTTCATTGAAACATGATATTCATTTGATTTCATTCACTTTAACGTCAAATTATTCATTGAAATGACATTCATGATATTTTATGAATACCCCTATGGAACTCTTACACCATTGTGTTAAATGAAAAATAGTAATTTTTCCTATCTGGATAGAGTGTAATCTATAAGAAGAATAAAAGTCCACACTTTACCATTCACTGGTCCCAACTCTTCCTTTATCCACACGACAATAATTTCCAACCTAATTTTGATGTCATTTTTTTTCGGAACATTTAGTAATGTGCCAACAACACTCTCAGATACATTTTTTTATACGTGCATGACAATAAGAAAATTTCTAATGTATAAAAAATTCTAATATGGTAATTTAAAGAAAATTTATCTCTTTTTTCAACTTAATTTCATAAGGTTTTTCAAAAGTGGTTTACTAAAAATAGTGTCAATATCTTTCACTTTATCGAACGGTTGATCATCCATTAGTGAAGATGATGTTGTACCCTATTCAATATTCCCATAAAATTATGTAATTTGGGATCATTATTTATTTCATTGAGGGAAAAATTTCTGATGTCTTAAAAACACATTCTCGGAGGAATGTTTCAACTGGACTGAGTGTGTGCATTTTTTACAAATTGGACAACCCAAAATTCCGTTAATGCTATAACCTAACAAATTTTCATAAGCAGGAAAGTCATTTATCATCTCGTACAACATGGCCCTCCATGTGAATTATGTAGGATTGAAATAGCATATGTAGATTCTCAATTACAATAGGGGTGAATTTTAATTTTAATCACTTTTGTTTTTAACCTTAAGGGAAAATATATTTTTAACAAAGTTAAACAAGGTAAATTACAAACCCTCTTTAGTTCTAAACTACAAAACAAACTTGCTTATGGTATGAAAATATGGATCGGGAAAAGAAATTGAAGTTCAGTTGATTCTACCTTAAAGCAATATAATCTTATTTATCAGAGTAATTAAAATCACAAGAAATTATAATAAAGTTATACTTTCTTTCTTTAACAAAATACAGAAAAAATAAAACTTGAAAAACCAATCAAGTAAACAAGTAGAAAATATTTTAACCAAAAGAGTAGGATATCCAACAACCTCGGATAAAGGTCCCTTGGTTTATAATTTCAAGAAATTATGTCTTATCCACACCAGTGTAAGCCCTTGATAAGAATATCAGAGTATTTCTTGCTATCCCTGCAAGCCCTCAAACATTAAGGTAGTCGGCACATTTGTCTTACTATCCCCAGAATCCCAAGATTGTACTCAGCAACAATCAAAATCGCATAAAGCAATCTAAACAATATATTCACCATTGAACAAGGTGTTCATAAAATGCACAAGGACTAAGAGTCTTTATCTCTCTATAAATCACTTCACAACATGTAATATCTAGGATCGTCAGTTGATAGATTGATCTCGAGCTTGTTCAAATGAGATCCTATTTATAGGTAAAACTTAAATGGACGGTTCCCTCCCCCAAAGGTCATATTTTTTCTCAAATCTCAGAGTGACCTATACACATGTCACACAACCAACGGTTAGTCAGAAACATATTTTACGACATCATTTTATAGTAACAAAAGCATGTGTAAGGAAAATGAAGTTTCTTAAATATATCTAAATATCTAGAATCTAGGGGAAAATAAAATTCAGAGTCTAAACATATAAATAATCATATTCTAGAAACATGAATATTCTAATTCTGTTTTTCAATGAATTCAGAGTCTGAATTATGAGAAATTAGGAGTCTAAATTTCATAGAATTCGAAGTCCTAAATTCATAGAATTTGGAGCCTGAATTTCAAAGAATTCTGAGTCTGAATTTCCTAGAATTTGGAGTCATAATTTTAGAGAATTTGGAGTTAGAATTTTAGAGAATTCGGAGTCTGAATTTCAAAAAAATACGGATTCTGAATTTCAGAGAATTAGGAGTCTAAAAATAAAATAATCAATATCAAAGGAACTACAAGATTCCTAGGTTTTAGATAAGGATCCGAATTTTTTACTTAGTAATAAAATGAAGTTGTTTTTGATAGGACATAAAAATAATAAAACAAGGTAATAATAAAACTTTCCTTAAGAAAAAGTGTTTGTGATTTTCAAAACATATAGGAATGGAAAAGTCATAAAGAAACCTTATTAACTCAAAAAATTATTCACTTATATGAATATTATAAATTGTAATGCCAGTATCCCACATAAATTTTAGATCTTTTATCAATGGAGACAAATAGGAATCAATACCATTACAGGGTTGTTTTGGTCTAGATATTAAAAAATACCACATAATTTATTTGCACTTTATGCATAACCATGGAGAGACGTTATAATTTACTAACATGATAGGTCATGTACTATGAATACTAATTTGTATATAAAAATTATTTATTACATCTATAGATAATAAAAGATGGAAGTTTCTTGGATCATTTCCGAATTCAAGACACTCATATTCAATTTTCACCCACTGAGGGGACTCTATTGGATGACGCAAGTTCCCATATTTAATTCTTTTATCTCCATGCCATGTGAATTGTCTCATTGTTTCTTGAAATACATATAGTCTTCTAAACTATGTAATGATTTAAAAGTACCATACAAAATTTAAAGGACTTGATTCATTTTCATTGTATCGGTCTTTTCCACACATAGAGTATTGTATGAGGGATTCATAATCCTTGTGAAACAATACGCAATCATTTAGAAAAGAATTTATTTTTTACATATCATTTCCATTAAACATATAATTCATTTTGAATCATATGTTTGACAAGAAAGTTTATTTTCTTATGGTTTCATATCAATTAAGAGATAAAGTAGTTTTCTAAAGCAGGTGTTCCTCCATCTGCTATTAGTTTTCAAATTATATAACTCTAATACAACTAAATTTTTTGTATATTTAGTACTACTAGTCTACACTAGTCTCTTGGACTAGATATTTAACTTCTCAAACAACTTTTCAAAATCATGAAGTTCATATTAAATTTCCATTTTCATTTCTTCAATGTGATCTCCATCATCATTTACACTTGTCTGTATATCTAACAAACCATAAACCACAATATCATTCCAATTTGTGTGCATATTTAGTTATCCCCCATGTTTAGTCTAGCATTTATAGATTTGATCTATTCCGTGACAAATAAAATATTATTACAACTCTTCAAGACTAATTTTCTTGAATAAAAACAATGGAAACATTAAAAATGATTTTAGAAGTGTTGTATGCATGATTTATTCCAAACGTGATAAACTCTTTAACTCCATATTCATACTCTTTTGTCATATGATTAGAATACACCAATTTATGATTCATATCCATCCCATTAGGTTACTAGAATTTTCATTTTATAAAAAATATGCACATAAGATATTCAAAATCAAAAGTGAAAGTTTTAGATAATTCTAATAACGGGAAAACAAAATGAACACTGGTACTTGGTATGGGATGACTACTTTTCAGAGTAGTTTAAGAAACATAGGTGCATGTCCAGAAGTGACAGGGGATGAATCTCAATAAAAAAATCAATAATAACTATTTAAGAGAGTAAATTTATGAGGATGATAGTTATCTTCTTAAATCTAAATGTTCCTAAGCTAAGAGTTGGTGGAGAACTGGAAAACATTTCTTTGTCTATTACCTAAAGCTAAAAAGTTCCTTAGGCATACCATGATTTTAAGGATGATGTGATCATGTTCATAGTTCCCTTACGGTTTTATAAAAATTGTCCTATTCCCAATGGTTTGAGATACATTCTCACCTTAGAACAATTTTACATGAAAAATTATCCCTTGAATAGAAAAATTATTGCACCAAGACTAAAATATACTCTCCTAGGGGAAATAGATGCATGATTTCCTTGTCCGGAATATTTTAAACACTATAGAGAGGCTCCTAATTGATATAAAAGGATTAAAACATCTTGTTATTGATATTTATTCATGATTTATGTCTCTATATGATGTGGTACTTGTATCGTTACTATATTTCATGTTATTTATTTCATGGGGTTTTAATCCAAAAATTAGCAAAGCCTTAATGATTTTCCATCTTAACTATAGAATTAAGTGAAGGATGATAGATTTTCTATTTTATAGCATTCATATTAGAGAAACAAATTCTAATTCCACTTAGGGGCCCATATAAATTCACATTACTCTAGTTCATGGAAATTAGAGTAAATTTTAGTATATAGAACAAAGAGAAACTCAACTTAGGATTGGTGAGAAAGAGCACCCAATATCATATCAACGCATTAGAATAAACAACCTTATTTTAAACGCGTATTCTAGGACCCTTTATGAAATCACTCACTAATTTTTTTAACAACATAATCATTAAAAAAATCCAAATTCCACATTGAAACCAACCACTTTACAAAACACTTTGTATGAGATTAAACTTTTCAAAATTTCCAAATCATAATTTAAATTTCAAATATCATCTCCAAACAACTTTCAAGATTAAAAAAGATTCCTTTTTTAATTTTTAAAACACCACATAAAATCTATTTTCTTTAATTACACATAAAAACTATCTAATTTTTTTCAAAACACTTAATGGGATGTGAACCCCCTTTCCTATAGAAACAATTAGCATCAAGTGAAAAAAATTTAAAATCATAATAAAAAACCATCAATGATAAATTAAAATTTTAAAACTATTTCCATAGAATGATGTACACTTTGAAATGTTTAAGACCTGATAAGTTTACCTTGAAATCACTTTATGAGTTTCAAAACACTGAATTTATTTTAGTTCATTTTAATGTAAAATCTATTTTTTCATTTCAAAACCCAATTTAACATTTAAAACCAAGTTTCATTATTCAAAAATGAAATTTAAAATAATAATGATCATAAAAATACTAAGTAAGCCACCACGAGTCTAAATAAAAGCATGATTATTAACCATTTCATAAAAATTTTATAAAGATGGCATGGATAAAACATTTTTCAAAAGACAGTGGTAAATTAACAATTTAAATCATAGTACCATGGTAAAGGATTTCCCATGTAAGTTAGGTTAAGGATCAAGGATCCTCACACTCTCAGTAATCATGGTTACCGAGAGCCCACACTACCCTAAGGCTGGGTGCCTAGGGGGTAGGATTCCACCACTACAAGTGTCTCCCTGCCTCACCAATGGTTAGTTACTATTGACATTATATATTCCATTTTTAGGTAGATATAGACAATAATAACATGATTTTACTATAATAACCTCATAAATATCAAGGTTCCCATGGGATTATTTCAAAATTCAATTAAGGAACTATTCAATTATCTTAAAATAGTTTCATAATATATCATTGAAGAAGCCACAAATCCAAAATTTCACATGCAATACAATTTATTCAAGAATCAACATCAAGAAGGTTTTACAAATATTTATGACATTGAGAACTATTTTATAAAAGTTCATGACATGTTCGATAGAGTTAGTGTATGATATTGGGATTAGGTTTTATTTGAATTTATCATAGTGTTTGTCGAATTGGAGGTGCTCAAGTACCTGGGGTGAGAGAACAATAGAAGATTTTGTTTTTGTTTGAGAAGGAACAAACCATGAAGTTACACCATATTTCAAGTTTTTAAATTATTATGGGTGTTTAGAAGATCATGGGATGATTTGGGTTGTTTAGGAATTGGGAAAGAGTGATGATATAGTATGTTTATGGGGGGAACTGAGCAATTTTAGTGAAACTTTTGCTAGAGGAACAAATAATGTTTTTTCATGAGATTGGGTGTAGTGAGATGGAAACCACATCACGTGTGTTGTTCACATTATATATTTATTGTTGGTTTATTATATAAAATATTCCAAACATGTTTATTTGTTTTAAAATGATTTATTCAATGAAATTAATTTTGGGACTTGTGTTAATTAATTATTTATATTATTTTATTTACATAAGTTCATGGTTAGAAATTATATAATCTCTAAATAATTTTAAGATCCATAAAGGAATGTCGATATCATATGTTTGGGTTATGTTACCTCAATTTATTTTGATAAAGTAACCTGAATATTCACTTGTCTTATACCTTTTTTCAAGAAAAAAAATACTATTTTTTAAATATTTATGTTCTAATATCGTGATTACTTTTAGTAAACCTGAATTTAGTTTTAAATTATGATTTTAAATGGTATGAATATACTTAGTTAAGTATTCCCTTTTATAACTTGTCTTGTATTAAAAGGAAATTCATTACCTTTCACTATAACCTGAATGGATTATAATTCAATGAAAAATTCATAAACTTGATTTAGTGATTGCATCAGTTATGAGATAATGGATGGATTGATTAAGTAGGACGAAACAATTTTTTATGAAAACATATTAAGTATCATCAACTTGTTTGATTTTTTAAGCTAAACTAAAAGCTTATTAAATACTAAATAACCCAGTCTCAGTCAATAACCTAGCCCCACTCTAGCTATACACAAGCTAAACTAGAGTTTTCACTCTTCCAAGATACCATTTAGTTGCCTCCCATTCCCATGAGTAAGAAACCATGTGAGGAGGTGAGAAATAAATGGAGATACAAACATATGGTAACAAAAGAAATATCCTACACCTAACCTTCAATAACCTTGTATTGAACAAACACTTTTACATCATACATACATTATAAATTGAAAAATATCCCATAACAGGAACACCAAATATAGGGGGTGATCAATGAGGGTATCATGAGCTATATACCTATTTTAAAGGGATAAACAGGCTATTAAACAAAATCTAACTCAGGGTTCTAAGTTATTTTCCATTCATTTGAAATTCAAAAATTTAAATACTTTGGAAATATTTAGAAAGAGACCATTTTTATATTTCAAACATTTCTTTAAAACTTTGTTTCTTCCTTTAAAACCCAAAATATGGCCTATGTCTTTCATTTGTCATAAAAAGGGACTTGAAATGCCTCAAAAGCATACGATCAAACACTTGGCATGATAAAACATTTAATTAAAAATAATTTAATCAAAATCTATGGAAAACCCTTTATTCCAAGCATGGAATTAAACCAAAATGTTTTCCAAATCCATTAATAACATTACACATATAAATAATTTAAATAAAAGTGAATTTAAAAAGACTTAGGCAATCCATGATTTATAAAATGAAGGATTAGAAGAGAAAAACATACCTTAAGAAATTGGAATAGAGGGAGGAGACACCTAAATCAGAAGGAAGAAAGAGGGGATTTATATTGGAAAACACATGAAAAGTGATGGAGGAGACACTTAAATTGAAGTAGAAGGATGTGAAAAGCCTCTTAAGGATCCATGGATATTCGACTGAGCATAAGGGAGAAGAAAGGATAAGAGACAAGAAAAGACCGCAATAACGCAAACCATGAAACCCAAATAAGTAATCAATAAGATATGAGGATAAAAAGATAACATACCTTGGATTCGATGGTTGATTTATCTGAGAGAAATTCGAGGAGGAGCGCCGACATCAGGGGAATTCTATAAAAGCTTGATAATCCTAACTAAAATTAGTGCGATTAAGGTTCTTTTAAATAGATCAGGGAGGATTTTATCAGTGTTTCCAAAAAAACATTGATAAATTTACCTTTTATCAATGCTAAATTAATAATCACTAATAAAATATATTTCTATCAGCACTTCTTTAGTGTTGATAAAAGATTTATAATTATAATTATAAATTAAAATATTTATATATATTTTTATATAATTATAAATGTATATATATATATATATTAAACATATTCAAAATTTAAATATATTTATTATAATTTTATAATTATTTAAATATGTAATTTTTTATTTATAATTATATAAATACTTTTTTTTAAAATTATATTTTTTTAGTTATAATTATAAATAAATAATTTTAAAAATATAGTAAATACACATTTATAAATATAATTATATATATATTTAAAAAATATATATATAGTAAATATATTCATTATTTAAATATATTTATTATAATTTTATAATTATAAATATATTTTTATCATTATATATATTTATATAATTATAAATAAATTTAATAAATATTTATAAATATAAATATAAATATAGTAAATATATTCATTATTTAAATATATTTATTATCATTTTATAATTATTTAAATATATAATTATTGGTTTATAATTATATAAATACTTTTTAAAAAATAATATTTATATATTTATATCATTATATATATTTATATCTTTATAGATATTTATATAATTATATGTATATTTTTAATAAATATATATAAATAAATATATAAATATAGTAAATATATTCATTATTTAAATAAATTTATTATAATATTATAATTATTTATATATTTATATATAAAATTTATTAATAATTATATAAATACTTTTTTAAAAAATAATATTTATTTATTTATAAATATAAATATAGTAAATATAAATTTATAAATATATTTATTTACAGATATATTTTTAACATTATTAATGAATATATAATCTTAAATGCATGAATGTGAAAAATGATTGAAATTGAATAATTATAAATGATTGCACCTTAAAAATATTGAGAAAATGGATAAGTTTTATAAATTAAATATAAATTACTAAAATAATATGAATATATATTGAAATAAATATGAATACATATTGAAAATATTAAAACATAGTAAAAAGATATATACATATATAATAAATATTAAAAAATTATTAAAATCCAAAAAAAATAATAAAATATTAAAAATGAATAAATAATACATAACTGTAATAATATTAAAAATAAACAAATAAAATTTTTTGATTAAAAACATAATATTTTAAATGAATCATGTTACTAAATAAAATTATAAAATGAATACTAAAAATGAATAAATTAAATAAATATTAGGGGTATGTGTTTCTATATATGATTTCATTAATTATGAAAATATTTATGTGTGCGTTGTATATAAAAATGCATTAATAACAAATATGTATTAGTGAAATTAATGTAACACACGTTACATATATGTTAAATTGAAAAATAAAATGGCATTTAATTAATGTCCATTACTTAATGCAATTAGCTAGTATTTTTTATTAATATTAATTTTTAATTATAAATCATTCTTCAATAAATACTTGACTTGTTTAATATAAGTATAAATATTTTGTATTGTATAAATCATATTTTAGGAAATATTATATATATTGATATATATATATATATATATATATATTTATATATTAAATTTATTAATAAATAATTATGTTTAAAACCCATTAAAATATAATAAGACATTAATATGTTTTTAATTACTTCATTTTATATATTTTTATTTAATAAATATAATTTATTACTATTTATAGTTAATATAAATATATAAATATATATTAAACAGATTCATTTTAATTAATAATTTTCTCATTAATAATTTTTTTAATAATTTTACAATTTATTCTTTTCTAATTTTTTTTAATTATTACAATTTATTCATTTTTAATTTTTTTAGTTATTAGAATTTATTAATTTTATATATCTATATTTAATATATACTATTTATTAATATTTATATATATATATACTAAATTAATGAATAATTATTTAATAAAAAATAATATTTTTTTAATATATTTATTTTTAATTTTTATTTCTTTAATTATTTCATTTTTTATTATTTTTTATACTTTTATTTTTATTATCGATTTGTATAAAAAAAATTGGCTATGGACCAGGTCAGGTCCTTTAGGACTTGAATATGAATGAGGGTGTAGGGACAGGTTAACTATAGGGTTGTCCAAGGCCCGCATGGACCTGTGGGAGGCCCATATTGGTGTGTGCAATGTATTGGGGAGCTCATCCCCACAACAGGATTATAAGCCGTGGATGCAGTGGAAAGATATATAAAAGAGCGCCCTCCCATGCGCTATTTTGATGTGGGATTATCTCGGTGATTGAGAACTTTATTAGCACTAAAAATAAAGTGCTCATAAATGGTACCTTTTATTAGTGCTAAAAATGAAGCGTTAAAAAACGCTAGCGATGTTAAAGGTTTGTTTTGTAGTAGTTTCTTAATTTTTAATTAATTGGTTTTATTTTTCATTATAAATTAGTATTATTAATTAGAAGTGATTAGTTTTAATTAGAAATAATTATTTTTAATTATCCATAATTAGTTTTAAGTAGTAATAATTTTTTTAATTAAAATTATTTTGTTTTAATTATCAGTATTTATTTTTAATTAGAAGTAATTTGTTCCAATTAGCAGTATTTAGTTTTAATTATTAGTAAGTAGTTTTGAGTAGTATTAACTACGTATAATTGAAATCTAAATATTACTAATTAACATAAATTTGTAATAATTCATAGATCTTTGAAATAAGTAAAAATAATTTGTAGTAATTTGTGATAATTAACAATAATTAGTAATTAGTTTTAATTAACACTAATATTTAGTAATTAATGGTAAATATTAATAATTGAAAAAAATAGTAAAAATTAGTGGTAATTAGTACACATTAGCTGTAATCAATAAAGTAATGTTAATTATTAGATATTAGGGGTAATTATTTGAAATTTTCGGTAGTTAGTGGAAAATATTGGTAAATAGTAAAATTAGTGGTAATTATTAGAAATTAGTGGTAAATATTATAAAATAGCAGTAACTAGTAAAATTTTCAGTAATTATTAGAAATTTGTAGAAATTGGTAAAATTATCGATAATTGGTAGAAAATAGCAGCAATTATTAGAAATTATCAACAATTAGTAGAAAATAGCTATAATTAGTACAAGTGAGCGGTAATGAGTAAGAATTATTAAAAATTAGTGGAAATGAATGAAAATTATTAAAAAATTAGTGTAAATGAGCGGTAATTAGTAAAAATTAATGATAATGAATGGTAATTATTAAAAATTACAGATAATGAGTGATATTTAGTAAAAATTACCAATAATCAGTGGTATTTAGTAAAAATTACCTGTAATGAGAATTATTTAGTAAAAATTACCACTAATGAATAATATTTACTAAAAAAATACCGATAATGTGTGGTATTTATTAAAAAAATACTGGTAATGAGTGGTAATTAGTAAAAAATATTGATAACAAGCAATAATTAGTAAAAATTATCTGTAATAAGCAGTATTTAGAAAAAAAATATTAGTAATGTGTGGTATTTTTTTAAAAAACAAGTAATGAACGTTATTTAGTAAAAAATACCCACAATGAGAGGTAATTAGTAAAAAATACTGGGAATGAGTGGTAATTAGTAAAGAATACAAGTAATGAGCGGTAATTGGTAAAAAAAATCGGTAATGAGCGGTAATTAGTAAATATTATTGGTAATGAGTGGTAATTAGTATAAAATAATAATTAGAAATAATTAGTAAAAAATTCAATAATGAGTGGTAATTAGTAAAAAATATAGGTAATTAGAAGTAATTAATAATAAATTTGGTAATGAGTGGTAATTATGTAAATTAGAAAAAATAAATCTACTGGTTTTCTTTGATTTAATGGAATTTTTTATATTATATTTGCGACATAAAGAAAAATGGGGAGGGTCGGTGCAGTTATAATAGATGTGCCTATACAAGAGATGCATGCATAAATTGAAGAAAAAGGTACATAACAAAGAATCAATTGAAGGTTCAATTGTACAAGTTTATTTATAAGAGGAAATTTATTTTTTCTACTCCCATAATTTCCAACCTGAATACCCTTCAAAACATAACTGAATGGGCCATAATGAGGGAAATGTTGAGGAAGCATTAAACATCAAATTATCAATTTTTAATCATCCTGAACTTGGATTTGGTGGTGTTCATGAATGATGTCTTTTATATAATTAACATTATTGGGATCATACAAAATTTCTGATCAACTATAAATAAATGACATGACTTGTAAAGTGAGTGCTACTACCACTTATTCTTTGATTTTTTAAAAAAGTAAATTAATATTATTTTATTTGTATATTATATGATGATCATATCAAGAAGAAGATTCCATAAATTAAACCAATTTCCCTTAAAAAAATATCAACAACATATTTTTTTCCTACTGGTTTCAAAGAATGATAAAGAAAATTGTTTATTGTTTAACATATTCAATCAATTTATTATTTTTTATATTGATAATTGTTTTTTGATTTTTCAGGTATCAAAACACACTGATAAAATTGATAAACAATTATGTGTATTGAGTAACCCACTATCCAAAATGGTTAAGTATTATAATTCATATGTGGTGAATGGTCTTTTATTTCATACACATACATATGGTGAATAAAAAACAATGAATAGTTGTGTTTTCCTAATAGGATCTCATCATAAAGAGAGTAATGTTGTCTTTTATGGCATGCTAGATGAAATAATTGAACTATGTTATCTATGATAGAATTATGTAATGGTGTTTAAATGTCATTGGTTTGATAATGATAGAGGTTTTTCTACTTATCTATTCTATGGAATCATCAACATTAAATATAAAATTCTTCTTGTAGTAAATGAACGATTTTTATTAGCTTGTCAAACACATCAAATTTATTAGTCAAATTATTATGTTTCTTCAAGAGATTTAATTGACTAGTAGAGAATTATAAAAATGAAATCCTATGAAAATAAATTTTTTCAAATTGAATATGGTTCTATTTAAGTGAAAGGAATTAAAAATTTCCAATAAATAGCTCCAAATACATCTTTCCAATTGTAGTGACATAACCCTAGAAATTCTGTAGTTTGTGTCATGCTAACATCACTTTGGCATGATTATATAGTATCAAATCCCATAGTACTAAAGAGTTTAGAGGTATTAGTAAACTAGATATATACATGAGTCTTGTATTACAAATGAATACACTAATTGCAACATATGTTTTTTTTCTTTTAAGGATAACTTTATTCCATCAACTATATCAGTGAATATCTTTATAGAAACCTTCTTGGATTCCTAGGGAAAGGAAATAAATTAAGGGTGATCTCAAATTCTCAGTAAAGACAAAGTATAGTAGAATCAATAATGAATCAATAAGAATAAATTTACATGGATAGGTAAATAACTGAAAACACATATCATTCAAATAACTAGATAAGTCATAATCAATATGGAAAGGTAATAAACTGAAAACACATTCTATTTAATCAATAAACTGAGAATGAAATGCATCCATAGATTTTATCATATGAAATCCTCATGTATAATAACAATGATTCCAGAAATATCTATGAAGTAAGTTCCTAATTATTGGATGTCATGTCTAAGGCACATGAAAACCTATACTGTCAAGATCTATCTCCAAGAAATTTTCAAACTACAGGTAGAAAGTTGTTTAATTTGGAAAACTTATTTATCTGATGAGAACCTATTGATACATCCAGGGGCTATATAAAGTTCGGGATCCACCCATCATTGCATTTTAAAAGAATTACTCGTATCAAATAAATGATTTAATCAATATACAATATGACTTATCAAATATCCATATTGAATAAATAACAAGAATTTATCAATAATTCCCCAGTAAATTAAATAGTTGTCAAAGTGAACACCATATATAAAAATAGTATATAGTTTAGGAAATAATAATATCAATAACCAAAGAATTTTGGTATTTAAATGATTACAATAAGGTTATTCATTCAATATAAATTAAATAATAAAAAATAAAATAAGTTTTCAAAAATAATCATTAAAAATGTTCTTGAGGTGAATAGTCTTTAAACATTCCAAAGTATCACATACAACTTTAAAACATTTGAATCATAATATATATAAAGGAATAAAATTAAATGAAACTCTTAATATCATAAGAATAAGTAGATTCATTATATATCATGTTAAAGGGAATTATATACACCATATAAAAGTTAAGTGGTTCATAACAACAAATAAGCTTCAATGAAATGTAAACTGAGAAAAAATCCCTTACCCCGAATTTACATTTATGTGAAAATTATTTAATATCATATATAATGATTTCAATCATGTTAATAACTTATTATAGAACCATATTTATGTTTATAATGTCATATATTATCTTTTTAAAATATATTATTGCCTATTTGATAATAATATTTTATATTTTCACTATTCCATGTGTTAATTGCCAGTTTGTCGAGTACATTTAAACTTGTTACTTGTTGTTCCTATTAATTAGATCATGGTTTTATCTTATAAAAAATATAAAACATGATTTAAATATCATATATATTCATTATGTATGTATTTATAATAATCCATTATATTTGGAAATAATAAATGAAATGCATTGTTCCTAGAGACGGTATGTCGTATGTATGAATGAATGCTACTTTCATTTTATTTTCATATTAAAAGAGTGATAAATAATTAATACATATGTATAATATAACATTATTATAAAATTAATTTCATATATTTCACATATTTTTATTTAAATCATTCTTAATATGTTCCATGTATAGCGTGAACGAATCACATCGCTTTGAAGAGGCAGCAGTCCACACCTCCACAAACGATGTTATCATATTTACACAAAATGGAATGTATAAAGTTATGTGATATAAATAATTAAATAAGAATAAATAATAAATAAATATCATATATATTATTTATAAAAATATTTACCATCATAATTTCCACCATGAGAGGCGGTAAAGGAAAAAAATGAAGAACTTCGCTTAGTGAGACGACAGTTCTCCATACACAAGAACGGTAAGTCTGCTACCCATTAAATAGATGTGTGTCTAAGTGAATGTATAAATATTAACATAAAAACATATTAGTATATTTAGGATACTTATTTGTTATATAATAATGTAATAAGGAGATTTTAGGGGTGTATAATTGAAATAAAACTAAAGAGGTTGCAAAAAGATGTTATCTCTTCTTTGGGTAACTCCTTTTGGTTTGCACCAAAGGGATTAATTGGATGGATTTCTTACCAAATGAAGGATTCTAGGATGAGGTGAGGGATTTTTAGGGTCTATTTGGTAAGATCTCAGTTGAGACAAGGTATCTTGAGATGTTTGAGAAAGTGGGAGGCTTGAGTGTCTTTTTATAGTGGATGAGGAGTGGCACTCTTGTAAATTTTTGAAAATGGATTTACACCCACGTTTTTACCAATTAAAGTGGATAAAATAATAGTAAAAATTAGATAAAATGGATTATATGGTATAAATATTTCCATCCAATGTCTTTTGGAAAATTTTATAGGTTATTTTGGCTCTTAAGTTTAAGATTTAGTCCCTTGTTAAGCTAATTGTTTACTTAATCAATGTAATTAATTTTAATTAAATTAACTAATATTTTTGGTAAAAAAATAATTTAACCTAATTATACATTAAAAATTAATCTGATTCCAAATATGGAAACAATTTTTCCAAATTTAAATCACAAATGTGTTAGAAATTAATTTAAATTTAATCCCATAGACGGGATGGCAAAGCAGATTTTTAAAGTAAAATGTTTGAAAGTTTTCTAATTTTTCATGTCCAATTCCAAAGTGAAATTAACTCCAATAACCTAAATTTTAATAATTATAGAAAATTTATCTAATTAAATTTTAAAAACAATGAAAAAAGTAAACTAACCTTATAAATAAATTAGATGAAAAAGCATTTTTGAATTAAAATTCAGAATTTTTTACTATTCATCAAAAAATAAAACTTCGTAGAAAAATACCAAAAAGTTTACCCTAAGATAATTTTAATGTTTAAATTTAAAACTTGAAGTTTATTATGTTATATTAAATTAATAAAAGTTTCAAATTTTGAATTTAAAATAGGTTCGTCTCTAAAATGCGATTAAATCGCCTTTATAAAAATATTGGTTTTTATGTGTAATATTGAGTTTGTTCTTATCTTATACTTATCAAATCTATTGGATGAATATAAAAAATATTTGATTTAATATATGATATATATATATATATATATATATATATTACATTAATAGCATTCACTAATTGTAATTAATTTAATTTATTATGCTAAAACAGCTTTTTGGGCATAAAAATAGTTTTCTATAAAAACATTTCCTTTATAATAAATTGGTTCTTATATTAATTTTTAATTAATTTGTAAACTATAAATTGATTTTATATTTTTATAAACCATATATTTTCATAAGTTAGTTATTACTATTCATATACATTAATTTTACGGCTAGTTTATATCTTATTATATTAAATAATAATGTTTTATTAATATATTATTGTTTGATAAAACTCGGTCTTGCATGTAAGACAAATCATTGAAGAAAACTCATTGTTGTGTGTGAAGTACACTAACCCAATATCATGTGCATTGGAAGTTATATCATAGATTGAATTTATTTAAAATAGTAAATATATTATAATGTCTCAGGATATTATATTCTCTTATATGCTTGGTGTTGCGTGTCATACATACTATTGGATATAATGTTCTTACTTTAGAATTTTGGGCTGTTACATTATCTCCACCTTAATTAAATTACATCCTCATATTGTAAACTCAATCTTGGTAATATATTGTTTGTTATTTCCTATGTTTAAATTACACATCATTAGAATAGTTAATAAAATATCCAATTAATAAGAGATTAAGAGAAGCACAAAGGTTACACATGCTACATATAACTCAGTCTCTAAGTAGGATAACATTAGTGGAAAGTAGAGATATGTACATCGAAGAAAAGTGTAAATATTTATAGGAAGTGATTGAGGTCATCAATCACAAACTAGTGAATGATCAATAGAAATTTGAGGGCCTCAAAGCCATAAATCTATGATGATTTTAAATACAATCAGTTCAAAAAAAAGGTATTAAGACAACATTTTTTTAAATATCATTTTCCTCATGTTGAGAAATTCCTTTACTACCTATGAATATAAGGAAATTTACTTACAAGATATATTTTAATTTTATATGAAATTTTTTTTCTTTTGGTTTGCTTTGATCAAATTCTAATTCAACCCATTATTCCCGCAATTGAATATCCAAAAATTAACTTTGATTCTTGAAGCACTAAAATAAACTTTTAACGAATCATAAGGCCTATAAAAGAGTGAAAAGTCTAACTATTTGTCTCTAAATTTTCTATAAATCCAATATGGATAACACATTAATCTCTAAACCTAAAAATTAACACTAATGGTTCGTCATTAATATTTATTCATCAATTTTTTTTAACTAAAAACAATAAAATATTAACCAGGAAATTTCGTAGGTAAATGGTTACTATTAAACCCTTATCATCCTTCAGTCATGGGTTCAAGGCCCGTGGCCTTGCCAAACATGATTGGTTTTTACCCAGCATATAGGTCGTCCTTTTATAAAAACATATTAATATAATTTCAAAAATAAATATGATAGATATCCTTGAAATAAGGTTAATCACTAAATATCCTTTTAACCAAGTTTTTTAATACAACCTCAATACCTAAATACTTCATCTATTTTATTTCTACATAGGTTCTTTGTTGGTCTACGGTTTAACCTAGACCATTCATTATCAAAAATCTATTCAAATACTTCATAATGGTTTGTAAATAAAGTGAATATCATCCTAAGCGTATCACCTAAAAGTTTCATACTTGGTGCATAGTGAGGTCCATTTTCATGTACTAGGTTATATTGAGTCAGGACTGAAACACCTTATTGAAGTTGTTACTCCCCAATACATAAGTTCCAGAGCCACATTCACTGGTAGTATCTTGATAGCGATGTGTTACCAAAATTCTATGATGTTCCACTATACTTATACTCAAATTCTATCATAGGGTTATGTTCTATAATGTATGTTCTCTAAATCTAGTTTCTAATGTTTCTAATAAACTTCCTTTGATACCAACTGTATCGACTATACCCCTAAAATCCCAAAGCTGGTGTTATGCTACCATCACTTTGGCATGGTTACAAGGAATCAAATCCCAAATTATTGAAGAGTTTATTGGTCTTGGTAAACCAAATACATACATGAGTCTTGTATAAAAAATGAATGCATTAATTACAACATTTTTTTCTTTTAATGACAACTTTATTCCATCTAGTATATCCCTGGATATCTTTCATATTACACTTCTTGGATTCATAGGAAAGGTAAACAAAATAATATTGATCTCAAATACTCAGTAAGGGTAAAGTGTAGCAAAATAAATAATGAATCGATGATAATAAATTGACATGGAAAGATCGATAACTGATAACAAATACCATCAAAATAAATGGATAAGGAATAATCAATATGTCAATGTAAGAAACTGAAAACACATGACATTAAATCAATAAAATGAAAATGAAATGCATTCGTATATTTTACTAGTTAAAAACCTCATGGATAATAAAAATGATAACAAAAATATCTATCAAGTAAATTCTTAATTATTGGACGTCATGTATAATCCACATGAAAATCTATATTGTCAAGATCCTTCCTCTAGATAGTTTAAAACTATAGGTAGAAACCAGTTTAATTTGACAAACTTATTTGTCTCGTGAGAACCTATAGATGCGTCGAGGGGATATATAAGTTTGGGGACCACCCATCATTGAATTTAAAAATCATTAATCTTATGAAATAATTGATTTAATAAATATTAATATTCCTTATCAAATATATGTTTTTTTTATAAAATACATGGATTTATCAATAATTCCTAAGTTAATCAAATAACTTTCAAAATGAACATCATATGTAAACATGGTTTACAGTTTAGGAAATAATAATATTAATCACCCAAGAATATGTATATTTAAATTACTGAAATAATTATATTATTTCAAGATAGAGTTAAAAATCACAAATAAAGTTATATTTCAAAGATAGTCATTTAAAATGTTTTTGAGGAAATTAATCTTTAAACATTCCAAAGTGTCTCATAAAAATTTCAAATATTTGAATCATAATCTTAATGAAGGAATAAAATTAAATGAAAATTTAATATTATGTGAATAAGTATATTAATGATATATCAGGTCAAAGGGTATCATATACACCATATAAAATTTAATTGGTACATAACAACAAATAAGACACAAGGGAATGTAAATTGAGATGAAATACCTTACCATGCATTTCCTTTTATGTGAACGGCCTTTAACGTCTTGTATAATGGTTTTAATAGTGTTACTAAATTATTAAAGAACCATATTCACTTTTATAATATCATATATTATCTTCCTATAATATATTATTACCTGCTTGATAACAATATTTCATTATTTTTTCTATTCCGGGTGTTAATTGCCTAGTTTGCCGAGTACGTTTTAACTTGTTACTTGTTTTTATTATTAATTATATCATGGTTTCATCATATAAATAATGTAAAACGTGATTTAAATATAATATATATTCATTATATATTTATTCATAATAATCCATAATATTAGGATATAATAAATGAAATGCAATGTTCATGGATATGGTAGGTCGTACGTACGCATGGACGTTATTTTCATTTCTTTGTCATATTAAAAGATTGATAAGTAAATGATTAATATGAATATAATCACTACATTATAATATTTATTTCATATATCTCATATAATTTTATTAAAATTATCCTTAATATGTTCCATTTATAGCATGAACGTATCACAATGCTTTGAGGAGGCGGTAGTCCAGACTTCCACAAACGATGTTATCATATTTACACAAAAATGGAAAGTATAAAGGCAGGTGTTATAAAATAATTACAGAATAATATACATAATAAATATCATATATATCATATATAAATATATTTTCTATCATAATTTCCACCATTAGAGGCGGTAAAGGAAAAACGTACAACTTTTCTTTTATGAGGTGGTAGTTCACCATACACAAGAACAGTATGTTCGTTACACATTATATGGAAGTGTGTGTATTTTTAGGTAGAAACCATAAAATAAAAACATATCAATATATTTAGTATACTATTTTTTTATATAATCATTTAATAATAAGATTTTAGGGGGTGTAGAATGGAAATACAACTAAAGAGCTTGAGGAAAGATGTTACCTCTTCTTTAGGTAACTCCTTTTGGTTTGCGCCAAAAGGGATTCCGTGGATGGTTTTTTTCCTAAAGGTAGAATTATAGGATTATGGGATATATTTTGAGGATCTATTCATGAAGATATTTTTCAAGATAAAGTGGCTTGAGAGGTGTGAGGTTGTGGGATTCTTGAGTGCCTTTTTATATTGGAAGAGGAGTGACACTCTTGTAAATTTTGGAAAATGGAATCCCACCCACGTTTTTTCCATTGAAATTGGCTCCACTAATGATAAAAATTATATATAAGATAGGATGGAGTCTAAATATGTCCATAAAATGGATTTTAAATAAGTTTATAGGTCATTTTGGCTCATAAGTTCAAAGTTTAGTCCCTTGTTAAGCTAATTTTTTATTTGATTGTTGTAATTAATTTTAATTACATTCACTAATATTTTAAAAAAAAATTAATTTGATCGTATTATAAATTATAAATTATTCTGATTCTAAATATGGAATTAATTTTTTTTTAATTCCAATCACATAAGTGGTAGAAATCAATTGAAATTTAATCTTGTAGACTGGATGACAAATCGGGTTTTTAAAGTAAAATATTCGAAAGTTTTCTATGTTTTTATATTCAATTCCAAAGTGAAATTGATTATCATGAGCTAAATTGAATTTTTGATATAAAATTTATCTAATTAATCTTTAATAACAATAAAAAATAGAATTTAACTTTATAAATAAATTAGACAAAAAAGCAGTTTTGAATTAAGATTTAGTATTTTTCACTATTCATGAAAAAGTAAACTCCATAGAAAAAAACCAAAATTTTACCCTAACCTAATTTTATGAATTAATTTAAAAAATTAAGTTTATTATGTCATATTAAATTAATAAAAGTTTCAAAAAATTAATTTAAAATATGTCCACCACTAAAATGTAGTAAAATTTCCTTTATAAAAATAGAGGTTTTATTTCGTAATATCAGGTTTGTTCTTATCTTATAATTATCAAATGTATTTTATGAATATAAAAAAAATATTTTATTTAATAATATATATATATATATATATATTACATTAATATCACTCACTAATTTTAATTAATGTAATTTATTAGGGTAAAACAACTTTTTGGGAATAAAAATTCTTTTCTATAAAAACATTACCTTTATATTCAATTGGTTATTATATTCATTTCTAATTAATTTTTAACCTGTGAATTAATTTTATATTTTTATAAACCATATATTTTTACAAGTTAGTAAATACTATTCATAACCGCTAATTTTATAGCAATGTTATATCTTATTATATTAAATAATAATGTTTTATTAATATGTTGTTGTTTGGTAAAACTTGGTCTTGTATGTAACGCAAGCCATTTAAAAAAACAATAAAATTTGTGCAATGTAGTATAACTCAGTATCATGTTCATTATAATCAATATTGTATATTTACTTTATTTAAAATAGTAAATATATTTTAAAGTCTTAGGATATTATATTCCCTTGCACACTGGGTGTTGTGTATCATACATGCTATTCGATATAATGTTCTTACTTTAGAATTTTGGGGTGTTATATCAATAAAGAGACATGAATATCAATGATGAATCCCACAATTACAGGTCGATGGTGATGATGGTGTTGATTATGTAACAAATGAATTTGAATTAACAAGAGATGATGATGCAGAAACTCCTATGGAAATTGACACTGAGGAGGAAGATGAAGATATTGAAACTGTTGTATATGAAGATGAGGATGAAGATGAGGAATGAAATAACTACATGTTGGTTATAGTAATAATAAATAAATATATATATATATAATAATCATCTTCAATTATTTGATGAAAACATTTTGTTCATGTTTCAGATGGCTGACGAGACTTATAATGATATGTTTTGTAGCCTTGAGGAGGCTATACTTCCTAGTGATGAGAATAATGCTTCGTCATTCAACCCTCAAGTAAAAGGTGTTTTTTCGACTTGGAGGGGTCATGGTCTTGTGAGATTAATGATTCCTGACCCTATTCCGGAGTAATTTTCACATCTTGATTTTGATCTATGCATGCAGAGGTATGTTTTGTACATTACAAGAAAATAGTGTTTTAGTGGTGATTTTTTCACGGTGGTTTTTAAAACCACCGCTAAATGTTTGCCGATCAAAAATTTAGTGGCAGTTTTTAAAACCGCTGTAATTTTTTTAATTTTTTTTAAATATCTTCTAAATAAAAAAATCAATTTTTTAGCAGAGGTTTTTTAGAAAAACTAGCACGAAATAGCGACAGTTTTTTCAAAACAACCGCAATAATTTAGAAAATTTAAAAACATATATTTATTATTTATTATTTATTATTTATTATTTAAAATCAAATATTGTTTATTATTTATAATTTTAAATATTTTTATTTTTTCAATTAATTAATATTTATAATTATTAGTTAATAATATTTTTAAACTGAAAACAAATCTTCAATAAGTAGAAGAATAGACTTCAGCATCAAATGACCATAACTTCTGATCCGAGAATTCAGCTTCACAACCAGTCAAATCAAAGTTTGTCAATTGAGCAAAAACCAAGTGAGATTTAAATCATGTGATAATCAAAGGGAAAAAATATATTCAAAATTCAAAAGTCGAAAATCGAACTCGAACTTCAAACAACCATAACTTTTAATCTGGATGTTCGTTTAGACTCTACCACATATCAAATCGAAGCCTATAATGAGCTCTACATTGATTAGGTTTGGTACCAACTCTTTAAGTATTTTACCTCTTTTTATTCCACAAAAAAGGCCCAGAAGGCCTCCAAAACAGAGGTTTTAGTTACAAACACTGATTTCTTAAAATTCAAACCGTTATAACTTTTGATACAGGTGTTTGTTCATCCAATACCACATATCATATCGAAGGTCATTTCATGATCTTCGATTTGACTAGATGTGGCACTGAAAAGGGGGTCTCAGATCATATTTTTTGGTCATTTCAGTGTTTTTAGGGTTTTTAGAAGTTCTTAACGTTTTATTTATTTATTTATTTATTTACTTATTTAATATTTATTTATTTATTACTTATTTATTAATTATTAATTAATTAATTAATTATTTTTTGTCTATTATTTATTATTTATTTAATATTTAATATTTATTTATTTATTTATTTATTATTAAGTTATTATGTCCACATTAATTATTAATTTTTTTTAATTTATTAATTAATTAATTATTATTTATTTATTATTAGTTTATTATTCATTTATTATTCATTTATTTATTTATTTATTTATTCATTATTCATTATTTATTTATTATTTATTAACTATTAATTATTTATTAATTATTTATTAAATATTTAATTTTTAATGTTAAAAAATAGATATTAATTATTAATTATTAATTATTAATAATCAATTATTACGCATTAGTTATTAGTTATTATTAATTATTAATTAATTATTTTTTATTTATCTATCTATTTATTTATGTATTTATGTTTTTATGATTTATTATTCATTATTTATTATTTATTATTTATTATTTATTCTTTATTCTTTATTCTTTAATATTTAATATTTAATATTTATTTATTTATTTATTTATTTTTAATTTACTAAATATTAATTTATTAGTATATTATTATTCATTTATTATTTATTTATTTATTATTTATTTATTATTTATTGATAATTTATTAAGTAAGTATTAATTATTTATTAAATATTAAATATTGACTATTGAATATTAATAATTAGTTATTATTAATTATTAATTAATTATTATTTATTTATTATTTATTTATTTATCATTTATTTATTTATTTATTTATTTATTATTAATCTTTATTATTTATTATTTATTAATTTATTTTTAATTTACTAAATATTAATTTATTATTTATTATTATTCATTTATTATTTATTTATTTATTATTTATTTATTCAATATTCAATATTTATTAATAATTAATTAATAATTTATTAATTATATATAAATTTTTAAATATTAAATATTAAATATTAATTATTAATTCCTAATGATCAATTATTATTTATTAGTTATTAGTTATTATTAATTATTTATTATTTATTATTTATTATTTATTATTTATTATTTATTATTTACTATTTAATATTTACTATTTGTTATTTATTATTTATTATTCATTATTTACTATTTACTATTTATTATTTATTATTTATTATTTATTATTTATTATTTATTATTTATTATTTATTATTTATTATTTATTATTTATTATTTATTATTTATCATTTATTTATTATTTATTTATTTATCTATTATTTATTAGTTTTTTATTAATTTTTTATTTATTTATCATATATTCATTTAATTTTTAATTAATTTATTATTTATACATTACTTATATATTATGTGTTATATATTATATATTATATGTTATATGTTATATGTTATATATTATCAATTATATATTATATATTATGCAATATACAATATACAATATATATTATATATTATATATTATATATTATGTATTATGTATTATGTATTATGTATTATGTATTATATATTATATATTATGTATTATATATTATGTATTATATATTATATATTATATATTATGTCTTATGTCTTATATATTATATGTTATATATTATATATTATATATTATATATTATATATTATTAATTATTAATTATTGATTATTGATTATTGATTAATCATTATTGATTAATAATTATTGATTAATAATTATTTAGTGTGTATCTATTTGTTATGTTTTACTTGTTTTTCAATTAATATATATGTGTATAAGTATATTAAATTCGATTTATTGACCACATGAAGAGCCTGTTGGAGTGGTAAAGTCTTTAGAGAATAAGCATGAGGTAAGGGGTTCAAATCTCACCCAACGCAGAATTTCTATATATTACATGGGAATGTGCATAGACATGGACTTATGCATGGAGATGGACATGAGCGTGGTAATAATAAATAAATTACAAAAATATATAATTTTTATTTTGAAATTTTTTTAATTATTAACTTACTATTATTAATTATTTTTATGTTTTATAATATCCCATTGATGAAAGACTGAATACCTCTATCTAGGAGGCCTAGGAAGACTACACGCGTGAGCATTGTCGTCAGTTTTTGCATAATCTTTTTAAGAGATCCCTGAAGAAAGTTGGAGTCACAGTTTTTTATCAGTCTTGTTGTTTCCATCAACCCGATTACATATCCTCTTAGGTTTGGGATGTATTCTGATCAAACTATATGTAAAATAGTTTTCAGAGTAGATCATCATTAGGTTGGTAGAATCAGGGAGGAAGGAGGTCACACATAGAGCTGGTAGTCATACGTTCAGTACTCATCGATGACATATGGTAAGTAATTTTTTAAATAATTTATATAGCTTTAAATGTAAAATATTTATTTTATTATTAATATAGGAAGTTGAGAAACCCGATATTATAGATCTTGATGTTTACAAGAGAATGTACATTGACCCTGTCACTAGAGATATTACTGGTGGTCCAAAACATCAGATTATAGTCAGTACAATGTTTTTTCAGTTTTAAAATTAAATAAAAATAATATTTTAAATATTTTAATTTCAAATTGCATTTGAAGGAGTCATATGAGGCCAAAACTTCTCACACACATGATGATAGTCAGTCTAAGACTAAGGGTCAGATCACCAGTGTAGTAGGATTTGATGATGTAGCATAAATGCAAGAGACTCAGTATGCCTTCAAGAAAGGTCGGGTTATTGGTATCAGTTCTCAATTGATGCTTGATAGTTATTATGGTACTGGTGTGATATCATAGTCCAGCTTAAGGGGAGCCCATGGAGAGTCTTCATCATTAGCTGTAGAGTATGGGGAGAAGTTGTGAGTAGAGGATGAGGTTTTAGAAACCCTACGTAGAGAGAAGGAATAGTTTTGTCGACAATATGAGCCGAAGCAAGAGTAGCAGTGTCAATCACATGCACAACAGTAGCATCAAAGGATGGATTACATGTGACAATTGGCACAGGGTGTATGGATTGAGTTCCCTCTACCACCTCCTCTAGATGACCCTCCCCCTCCTCAGTGGTATATCTTTACACATTTATTATGATAACCATTTGAATGGACATATTTTTTTAATATTTTTATTAATTTAGATATTTATAGTTTTATATATTAATATTTATTTATATTATTATGATGTTTTTTTATATATATTTTTTTTAAAAATAATTTTCATTATTTTTTTTTATTTTTTTATTCTTTGTGACAGGATTGATCCCCCCTTGAAAATATTTATTTGCAATGGGAGATGATTCCCATCGCAAATGATGACATATATATAACCAGTAAAATATTTTTGTGATGGGAGGGTCCCCCATTGTAAAAAATAGTTTTTTTGATACACTTTTCAGCTACATGCCATTTGTGATGGGTTCCTGCTGGAAATAACTATTTTCGATGGGTTCCCATCGCAAATATTTCATTTTCTAATATTGATACTTTTATATTTTCATGGTTTCATGTATGTACATAGATATAATTTCACATAATTAAATATATGTATACTTGTAAATAATTATAGTAATATATGTATTTATGTGATTATAAAAAACATATACTCACATATACTGACGCACACCTATTGTGGAGTGTTACAAAAGCTAATTATTTCCCCCTAAGGGTGTAGTAGTAATAGTAAAAAAAAATTGTATTCCAAGAGTAGTGTTTTGAATTAAGATGTCGTGAGTATGAAATTAAATTAAAGAATATGAATTAAATGACTATGAAATAAAGAACATGATTTTTGAAGATTAGACTAGAGAAAGTGATTGAGTTTTAGGCTTGGCTTCCCTTCTATAATTCTATCATAGACCCTTTTGAAATTGAATCTTTTGTTTTTATAAATTAGTTTAATGAATTGGTTGAAAAGTTTTTACCCTCTAACACCATTGATTATGATTTATTGATAGTGAAAATAATCCACCCAATTTCCTTGGTTGGACTATTCTATTTCCAAAGTGTGAAAGGAACATTGGGTCTCCTTTGGATCACTTAAGAAATTCCAAATGAAAAATTGAGTGCCCATGTTCCCTAATGAGTCCACTATGTCTACCCCAAGTGTTTAGTGATCACTAAACACTTCTCTTCATGACCCTAGATCTCTCAATCATTGTGATCCAAAACCAAGAAGAGGAAGAATAATTTTCTTAATCAAAGAAATTTAGAATTTTCATATTTTAAATAAAAAATACAATCGTATACCATTAAAATTATGATATCATGAATTGAAAACCACTTAATAAATAAAAGGAGACAAGATGATTTTATAGAAATCAAGACTTCAGCATTACACAAAGTTACCTCCTCTTTGACCACCCACAAAATGGTCTACCCCTCCATTAAAAGTGAAAAAATGGGGGTAGATACGGAAAAAGTCATTTTTTGGGGAAAAAAGTAAAAGTAGTAAAAATAGAGTGTCCCGTAGGTGCAGTGAGTGTTCTCTCCTTGATTCTATTATCATTTTCTATGGCACAGCCCCACTATATTTATATAGGGAGGTAACCTCTTAATCTCTCTCTTTTTAATATTTTCAAATCTTTGAGGTTGTTGAATATTTATTTTAAATGATATTAATCATTAAATATACTTAATTCTTAGGTGTTTAAAGTTTTTAGCACTGAGCTCTAATTCATAGGGACAATAACATCATCCACTATTGGCCCAATGGTAGATCATGTGTGTCACACCCATTGTCTTTAAATAAATTATTTTATAAATTTTCAAGGAATTGGGTAGTTCGAGTTCAAGCCGACTTAAAACTTTTGGGTTATTATTTAAAGAAATACTCGTTTCGGCTTTGGAACGCGACCTCACCTGACTCCTCGGGGCTTGACAACGTGTGACGCACATGCGGAATATAATTGTGAAGCCTAGTGACTTCGTCAGCGCCGCCGTGTGACCCGCCCGACGTTCAATTTTACGTTTTGCAGATAAAGGAATATTTTGGGCTTGGCGGCGTCCGACGCATGGGCAGGGGACGGTCGAAGCCGCGCAACTTCGCTTGGGTCACCACGTGACCTCGCTCGGTTCCACGCTCTCCTGCCGATGTGCAACTACTTAAATGAAATGAATTAACAATGAAGAAATAAAATTAAATGAGTCGTAAAATAAAATTAATATAAAATAATAGGAGTGAGATACAAATTAAAATTAATTGTTTTGATGGTAATAATAATATTATTATTTGATATTATTATTATTATTATTATTATTATTTTTTAATTTTATTATTATTACTATTAATTTCCTTTTTTTTTCTTTTAGTTGTTTTTGTTTTCTTTTTGGAGCTAGGTTTGCACTGTTTTTTTTCTTTCCTCTGTTTCCCGTCGCGGAAGCCCCCTTACCTTCCCCGACCTGTCGCGTAGACGCCCCCCAGGTGCTCACCCCTTTGGCGCACCCTCCTGATTCTATTTCAGAATCCCGTCGAACCCCTCTTCCCTCCTTCTTCGATGCGCCTCCCGTCTGGTGTCACCCTCATCTCCCTCTCCAGGTCGCTCGCTTCAACCTCAACGCGACGAACTCCCCTCCCTCTCCCTCGTCACGCTGCAGCTCGGTGTTGGCTGACCCCGTCGTACGAACAGCTTCGAAGCACCACCTCTTTCACGCGACCGGACTCGGCACGTTGTCTCCTTCACGCAACCAGCCTGACGCCCCACCTCTCTTGTGCGAACAGCCTCGTGCGGTCGAGGTGCGGATAGGGTTTCACACTATTTTCTGAAATAATTTTCATGCGAGATAGGTGGTTCCATGCCATACCATCTTTAGATGATTTAAATTGCTCCTTAATTAAATTATAATGTGTTCTAGTGATAAATTGCGTGATGAAATTTTTATTTTGGACGTGCTTCGATATGAATATTGATGAATTTGAGTTGTTTTTAAGTAAATGCCAATGTTTTTCATGTGTGTTGTGTTGTAGAAATTTTCAGACGTGTTTTAGTTAGTTGTTTTAGGTGTGCAAATTGTGTTTTCAAGAACGCTTGAGGTACGGATGTTATTAAACTGAGTTTTTCAAAATAAGGTCAACTATTTTGACGTGTTAATTTTTATTATGAACCTTGAGTGTGTTTTAGGGGTGCGAATGAGGTTTTAGAAGGGTTGGGATGTTCAATTGATTTTCAAATGGTTCTGGAATCTAAACTTTGTGTGTTTTAAAGTGTGGTCTTGTGGTATGCATATGTGATGTTTTATTAATTCAGAAATTGTTTAATTAAGTGTCGTTTGAGATGCGGAACATGGTTGGGAAGGTTTTTGGGGTTGTTTGGTTGGTGCGAAATGTGTTTTCAAGTTATTTGAGGTGTCTGTATAATTAAATATAGATTTTAAATGAAAATGAGTCACTTTGGGTGTGCTTGCCGTGTTGCGTACTTTTGGAATTAAATTGAAAATGGTTTGAATAATTGGAAAACATGTTTTGGTTTGTACAAGCTGCACTTTTGGTTTTAAAGCAAAGTTCTTATATGAAATTGAGTTCTTCTTTCTTGTGAAAACATTTACTTTCTAATTTTAAGTGTTTTATAAATTTTTAATTGCACTTATTAAATTATATGTGGAGCGCGGGAGTTGTGTTTGACAGAATTACGTGTTCGTTAAGATTTTAAAGAGATTCTTACATGTAAAACTGGGCATGCCTCATGTGAAAACTCTTATTGTGCTATTTAGAAATGTTCTTCAAATTGTTTAAATAGTTTATCAAGTCATGAAAGTGATCTGAACTATGCTATAAAATGGTTTTGGTGTGCGTGTGTTTTTTTTAAAAGGTGTTTGGGTATGCAAGCGGTGACTTGTATATGTAATGTCTTGTTTGGTTCAGGATATGTGAAAGTGATATACATTATGTGAATGTGAAACTTGATTGACCACAAGGGAAAACCCTGGGTATCTAGGTGGCCGGACTAGAACTAGTGCTCTAGTGAGTCGGATGGGTATTGTCCCTATTTCACTTAGCTGGATTGACGATTGCAACACTAACTAAACATATGATGACTGAGGTTCATGGCATTCTAAGCCACATTTTCTGAGGGTCGTGGTCTTCTAAACCATGTTTCTGAGGGTCGTGGTTTCTAATCCACGTTTCATCGAGACACGAGGTTCTAGGGTCCCACTCGAGCTAGATGAACCTTAGGGGATTTACCCATAGTTCTCTACCGTCCATGTTGTGGTGCCTTCCGTCAGCATATGGAGGACCACTTGTATGTGTGTGTGTGAGTATGTGTGTGTGTGTGTGTATGTGTGATTATGTGTATGTATTACCTTGATGAATTTTTCTCTTTCCCTTTCAAATCGTGTTTGTGAAATGGGTTCTATTAGTGTTTTCTTTTAGTTTTTAGCGTGTAAATGTTTTCTTTAAAAACATTTTGAAAGTATAATTTTTAATAAGAACATTAAATTATCTTTTTGATGTTGTGGCATGGACCCTTTTTATTGGGTGGCGTCCTACTGGGCCTTTCGCTCACACCCTGCATACACCTTTGGGTGTATGTAGACCTCGTTTCTTATGTATTCTAGGTTGTGCGTCGTGCTCAGCAATGGTGGTTTTGGTCTTTGATGGTCTTCTCGTGCAGGTTGGTGTTGTGGTGTGCAGATGCTACACCACTCTTGTCGCTTGGAGGTTTGAGTTAGAGTTTTAGTCTCTTTTGTTGTCGTTTATTTTTTTGGACGTTGGTTCTAGTTGTAAACCTTTAAATTTGATTTCAGTTTAATGGTCTATTTGGTTGTCGATTCCTAGTTTCATTTTTATTATCTTGTTAGTGTTTTTGTATACTATTTCAGGTAAACCGTTCCCACATGTTACTCTTGATACCCAGGCACTTGTGCCAGCCCATGGGGATCGGGAACGCCCTTCGGGCCATGTCGCGGACCGGGTCGGGCGCCGAGTCGGATGGCGACCCAGCCTGTTTCGTGACAAAATATTATCAGAGGGAAAGGTTTTCTCTCTTGGGTCATGTTCTTTCGGGATAGAGTCACGGTAGACTGGACTTAAGGTTATCGGGACTCGACGTCCTGGCTACGAGTAAGGTTCCTAGCCAGCACACCTCGTGGCGGGACTCGAGTTACCAATGTAAGTTGAGGTTTGTTTAAATATTTGGTCCGTGTGGTTAATCTTGTCTAGAGGAAATGAAAAGGGAGTAGGGTCAGTGGTCCTAGTGAGCTCACAGGGTCTGGAAAGCCATGTGGAGCTGGGGACGCTGTCCTAGAATACCCTCTGTGGTGGTGGCGTGATTGGCATATGGCCGCCAACCATATGTTCCAGTCACCCGCTGACACTAGTTTTCTCTTGCACCATTTCTCATTTCTTTGTTTCGGAATTGTGGAAATTAGTTTTTAAGTAAAAACAATTTGGTCTTTGAAAATGTTTTGAAATGAATTACTTTAAAAAGAAAAGTATGTATGAGATTTGAAAAGTGTGGGTTGAATGTTTTGGTTTTGAAAAATGGAAAGGGTTGGTTCTGTTTCTTGGTGTTCTCATGAGAAACCACATGCATGAATGTATATGGGAAAGAGAAATAGTTAATAACATGAGTGGATGAGTCCCTGGATGGACATAAGGTGGGTGTCGGTGTGGAATGGGAACATGCATGTGTGAGGCCCATGGGACACCATTGGTGTTTGTGCAACCCACTGGCTTTGCTTATTTTCAAAATGTTTTGTTAAAGGAATATTTAGTGTTTTTAAATAACTGGTGATTTCATGGTGTGTCCTTGTGATTTTGACATGTCGGATGTGAGCCATTTTGAGCCGAGAATCCTTTCTGAATGATTTTTGTTTTGAGTTTGAATTCTTATTTGTAAGTTGGTATGCAAGAATGTAGTTAGTGAATTCTTTTGAAAAGTACATCGAGGATCCCTTGTAGTGATTTCCCCCTGCACGTTTGGTGTTCGCTTGTCGTATGTCTTGACCGTTGGACAAGTTTGGTTGGGTTCATGGTTTTCTTTCTTGACTAGGGTATGCCCCCCCATAAAGCGTTGACATGTGATTGAAGTGTGTCCACAAGAAATTCGCCGTTGGCCGGCCCTCCAGTTGATTAGAGGAATCTCTTCTTGGATTCTAGAATTGAACCCACCTCTATTTTTTTACAACTAAGCGGATCCTCTCGCAGCGGGATGATAGATGTGAGGGGAGTTGAAGGGAGTTTCGGTCTCTTTGAGTTTTCTGAGTCGTCAGGTATGAATTTTGACGTCGTTGTGTCTGAAGGCCCCCCTGAAAGTGGTGAAAGAAATTCTAGTGGGGAAGGGTGAAGGCGATTCAGAGTTATCAGTGCTTACCGATGTCTTGAATGGGTTGTAGTGTTTTCATCGGCTACAAGGGTCATGTTTGGTGACCACTTACAGTGTGAGTTATCTTCGAAGTGAAAAGGTGGGAGCAACCTGGGGTTGTCGGTGCTGGCTGTTGTTTTAAATGACCTTTGGTACTTCGACGGTTTCATTAAGAAAAGGGTCGTGTTAGGCTACTAGTTTGGCAGACCCAGTCGTATGAGGCTGCTATGGTCGTCTGTAGGAATCTTGTGTTATTCAAGACACGGTTTAAAGTCTTTCTCAGCGCAATGTTTCTCTCGACAACAATGATCGTGCTCGGTGACGATTTGTGGTGTCATGTTCTCACTCAGTGTAACAAGGGGTGATGCGCGTGTACCATCTAAGCTCTCGTTCTAGTGAATGTTTAGTGTGGGGGTAATTAGATGTCTTGGTGTGTATTTTCTAATGGTGTTTCCTCAGGTGCAGTATGATTGTGTGTGGCACCAAAAGGAGAAGCTCCGCTCGGGAGTCCTCAATACCTGACTGTGAGGCAGGAGATGCTTCAAACATCAGGGCTCCAGCCATAGGCCTCAGAGTGAAGTTGGCGCGTGGTCAGGAACCCCAGGAGTGTATGGGACCCCGAATTTATTTCTGTCATCGGTGTTGAAAGTAAAAGCAGCTTAAATTTTTTTCTATGGTTGTTCCGTTTCGAACGAACCTTCTGGTTTTGTAAGGTTTCAGTGACTATGTGGAGGCATGTCCACCTCGATGCCTTGAAGTCTTGGGGGTAGCGTTCCACTGGATGAAATCACTTTAGTGGTCCTGATGGGATATGTTGGGTAAGTCGGTCTCAATGTTTGAATAGTGCTCATCCAGGGACGTGAAGATGCTGGTTTGTTTCGGGTTGTGGTTTTAACGCCCCGGTAGTTGGGCCCCTCCCACCCCGCCCTTTGTAGTGCGGTGTTTGGTCACCATCATGAAATTTTCAAAGTTATGTATCCTCTGTTCGTTCTAATGGTGGTGAGACCCACATTGGATCTCGCACAAATGTCTCTGGAATAAATCAGTATTGGCCTTTCCTTAATGGTGGGGAGTCCACCCGGACCTCCCCATGTTGCTTTTCTAGTCTCACCTTGGGAGTTGGTAGGTTCTTAATGGTGGGGAGACCCACATTAGGTCTCGCACAAATGTCTCTAGAATGAATCAGTGCCAGACTTTTCTTTAATGGAGGGGAGTCCGCTCGAACCTCCCTGTGTCGATTTTCCAGTCTCGTTTCGAGCATTAGTGAGTTCGTAATGGTGGGGAGACCCTCGGGCCTCCCCATGTTGATCTTTTGCTTCTGTTTTAAATATGGCTTGGTGATAAGTGATAAGAGTGTTCTGGGGACGTGGTTTGACCTTGTTTTTTCATTCTAGCCAAATGGTGTGGTATCGGTTTAATAGTGCTTAAGGTGTTTCGGCTTGTGAAGTTGGTTTCGTGGGTGCGAGAGTCCCCTTCCTTGATCAGTCAACTGGAGGCATTCTAGCTCTTTGGGGCGGGAAACATATATCAGAAAGTCTTTTTACGACCTTTTTGAAGTTGTCTTTTAGTCACTTTCTCCGAGCACGATACTTTTCCCTCTCTTTTCTTGTTGATTGTGGGGATCCTCTTTGAACCTTAGTGGGATGTCAGTTTATACTTTGGGGTTCAGCCTTAGTTGTGGCTTTCCGGGGGCGGAAATCTTTATGGTGGGGAGAATTGTCACACCCGTTGTCTTTAAATAAATTATTTTATAAATTTTCAAGGAATTGGGTAGTTTGAGTTGAAGCCAACTTAAAACTTTTGGGTTATTATTTAAAGAAATACTTGTTTTGGCTTTGGCACGCGACCTCACCCGACTCCTCAGGGCTTGACAACATGCGACGCACGTGCGAAATATAATTGCGAAGACTAGTGACTTCGCCAGCGCCACCGTGTGACCCGCCCGACGTTCAATTTTACGTTTTGAAGATAAAAGAATATTTTGGGCTTGGCGATGTCTGATGCATGGGCAGGGGATGGTCGAATCCATGCAACTTCGCTCGGGTCACCGCGTGACCTCGCTCGGTTCCCCGCTCTCCTGCCGATGTGCAACTACTTAAATGAAATTAATTAACAATGAAGAAATAAAATTAATTGAGTTGTAAAATAAAATTAATATAAAATAATAGGAGTGAGATACAAATTAAAATTAATTGTTTTGATGGTAATATTATTATTATTATTTGAGATTATTATTATTAGTATTGTTTTGTTAATTTTATTATTACTACTATTAATTTCTTTTTTTTTCTTTTTGTTGTTTTTGTTTTCTTTTTGGAGCTAGGGTTACACTGTTTTTTTTTCTTTCCTCTGTTTCCCGTCGTGGCAGCCCCCTTCCCTTCCCCGACATATCGCGCGGCCGCCCCCCAGGTGCTCACCCCTTCGGCGCACCCTCCTGATTCCATTTCAGAATCCCGTCGAACCCCCCTGCCCTCCTTTTTCGTTGTGCCTCCCATCTGGCGTCGCCCTCTTCTCCCTATCCAGGTCACTCACTTCAACCTCAACGTGACGAACTCCCCTCCCTCTCCCTCGTCGCGCTGCAGCTCGGTGTTGGCTGACCCCGTCGTGCAAACAGCTTCGACGCACCACCTCTTTCGCACGACCGGACTCGGCACGTTGTCTCCTTCGTGCAAACAGCCTGACGCCCCGCCTCTCTCGCGCGAACAACCTCATGCAGTCGAGGTGCGGATAGGGTTTCACACTATTTTTTGGAATAATTTTCACGCGAGATAGGTGGTTCCATGCCATACCATCTTTAGATGATTTAAATTGCTCCTTAATTAAATTATAATGTGTTCTAGTGATAAATTGTGTGATGCAAATTTTATTTTTGGACGTGCTTAGATATGCATATTGATGAATTTGAGTTGTTTTTAAGTAAATGCCAATGTTTTTCATGTGCGTTGTGTTGTTGAAATTTTCAGACATGTTTTAGTTAGTTGTTTAAGGTGTGCAAATTGTGTTTTCAAGAACGCTTGAGGTATAGATGTTATTAAACTGAGTTTTTCAAAAGAAGGTAAACTATTTTGACATGTTAATTTTTATTATGAACCTTGAGTATGTTTTAGGGGTGTGAATGAGGTTTTAGAAGGGTTGGGATGTGCAATTGATTTTCAAATGGTTCTGGCATCTAAAATTTGTGTGTTTTAAAGTGAGGTCTTGTGGTATACATATGTGATGTTTTATTAATTGAGAAATTGTTTAATTAAGTGTCGTTTGAGATGCGGAACATGGTTGGGAAGGTTTTCGGGGTTGTTTGGTAGGTGCGAAATGTGTTTTCAAGTTATTTGAGGTGTCTGAGTAATTAAATGTAGATTTTCAATGAAAATGAGTCACTTTAAGTGTGCTTTCCGTGTTGTGTACTTTTAGAATTAAAATGAAAATGGTTTGAACAATGGGAAAACTTGTTTTGGCTTGTACAAGCTGCACTTTTGGTTTTAAAGCAACGTTCTTATATGAAATCGAGTTCGTCTTTCTTGTACAAACCTTTGATTTCTAATTTTAAGTGTTTTATAAATTTTAAATTGAACTTATTAAATTATATGTGGAGGCCGGGAGTTGTGTTTGAAAGAATTACGTGTGCGTTAAGTTTTTAAAGGGATTCTTACATGTAAAACTGGGCATGCCTCATGTGCAAACTCTTATTGTGCTATTTAGAAATGTTCTTCAAATTGTTTAAATAGTTTATCAAGTCATGCAAGTGATCTGAACTATGCTATAAAACGGTTTTGGTGTGCGTGTGTTTTTTTTAAAAGTGTTTGGGTATGCAAGCGGTGACTTGTATGTGTAATGTCTTGTTTGGTTCGGGATATGTGAAAGCGATATACATTATGTGAACGTGAAACTTGATTGAGCACAAGGGAAAACCCTGGGTATCTAGGTGGGCAGACTAGAACTAGTGCGCTAGTGAGCCAGATAGGTATCGTCCCTATTTTACTTAACTGGATTGACGATTGCAACACTAACTAAACCTATGATGACTGAGGGTCGTGGCCTTCTAAGCCACGTTTTCTGAGTGTCGTGGTCTTCTAAACCACGTTTCTTAGGGTCATGGTTTCTAAGCCACGTTTCACCGAGACACGAGGTTCTAGGGTCCCACTCGAGCTAGATGAACCTTAGGGGATTTACCCATAGTGCTCTACGTCCATGTCGTGGTGCCTTCCGTCAGCATATGGAGGACCACTTGTATGTGTGTGTGTGATTATGTGTGTGTGTGTGAGAGAGAGAGAGTATGTGTATGTATGCCCTTGATGAATTTTTCTCTTTCCCTTTCAAATCGTGTTTGTGAAATGGGTTTTATTAGTGTTTTCTTTTAGTTTTTAGCTTGTAAATGTTTTCTTTAAAAACATTTTGAAAGTATAATTTTTAATAAGCACATTAAATTATCTTTTTGATGTTGTGGCATGGAACCTTTTTATTGGGTGGCGTCCTACTGGGCCTTTCGCTCACACCCTGCATACACCTTCGGGTGTATGTAGACCTCATTTCTTATGTATTCCAGGTTGTGCGTCGTGCTCAGTGATGGTGGTTTTGGTCATTGATGGTCTTCTCGTGCAGGTTGGTGTTGTGGCGTGCAGATGCTACACCACTCTTGTCTCTTGGAGGTTTGAGTTAGAGTTTTAGTATCTTTTTTTGTCGTTTATTTTTTTGGACGTTGGTTCTAGTTGTAAACCTTTAAATTTGATTTCAGTTTAATGGTCTGTTTGGTTGTCGATTCCTAGTTTCATTTTTATTATCTTGTTAGTGTTTGTGTATACTATTTCGGGTAAACCGTTCCCACAGGTTACTCTTGATACCCAGGCACTTGTGCCAACCCGTGAGGATCGGGAACGCCCTTCGGGCCATGTCGCGGACCGGGTCGGGCGCCGGGTCGGATGGCGACCCGGCCTGGTTCGTGACAATGTGCCCCCATTGAGTCGGAGGTAGATCATGTGCTACCATTGTTTTATTGTTAGCATGTGCTACCATTGGAAATTATTTTCTCAAGCATTCACTCCAACTTATTTTTTCCCCTTCAATTCATTCTTTCTTCATCCTTTTTTATTAAAGTAACTCTTTATTGACTCATCCTCCTCCATTTTTTATGTATGGCAATGTCAATAGTGGCTCAAGAATGGATTCCTTTCTGGGACTCCTCCTTAGATGAATTCATGAAAGTAATCCTACTACTTGAAAAATGTCATTAATGGTGGTGGAAAGGGAGCTAGGGCAGTGGTGCATGACCATGGAAGCGGAGAGAGTGGCGGTGATCAGTCGGTGGAAAGTGGTGAGGTTATCCAAGGTGGTATCGGGATTTGGTGGATACCTATGGCTCAAGATCGATCTCGAGCAGTAGAGATCATGGAATTCTCCGGCATTCCATTGGTGGTTGGAGTCGTCGAGGGGTGTAGTAGGTGGCGAAGTTGGGTGTCCATGGACGAGACAGCGGAGCGGGAGAGGGAGGAAATTGTTTGAATTAAAAATTAAAATTACCTGATAAACCCACACCCCACATCAAAAAAAATTATGTTCTTTGTGACTGCTAAAAGAGAAAGACGCAGCCTCCCGCCCCTACAATGAAGTCATATGGGGGTCGGAGGACCCCTGCCCGCCGCTGTGGACCACCCCACCCCAGCGAGACCTTCCTCTCGTCACTCCATGGGTTTCACCACAACGGTTCAGCGCATCTAGTTTTCATCCCAGCAGTTATTCCTATGGATTTTACCCACGCAGGCCTTGCACAGGCCGGATCCCCTATGTTGGCTCTGTCAATGGTTTGTTGGCCTTCCCTTAGGCCTGCATGGCTGGTTGGCCCCTTATGAGCTGACTATGATTCGTGCAATCCCTTAGGTAGAGGGATGGAACACTGGGCCAATTTTTTTACATAAATACATGAAAATCATTAAAACACTCTTAATAAAACTTAAGCATAATGTTAAAATAAATAACAACCTAAAATCCTTCAATATACATTAAAAATGTTTAAATTATGCACAAATACTGAGTTCTTAAAATATCCCCATACTTAAACCATGCTATTCCTCAAGCATAACATATTAGAATTGAAAATCAGAGGGAACCTATGTTACCATCATTCAAATCTTAAATTAATAAAATAAAATGATTAGCAATGTTAAATTAAACTTTTAAAAATCTGTAAAAAATATAAATTCAAAATCTCAATTTTCAAAGAAACAATCAAATCTAGTATTTTAATTTTTCCAATTTTAAAATGATTGTACTTATCTTCTCATTCATTCAAGCTCCTTATTTAATTATTATCAAACATGCCAAATAATTATTTAACTCTCCTTTTAATTTTTTTCTCTCATCACTCATGATACAATTCAAGTAGAGTTATCATCATATCTTGAAAATAGTATCCTTATCCATAGGCTTGTAAATAAACTCTTTTATTCACTTTGTAAAGAAAAAAGGAACATAAAATCATGAAGACATTTTAATCAAGGTTCATATGACTCTGGGGATTAAGGTTGGTGGGAACTAATGTTTAAAAATTAAGGCTCAAGGAGGAGGTTTATCTCTTAAAATATAGTGCAAGATATCCAAAGTAAAATCTTATTGACATTATCCCCTTAAAATTTTGACAAATCCCACTTCCAAAAACTCAAAATAAATGTCATGATCAATGAAAGCATAAAGAATGATGTGCACCATCTTGAAAATTTTCTATACTTTTTTATATATTTTTTCTTTTTCAAAGTATATTTTTTCTTTTTTTTTGAAATTTATGCTCATAAATAAACCTCACATCCACCAAAAAACCACATATGATAAAAATAATAGGTCCAATATTAGTTATTTTTAATTCTTCCTAGTCACAACCCATTTATATTTTATCATTTTTTTAAAAGGGAAAAATGTTAAAGTACAATGTCTGAATCAAAAAACCTTTCTCATTACCCAAATTAGCACCCCCACACTTTATACTTACAATATATTTCATCCAATTTATGATGAATTCCCTCAACCCCCACACATAATCTTTAAAATATCATGAAAAATACTAAGAGGGTAGAAATGGATAAAAATGGCTTGAAACATAGCTCATTACTAATAAGGGAATTCATGGTGTCTATTGGATAAAAAAAGATTGATGTAAAGGTGGTATTCAAGGATTAGGTTTTTTCAAAATATGAATCAATCATTTTAAATGTTTTTTTTCACTTTCCTTAGCTTTGACAGGTTTCAATGCATGTTTTGGAAGGTGTCATGTCCCAAGATCACTCAAGAAATATGCTAAAGATAAAATAGGAAGTACTTCGTCTTGAAATCCTCTCGAGAATGAGACATAAGATTTTGGATAACCACTCAAGGCATGACTAATAATAAAAAATTAATTAACATAAATTTCAAAAATTCAAAGTGTGAAAAATTATAGGGAATTCTAATTTACATGAATCAACTAATTCCCTCAAAGAATGAGTCCTCATTTTAATATCCATGCTTCACATTAATCATTGAATTCTCCATGTAACTCATTAAATATTAATATAATTGAAATATAAAACATGGAATCATAGGATTTTTAGGAAACTTATGTCTCCAAGATAATTAAGGCAAAGCAAAAAATTTGAGTTTGGCCATGCAATTTTTTAGGTTAACACAACTACTAGAATTTTTAGTTAAAAATAGATTTTTAGAAACATATAGGATATTGTCAAAATAAAGAATGAATGAATAATATCCCCATTCCCATAAATATTTTTCTCTACTTCATTCTTTATTTGGGGGATTCCTTTTGACTTCCTTTATGGTGGTCCTATGAAACAACTCATACCAGTGTAAGATCCATTCTATTAAAGCTCGAGGGATGAAGGGATGAGTTGACCAAATCGTAAATCTTATGAAAACAAAAAAACTCAAGTTTCCTCTGAGAAGAACCATTGGTTAAATTCCTTGGATCAGCCTAACCTCATGGGAAGAGATCAATATATATGTTAGAGAAGTCTGAGCTCCTCTACCGGTTCTTGAGGTACATTCTCATGGAACTTTGTCAACCTCTACCCATTGATAGTGAATGGGTTTCCTACTTCTCTCTTTATCTAGATAGAATCAAAAGGATAGCCATTAGTAAATATAGAATTATCCTCCCAATTATAATGAATATTACCCATCATTAACTTTAGTCTAGAATTGTAAAGTAAGACTTGGTCTCTAGGTTGAAAGGTGTAGCACCCCAAGAATTTACAAATAAATTTAATATTGAATGCATGAAACACTAAGTATCTGTGAAATAAAACGTTTTTATAACCTATCCAATGAACATAATTTTTTTTCTTTTGGGATTTAAATTTCAAAAAACTAATATACACCATTGCGATCAGTAAGATATTTAGAGCTGGTATGATCAACTTACATTTTTAGTGAATAGTAACTTACCCAGATGAATAGAAACTTACCCTTATAAATAGTAATGTACCCTTATGAATATTAACCTCACCCATGTAAGTATTAATAAAATTTATGTACCATATAAATGAGAGTGAATATTTTAAAAAAAATATTAATTAACTGTTTGTATTTTGTTGAGTAATAAATATTTAATTGAAATTTTATATTAATAAATAAATAAAATTAATTTTTATAAAATGTATTCCTAAATTAATATTTTATTTTCCTATGATTTTAGGATAATTTTATGAGGCCTCAGTTAATTTTTGAAAGTATTATAAAATCAGTTTTAAATTTAAAATATGCGTTTTTTAAGTAAATAATGATTTTATTTAAAAATTAAATTTCTCTTATTTATAAAATTATTTTGATAAAATGGATTTCATTGTTAAATTCTAAATGTCAAAAAAAATTAGGGCAAATTTTTGGTATTTTTCTGAAATACTTGAATTTTTGGTTGATAGTAAAATTCGATAATTTACAAAACATGAAACAATAAATGAATTTCTACATTATGATTTAGTCATGGCTGATGTAAATGGCCATTGGTTAGAACTCACATGCACTTATTACTATTTTTAGTCACAATAATCAAGAATATTCATAGTCCTAAGCCAAATAATAAATTAATGATTAAAATAATTGAAAAACCCTCTTCTCTTCCACTATAAAAACCACCTCTCACTTCCTCTCCTCTTCAATCCTCTATGACTTAAAGCTTCTAAAAGTTATAAAAAAAATACTCTTACCTAGTCCCTACTGAAATAAATTATCCCTTTATCTTTCCAAAATACCAAAACCCTTTCCCTTGAGGAGGTTCTCAAGGAGGTTATTTCAAGAGGTAAATCCTCTTCCTTTTTCATATAATTTCATTTCAATTTATCTTCTTTTCTTATTCTCTTCTAACCTCCTATGTAAAATTGATCGTGATAACTCTAGTATCATATATATAATTTAATTATATCATGTTAATGTAATAACCATTATCAATCTATTTACTCTCCCTCTTTTATTTTATAAACAAAATCATCGGCTGGGAGGTGCCAATTTATTGCCTTTGTGGACGATGAAGTTTTGTACTTAAAATTATTCTTAAAGGATATTCAGGAAACCATTTTAATGGTTGAGACAAATTTTAAAATGTACAATATAACCCTTTTATGTTTTGTGAGTAACATATTTACATAATAATAAATGATAAAACAAAATGACTTCGTTATGATCAATAACCGCCGTAATAATCTAAACAATTAACACTAAATGTATTATCTAATGATTCATCCACATAATATGTAACCAAATGATATATATAACAATTTATACTTTTGGGTTCTCATTAAAAACATGAAATTCTAGTTTTGGATAATTATACCAATTTTAAATGAACTCCATTACTTATAATCAAGTGAACTGATCATGAAATCATGTAAACTAACACACCAAAATGACATAATTCAATCATATAACTTATTAATAAGGACATAAATGAACTTAATAAAACTATAATAAATAAAATACATGTATATAATTTTATTAATTAATTATTTAATGGAATTAATTTTATTATCTAGAAAGTTAAGGTCAAGCGCAGAACACATTTGGACATAAGGTAAGGGTTTTCTACCCGAACCTCCATTTTCTTCCGGGTCACTCTTATTCTATACAAACCTAAATGAAATTATTAATAATTATTTATTAATCCTCATTAATTATGTTTTAATGTTATATATATGTGTACCAAACATAATTCTTCTTTATTTTTTGGGGAGTTACATGTTCTAAAAGGATCTTTCAAAAATTATTCTCAATAAAAAAACATGTTTCAAAGGAACTTATCAAATCCTAACCTATTTTCAAATTCACTCAATAATATATTTTTATCCCCCATTATTTTTCTAAAATCACTAATTTTATTAGGAAATAAATACATTAATTCAATTCTGTTTTTATAGAAGGATTTTTCCAAAATAACTCTTCTTTTTAATGTAAAAGAGTATTTATCTTAAGAATTAGTCGCTGATTTTATATGAGTATTTTAATATATTTCAAAACTATTATTGATTATTATGTTTAATTGGGATTAATATATTATAATATCATATACCATATTTTATTGAATGGTTTATGATTAGTTTGACTATGGATATGATATCTTGATACCATTCACTGTATTACTCTGAATGGTTAGTGTTCATATTTAATGATTAGGGAAAGTTATTTAAATTTCATGTGTTTGTTTCAATATGAATTTAAATGTTGTTTATGTTTATCCCCATTCATATGAGAATTCATTGGACTTATTACGTGACAGTCGGGGCTCATTATAGCCCCTCGATGCATCGGTAGGTATCATGAGACAAACTAGTTTGGGTTTTTACCCGTTTATATATGGTCTTGGAATGAGGTCTCAAAAGAATGATTATAATGTCTAAAATTATGAATTACCTCTTTATGAAACTAGATATTTATATTCCGTGTTATTATTAAACTAATAGAATATACATGGTTATGTTTTATGGAATTATTTAATCAGTTTTTATTCCTTCCATATTATGATCAAGTTTATTTTTAAATGCATTTATTTTTAGTTATTCATCATACCTAGTGTTTGTGTTTGTGATTACTTCCGCTGTATTATTTACCCTTACTAATCATCTTATCTCACCCATTTATTCTGATTTATATTTCCCTAGGATTTGTAGAATTTTATTATCAATGAATTTTAGAGAAAATCTTGGAGTTATGGGAGTTACTAATGGATTTGTTATATTGTATTTCATTTCAAGTTGTAATGTTGAACTTATATATGTATCTACTCTTAAAAAAACTAATAAACTATTTGGTACTTTGGGATACTACTTTCTTGTAATAATGCCAATGTAATAAAATAATGCAATGACTTAGGGAAATTGGGGCTGGGCATTATAAGTTGTATCAGAGGAAGTTTAGTATAAAACTTGGAAACTAGATTTAGAAAATGTAGACTGGGGAACAAAACCCTAAGGTATACTTTGAGGATAAGAATGCAAGAAAATCCTAGAATTTTGGTAAGGAAGATATTATGTGGGTCTTCTTATAAAATTCATCTCTTTTTGGATACTAAAAGTGGAGATGGTTCTGGAACAGATATACCGAGGAGTAACAACACTGACAAGGTGTTTTAGTCTTGACTTAGGGTAACCTGGTACATGAAAACGGGTCTTACTACACACCTAGTTTGACACTCTTGGAGGATATTCTTAGGATAATTAACTTCTTCTTTATAAGCCATTATAAAGGATTTAAAAGCAAATTTTTACACAATGAAACAATGTTTATGATTATTGGATTAACTATGCATAGGATTTTAATTTATGTTAAGTATTCGGCTAGTTAAGATTATGTAATATGATTCATAACCTAATCTAGTGTATGCCATCATTTAGAAATGGAGCCTAGTAGAAGGAATTAAAACATCATGAATGTGCTTATACCATGTAGGTATTTACCTTCTATGTAAGATAATGATGTTGGTTATGGAGCTGCCACTAGTGTTGAGCAACTTATAACTATATTGGGATAGATGAATCAGGTTATGAACAATAACCTTACCCATATGGAGAATCCTAAACCAAAACATGGAGGAGAAATGTTAAACCTATTTATGAGACAAAATCCTCTATCATTTAATGGGACTATAAAACCATTCATATTAGAGAAGTGGATAAGTTCCTTAGAGAAGATATTTCTCATATTGGGATGCAATAAAAGGGAGAAGGTTATCATGACAGTTTATCATTTATCGAGATATTTTGATAAATGGTGTTAACTAATTCAAAAGAAAAATGAGTATGAAGATATTTAAAATATGTAATGGAGGGATTTTATGTAAATATTCTTAGAAAAATATTTTCGTCATGAACAGTGAGTAGATATGGAAATCCAGTTTCTGAATCTGAGGGAAAAAGAGGATTATAATGTTAAAAATTATAAAGCTAACTTCACAAGGTTAGAAATTCATTATACGAACTACATACATAATCCAAGGAGTAATATTGAATGATTTATTGATGGTTTAAAACCATTCCTACAAAGGTAAATGTTCTCCCAAACTTTCTCATCATATAAAGATATAGTATCATATGTAATCAAGACAAAAAAATAATTCTCTAAGTCTTATGACTTTAATGAAATGTAAGAGAAGAAGAGGGATGTTGAACACTTTAGAAAAGGAAATACGGAAAAGGGGAAGAAGTTATGAATTTATTTTCCATCCTGTGTTAAATGTGGGAAGAAACACCTTGGTACTTTCCTGAAAGGTATGGGTGTTTGTTACAAGTGTGGAGGAAAAGGCCACCAATCCCATGATTTTAAGGGAAATAAAGAAGTCACCAATGTTCAATTATATAATTTAAAATAGATGGGAAATTATGAAAATTGTTGTACTAAGATTCAAGGAAATATTCCCTAGAGAAGGCCAATGGAGCAAGTCCAAGCTTATAAGATCACAATTGCTGATGTTGAAGTTCCTAATGATGTGGTGGAAGGTACTTTAATCATTTTATCAAACATAGAAAATGATTTATTTGATTTTTGATTGTCACATTCTTTTATATCTTTCTAGTTTTCCAATAAAATTATAAATTTATAATTTGATTTAATTAAGGAGTTTTTAGTCAAAACTTATCAGAGAAGTATCATAAAAACAAAGATGTTTCAATCAGCCCCCCTTATGACACATAAACATTCTTTTTTTCTGATCTTATTATCATACCTATGATTGAGTTTTATATAATCCTTGGTATGGATTAGATTTTAAATTATGATGCAAAAATATATTAAAATAATAAGTAGGTTTCAATTTTTGAGAATGATGTAGAATCCCTTTTCTTTAGAGTAGAAACATCATCATCTTATTCTTATCTAGATCCACCCCTAGTATCTATACTAAATGAAGTTATTGGGGAGGATGAGAAATCTATATATATGAGTGAGGAAAAGAATCTTCAAATTGACGATGTACCTATTGTACAAGTATACATTGATTTGTTTCCATAAGACTTACCTAGGAATCCTATGGAGTGGGAAGTTGAGTTCTTTATTGACTTAATTCCCGGTTCAAGACCTATATCAAAGACTCCTTATTAAATTTCCCCTATGGAGTTAGTAAAAATGAAGAAAAAACTAGAGGAATTGAGTGATAAAGGATTTATTCAACCTAGTGTTTCTCTATGGGGAGCCCCTGTTCTTTTCATCAAGAAGAAGGATGGATCTATGAGGTTGTGCATTGACTACATGGAGATCAATTCTATTACGATAAAGAACAAGTATCCTCTTTCCCTGCATTGATGATTTATTTGATTAACTTCACAAAGTCCAATATTTTTCGAAGATTGAACTTCGATCTGGATATCATCATTTGTGTGTAAGGAAGGAATATATTCCTAAAATAGAATTTTGAACCAAGTATGGGTAGTATGAGTTTACTGTAATGCCTTTTGTACTCACTAATGCACCCACTATTTTTATGGATCTAATGAATTTAATTTTCAAGAAAAATCTTAATGAATTTGTTGTGATATTTATTTATGATATCTTGGTATAATCCAAAATCTATGAAGATCATGAGAATCACTTTCACATTATTCTGAAGAATCTTAGAAGAAATGAATTATATGAGAAGTTTATCAAGTGTGAATTATAGATTCAATTAGTTTATTTTCTAGGTCATATTGTCTCTAAAGATGGAATTTTAGTGGATCCTAAAAATACAAAGATAGTTCAGGAATGGACTACTCGAACAAACATAACCAATGTACGTTGTTTTATTAGTTTAGCAGGTTATTATTAGTGTTTCATTCAGAACTTCACCCGATTAGCCAACCTGTTAACCAATATTACTCATAAATGGGTTAAGTTTGTAAGGAAAAAATAATGTGAATAATTTTTTGAATAATTGAAGAGAAGATTATTGAATGATCAGATCCTGACTCTACCATCGGGAAATAGTGGATTTATGATGTATAATGATGCATCAAAGAAATGACTTGGATGTGTCCTTATGTATAATGATAGAGTTATTTCCTGTGAATTAAGTTGATTAAAAATTCAGGAACATAACTATCCAACTCATGATCTTGAGTTAGTAGATTTAATATTTTCACTAAATATATGGAGACTCTATCTCTTTGGAGAAAAGTGTGAGATATATACATATCACAACAAATTAAAGTATATCTTCTCATAGAAATAACTAAACATGAGGCAAAGGCGATGGCTCGACCTACTCAAGGATTACAATTATCCCATACACTACCACCCAGGAATGGAAAATAAGGTAGCTTATGCATTGAGCTTGAAGGATCATGGAGTTTTAAACCAAATGAATATTTAAAGGGATCCTATATTCATGGATCTAGCAAAGATAGATATGAGAATTATCAAAGAAGGTGAAACATCATTACTTTTCCAATTGGTTCCCCAACCATATTTATTAGAATGAATTAAAACTTCTCAGTCTGACTATGAGAATGTTCAAAAGAAAATTAGAGGTGTGAATTATGGGAAGTTGGATGACTTCATGTGTGAGTATGGAATTCTAAAATTTGGTAAGAGGCTATCTGTTCCCTCTATACCCGACCTAAAAAGTGATTTATTGGATGATTCCCATAGCTTGAATTTTTCTATACACCCCTGTATTACTAAAATGTATAGATATTTGAAGGAACATTTCTAGTGGGACAACATGAAGAAGGAAATTTCTAATTATGCATTAAGACTTTTAGTTTGTCAACAAGTTAAGGTCGAACGACCATATCCTAGAGGATTCATGCAAACTATACCTATTCCTGCATGGAATTTCTATGACATCACCATGGATTTTTTCACTGGATTACCCAAAAATCCAAGAAATAAAGATACAATATGGGTAATTGTTGATCGACTTACAAAATCTGCACATTTCCTCTCTATAAGGGGGATTTTTCACTAGATCGCCTTTCACAAATCTATATAAATGAAGTTGTGAGACTTCATGGAGATCCCCTATCAATTGTGTCTGATTGTGATCCACTATTCACCTTAAAATTTTAGAAAAGTATTCAAAATTATTTGGATACTGAGCTTCAATTGAGTACTTCTTATCACCCTCAAACTGACGGGAAATCAGACAGGACGATCCAAACTTTAGCATACATGTTGAGATCATGTTCACTAGACTTTCAAGGTATGTGAGATCGGTATTTACCTTTGTTTTAGTTTTCCTTCAACAATAGTATCCCTTATAGTATTAAAATGGAACCATATAAAGTATTGTACAGAAATAGTTGTTGTACACCAACATGTTGGGATGAAGTTGGTGAAAAGAAGCTTGTGGGCCCAGAAATTGTAGAGTAAGCAACAAAAAAGGTAAAGACTATTAAAACCCATATCAAATAATTTCAAAGTAGGAAAAAAAATATATGTTGATAATTGAAGGAAGGATTTGGAATTTTAATAGGGATATCACATTTTCATGAAAGTAACTTCATGTAAGGGTGTTATAAGATTTGGAAATGAAGGTAAACTAAGCCCCATGTACATTATCCCTTTTGAATTATGGAGAGAATTTGAGCTATGGATTATCATTTGGAAATGTCTCTTAGCCTTTATAAGGTAAAAAATGTGTTCCATGTCTCATTATTGAGAAATTACATGCCATACCCAACACATGTCCTCACTTCTGAAGGTATAGAATTGGAACCTAAATTATCTTACTATGAAGAGCCTATCCAGATTCTGAACACTAAATAAGAGGTGTTGAGAAATCAGATGACTCGACTGGTAAAGGTACTTTGAAAAATCATAAAATTTAAGAGGCAACATGGGAGAATGAGAAACTTATGATGAACTACCCAAATCTTTTTATAAGGTATCATTTTGGTAATTTTGAGGATAAAATTTTGTTAAGGGGGGGAAATATAGCACCCCAAGAATTAAAAAATAAATTTAATATTTAATGCATGAAACACTGAGTCTCTATGAAACAACACTTTATTATAAACTAGCCAATGAATAAAAAATTTCTGCTTCTGTGATTTGAATTTTGAAAACTGACATACACCGTTGCGATCAGTAAGATATTTAGAGTCTAATATGATTAACTTGCATTTTTTTGGAAATAGTAACTTACCATTATGAATAGTAACATTCCATTATTAATATTAATATACCCTTATGAATTTTAACCTCACCTATGTAAGTATTAATAAAATTTAGGCACCATATAAATTAGAGTGAATATTTTTAAAAAATTAATAATTAAGTGTTGGTATTTTTGTGAGTAAAAAATATTTGATTACAATTTTAAATTAATAAATAAAAACCCATTTTTAAATCATGTATTACAAAATAAATATTTTTTTTCCTGTGATTTTATGATAATTTTATGAGACCTCGGTTATTTTTTGAAAGTATTATAAAATCTGTCTTAAATTTAAAATATGTATTTTTCAAGTAAATAAGGATTTTATTTACAAAGTAAATTTATCTTATTTAGAAAATTATTTTTGATAAAATGGAGTTTATTTTTTAATTTTACTAATTGAAAAATGTTTAGGGTGATTTTTTTTGATTTTTCTGAAATACATGATTTTTGGTGAATAGTGAAATTAGATAGTTTACAAAATATGCTAAATGAATGAATTTATGCATCATGCTTGAGTCATGGATGATGTAAATGGATATTGGTTCGAACTGAATGCACTTATTACTTTTTTTATTCACATTAATCAATACTATTCATAGTCTTGAGCCAAAAATAATAAAATAATGGTTAAAAGAATGGAAACAATCCTCCTCTCCTCCACTATAAAACCACCCCTCACTCCCTCTTATCTTCACTCCTCTAAGCCTTTAAGCTTCTCAAAGTTATACCCAAATAATCTTACCTATTCCCTCCCAACATTCAGGAGCCCTTGGTCTTTCCAAAAGACCAAAACACTTCCCCTTAAGGAGGTTCTAAAGGAGGTTATTTCAAGAGGTAAATCCTCTTCCTTTTTCATTTAATTTCATTTCAATTTATCTTGTTTTCTTATTCTATCCTAACCTCATATATTCAATTGATCATGATAACTCAGTAACATCTATATACTTGAATTATATCATGCTAATTTTAAAAACCATTATCAATCTCCTCACTCTCCCTCTTTTATTTTATAAATGAAATCATCATCCGGGAGGTGCCAATTTACAACCTTCATGGACGACAAAGTTTTGTTCTTAAATTTATTCTTCAAGGATGTTAATGAAACCATTTTAAAGATTTATATAGATTTAACAATTTATAATATAACCCTTTTTATGTTCTAGAAGTAATATATTTTCATAATACTAAATGATAAAACAAAATGAGTTGTTTATGATCAATAACCACCGTAATAATCTAAATGATTATCACTAAATGTATTATCTAATAATTCATACACATAATATGTAACCAAATTATATATATAACCATTTACAATTCTATATTCTCATTAAAAAAATTAAATTCCAATTCTGGAAAAATATACCAATTTTAAATGAACTCCAATACTTATAATCAAGCAAACCGATCATGAAATCAAGGAAACGAACACACCAGAACGACAGAATTCAATCATATAACTTATCAATGAGGACATAAATGAACTTAATAAAACTATAATGAATCAAATAAATTTATATAAGTTTCTTAATTAATTAATTAATGTATTTAATTGGATTATCCTGGAAGTTAAGGTTAAGTGCAGAACATGTTCGGACATAAGGTAAGGGTTTTCTACCTAAACCTCTATTTTCTTTCTGGTTACTCTTATTATCTTCATACCTCAATGAAATTATTAATTATTCTTATGTAAATATTTTGAATTATATGTTAATGATCTATATATTTGTACCAAACATAATCCTTCTTTATTTTATGGGGAGTTTCATGTTTTAAAAGGATATTTCAAAAATTATTCTCAATAAACAAGCCCGTTTCAAATGGACTTCTCGAACTCTTAACTATTTTCAAATGAACTATATAATATATTTTTATCCCCCATTATTTTTATAAAATCATTCATTTTATTACGTAAAAACTACATTATTTTAATTTTGGTTTTATGCAAAGATTTCTTCAAAAGAACTCTTCTTTTCAAAGAAAAAGAGTATTTATCTTAAGAATTATTCGATGATTTTATATAAGTATTTTCAACTATTTCAAAACTCTTGTTGATTTCTATGTTTAATTAGGATTAATATTTTATGATATAATCTTCCTAATTTTATTTATTGGTTTATTATTAGTTTGAATATGGATATGTTGTCTTGATACCATTCACCATATTACTCTGAAAGGTTAGTGTTCGTATTTAATGATTAGGGAAAGTTATTTAAATTTAATATGATAGTTTTAATATGAATGTATATGTTTTTTATGATTATAAACATTCATGTTGGGAATGAATTGGAATTATTACGTGATATTTGGGGCCCACTATAGCCCCTCGATGCATCGGTAGGTCTCATGAGATAAATTAGTTTGGGGTTTTACCTGTTTGTGTATGTTCTTGGCACGAGGCCTTGACAGAATGATTATAATGTTTAGAATTATGAATACCCTCATTCTAAAACTAGATATTGATAGTCCATGTGAATATTCGAAGAGTAGAATATCAATGGTTATGTTTTATGGCATTATTTAATCAGTTTTTATTCCATACATATTATGCTCAAGTTTATTTTTAAAGGCATGTGTTTTTAGTTTTTTATCATGCCTAGTGTTTATGTTTATGATTACTTTTGTAGTATTATTTACCCTTACTAAGCATATGAGATCACCCCTTTATTATGTTTTATATTTCTCTTGTATGTGAAGAAGTGTATTATGAATGTCTTGTATGGATAATCTAGGAGTTGTGGGAGTTACTAATGAATCTTCTATATTGTATTTCATTTCAAGTTTTAATGTTGAACTTATGTATCTATCTGTACTTCCAAAACTACTAAAATATTTCATCCTTTTGGATTTTACTTTATTTTAATCATTTCAATGTAAAAAAATAAGGTACCATCTCTGAGAAACTGGGGTTGGGGAATTACAAATGGTCCTTTTCTAAATTAGTTTTTCAAGTACCAATCTAGTTATCTCCTAGTAAATTCTTGAGTTTTTGAAATATTATCCTCTGATTTCATTCAGTTCTTATAAATGTAGATTTCTATCTTTCCCAAAACTTACCAAATCCAAATTCATTTATTTTATAGCCCAATAGGATTGGTGCTCCAACTCCACTAGAAGATGATAACTCTTTCCATAAACAATACGGTAGGGACTCATATCTATAGGTGTTTTGTATGTCATATGGTATGACCATAAGGTGTATTCAATCCTTTGGATCCAATCCTTCTAGTTTATATTAACCTCTTTATCCAAAATACCTTTAATCTCTTTATTGGGCACTTCATCTTGGGAATTTTTTGGGGGATGGTAATGTGTAGATGTCTTTTGGTGCACCCCATACCTTTTAATCATAGCCTCCATCTTCTTATTCAAAAATGAGTCCCTTAGTCACTAATGATTCCCCATGAAACTTCAATCCTACAAAAAATATTAGTCCTGGAATAATCACATACAACTTTTTCATCATCATTCACGGTGTCCTTATCTTCCACCAATTTAATTACATATTCCATAATAAGTAAAATGTAATAATTATAAAGATACATGGGAAAGGGTCTCATAAAATCAAATCCACATACTTCAAATATGTCACAAAAAATGGTGGGTTTTTGAAGAATCTCTTGTCTTTTTTAAATATTTCCAGAATATTAACACTTCTCCCATTCTTTAAAATACTCATATGATTCATTAAATAAGTTAGTCCAATGAATTATAGATTCCAAAACTTTTCAAGACATTATTTGTGGTCCAATGTGGTATCTATAGGTAAATGTATAACAAAATTCAAATACAGATCCTATTTCACTTACAAGTAATAACCTCCTTTTGACTTGATCGTTACATATTTTCCACAGAAAGGGATATTCCTAGTTATAGAATCTAGATTTAGCCTTAAGTTTGATCTTATAATGATAGTTAATGTGATAAGATACCTGAGAGGTGGCCAAATAATTCATTAAATTGACATACCATGGTACTTCACCTTCCACTATGTAGAGTTTCTCTATAGGTTTGTGATCATTGAGAGGGATAAGTTCTGGAATGTTTGTTTAAGTAGTGTTTTGAAGTCTATTTAGGTGTTCTTCCACCTAGTTTTAGCCTCTATTATTTTCCTTGATCTATAGGTTGAACTCTTTTAAGAGTAGTATCCATCTCACCAGCCTTGTTTTAGCATCATCCTTATTCATCAAGTACTTAAGTGTTTCACGATCAAAGTACATAAATACGTTAGTTCCTATTAAATAATATCTAAATTTATCCAATACAAAAACAATATCAAGTAATTATTTTACTGTAGTTGTGTAACTGAGCTGAGTGGCATCCAAGGTTATTGAGGCATATTTTTTAACATGTGGTCTTCCTTCAATACTTTGGGAGAGGATCTACTCCTATAGATTGTTTTTATACATCACACAACAACTCAAATGGGTTCTCCCAATCTAGGGGTTTCATAATTAGTGGGGTAATCAACTTTTCCTTTATCTCATCAAATGCCACCCAATAATTATCATTGAAAAATTTCAGTTTATTTTAAATTAAACATTGAATGTGGAAGATTAATATTATAAAAGTCATCGATGAATCTTCTGTAAAACCCCACATGTCCCAAAAATGACCTAATATATCCCACATAGGTGGGATATGAAAAATAATTGATTACGTGAACTTTAGAATTATCCACATTTAATGCATTTTTGTTAAATGATATGACCCAAAAATACCACTTTTTCAACTAGAAAGTTACACATATCAAAGTTCAAAAAAATATTTTTTTCTATGCATGTTTTCAAAAAACAAATCTAGGTTCCCTATGAAATAATCAAAGGAGTTTCAAAAAATAGTAAATTCATCCTAAAATACCTCCAGGTAGTACTCCATGTGATCTGAGAAAGTACTTACCATACACCATTGGAATGTACTTAGAGCATTGTATAATCCGAAAGGCATTCTACTGTAGGAAAAGATTCTAAATGGGCAGGGTAATGTTGTATTCTCTTAGTATTCTATGGAAATGGGTACCATAAAATAACTATAGAATCCATCTAAGATAGTAATGTATCATGCCTTATAACCTTTCTAGTATTTGGTATTTAAATAGGATGTGGAAATGATCTTTTAGGGTGACTTAGTTGAGTTTTATGTAGTCAATTCATACCCTCCAACTTTTTTGGAGTTTTATTGGAATTAATTCATTATTATCATTTTTCACAATTGTCAAACCAGTTTTATTAGGAACCATGTGGATGGGGCTAACCCATTGTTGGTAAGAAATTGGGTATGTTATGTTGGATTCCAATAGTTGTTCAATATATTTTTTAACAACTTCCATGATGGTTGGGTTAAGTCTCCTATGGGGTTTCCTAATAGGTTGAGAGTATCCTTATAGTGAAATTTTATGGGAAAAGACCTTGGGTTTTATCCTAGGGATGACTCCAAGGCTCTACCCTATTGCTTGAATTTTTCTTTTCCAAAGTTCAATTAAAATTTTATCTTAGTCTTGGGACAAGTGTTTAGATATAATCACTGGAAAATTTTCTCCTTCCATAAGATACACATATTTTAAGTAACATGGAAGAGGATTTAGTTTCAGTTTCTTGGGTTGTTCTAGAGATGATATTGAATTTAAATTTCCCACCTCCAAACCTCGAATATTCTTACAAAAGGGTATCATCTCATTTTATTCTAACAATTTGTCAAATAATTCATATGTTATTTCTTCTTGATTATTAAAAAGAAAATTTCTAGATTTTTGAGTACTCACTTGATCTTTAGTGTTTTATGTATAAATGGTATCTCATATAGATAACAATTATATAATCATACTTGAGCTTTAAAGGGTTTCAATACCTTCCTCAGGTCTAATTGCAATGAGTGAATGATTGGTTGAAGGGTTCCACTTGGATTCAAGAACATTTAAGTAAACATTTCTATCACCTAGTTCTATAGTGAGGGTTTTTTCATGTACATTAATGATTTTTTGTCCATATTTATGAATGGTCTTCCAAAAATAATGGGTGAATTCCCTTGTGGTCTATCTTCATCCATGGTGAGTACATAAAAGACTAATGGAAATACTAGTCTTTCAACTCCACTAGAACGTCCTCCAAGACTCTAGCTAAAAAGATAGCAGATCTATTGTCCAGTTGGAAAACAACTCTTGTGGGCTTCATATTTCTTATTTTCAAAGATGAATAGATATATTTAGACATGATATTAATTGAAGAACAAAGATCATATAAGGAATCAACAAATTTTAAAGAACCAATGGTGTAGGTAACAGAGAATTTCCCTAGATCTTGATATTTTTTGTTAATGGTGGTGTGATCAAGGATGAAACACTTCTCCCTTAGTTGATTCTTTCATTATCATCCATCCTCTTTCTCTTGGTGAAAATATCTTTGAGTAATTTTTCCTATTTAATAACTTTACTAATGGATTCCAAGAATGTAATATTAATTAAAACCTTTTGAAATGACTCTTAGATATCCCCTTCAAGTTTTTCTTCCTCAATTTTCAAGGATTATGTAAATTTGGAAGGGAATTGAAGGTTTATGTCCTTCTTCTCCATTTTTTTGTCGTTTCTATGTAGTTTCGGGTCTTTCCTTCATAAATATTGTATTGGGTTCTTCCTCAATCTTCTTGTCTTATTGTCTAAGTGGGGTGTTTTTCTATTCTAGAATCTATCCATAATTTTCAGAATTTCCAGACTCACCTTCTTCTAGATCAACTTGGGATTCTTTAGGTTAAGGTGGCTAGATATTATTTACACTCCTTATGATGATCATTCTCACACTTTGATTTGGGTTTGGGATTGTCTAAATTGTGTGTTTTCCTTGTTTTTTGGATAGCATGTCCATAATATTAGTAAATTTATGTAAAAAATCCTTTACTGTATTCTTAAGATTCTCTATCTCTATTCCATGACTTCATTAAACCGGGTTTTCACTAGATGAGGGTTTTCCATAGTGTTTTTGTTAAAAATGTGGTGGTTGATAAGGTTTTTGTTAGTATTAATTCGTGTATGGTTGTTGTAAAGGGAGTGGAATTTGGACTTTTTATTGTAAATGGGGTATAGTATGACTTTGTTTCCCTCCAAATATGTGATGGGTTTTCCCTTATATCCATGGTTGATTCTATTGGAACTGTCTCAGCTAGATTGTGTCTACACAGCTTTCCATACCATGTTCCTCAATAAACTGATTAGTGAAGTGATGGGGTGATGAACACAAACCACATGCTTGAGGTGGATTGGGGTTTTCATTCACTTATTTGACTACCATATGTCTTACAAGGCTTTTTAATTCTTCCAGTTTGGTTTCAATCAATGGTGATGAGTCAGAATCTTTTACCTCATAGATTCCTCTAGTGTTAATACCTCTTGTTCCAAATTCTAGTGAATTATGAGCAATCACCTCAATTATGATCCTAGCTTCCATGGGTGAATTTTCTATCATAGATCCAGTATATTATGCATCCAATAGATTTATCGCATTTTCCAGTAGCCCCTGGTAGAAGAATATTAGGAAGTGATGGTCTTCCATAGCTTGGTGAGGACATCTTGCACACCACTTTTTGAATCTTTCCCAAAATTTGAAGATGGTTTCTCTAGTATATTTTCTGATGGTATAGATATCCTTTCTTATTTTAGTGCTTTGGGTGTCTGGGAAGAAAATTTTCATGAAACTTCTTTGGAGATCAACCCTTTCATGACCTGACCAAAGTCGAGGCTCAAGCCGTAACTACCCCAAGCCCATGTCTATAGACCAAGGGATGAAGACCAACACTGAAGAAAAAAAATAACATGGGGATTACTTTTCATGTGTACCAATATGCACACACACACATATCCATCTTGATAAAAACAATTCGAGGGAAAGAGTAAAAGATGCAATACTTCTATAAAGTAAACCAAACATGATTGAACCTCTATAAAGTAAAAAATTATGGTAGTGTAAACATAAAATTAAATGAAAAAATCACACCCAACTAGAAATATGTCCCAACCTGAAAAAAAAAACTGGAAAAGTAATTAGCTGAGAGATCCCAGCTCATGAATCCCAAGCTACGACCACCATACGCATTCTAAGCACCCAGTATCCCTAAGCTCCTATATAGTCACGGTTCACCTACCTATCTTCTCCATAAGACACGACACATGTTGAAAAATCCCATATAGGGTTGAGTATATACATACCAAGTATGAAACCCTGAAATCATAAGTGGGATAAGTAATAGATACAATAGGAATAGAAATAAAGTATATGCAAGATGCAATCAAAGGGAACAGCTCAACCCAAACCAACAGTGAAATTAAGATCGTCCAAATATAAGGGGATAAACACATTGATTAGATGAATTACTCATCAAGTATTATCCACCTATAACAGGATATTCGAATCATCAAACCATGAGAAGCTAGACACAGAAAGCATGTGGCATACATTGTGCATATTTTCCTCTCTTAGATGGAGAGTAACCAAATCCAAGGTGTGGATACAAATGGATATATATATATATATATATATATATTCTCATTAAAAGAATCCAAAATGGGAGTGTAAGGGGATATCCATCTCACAACTCAGCCCAAGAAGAAGAGTATCCAACAGTTCCAAAAGTCCATCAATGATGCCCAGCATCCCACACATCTACCCATAAGTAACCATCCATTTCTAAACACACCTCATCACTATGTCACATAGTCTAGGGGTCCAAAAAATCAAAGTATAGGATTTGTGCCCTAGTAAATCAGGGGGTTCCACTATAAACATCTAGGACCCATTATCAGATACCAAAGAAGGGTGTCGCTTAAAAGGTTGAAGACCCATGACCATTCCAACTAGAGGGTGCCACTCTATGTCATTGAAGATACATGCCCTTACCCACTATATGGTTCCACTCATAAGGTCAAGGACCCATTCCCAGTCTATCTAGATGGTTCCAATCTAATTCATCGAGGAACCATGCCCTACCCCACGACAGGGTTCCACTCAGAAGTTCTCTGGTGATCCTGGGTGATCACTGCCATCGTCGAGCATCTTTTAAGTAATCACCATGCTTGTAAAATTTCCCAACATATCTATTAACATGAAACTAATGGTACAATCATGTTATACCTGGAGAAATACCCAATATAGGCTACTCGTGGGACAAAATTTGAGTTTAAACAAGGAGATATAGACAATTGAAGTTTCCCCAAAAAGGAACTAGGGGTACATGGTGTGTGAGGGGAGCCACATGGTGTGTGGTCCCTCTCCACTGCCTATTCATGTTCCTATCCAGCACATAGCCCTGTCTCATGTAGTAGTACATGCCTTGTAGGTTTACTACATGGTGTGTCCAGTCTAACCAAAATCGGGTTGGGTCATGCTCATCGTGTCGATATACCGAAGTACACAGCCATGTACCAAGTCATGTACTTTCACAAGGTTTACCTCCCATGTGATCTATCACATGGGTTGTCCAACTGATTAAGGGATACATGGAATGTAGAAGGGTTGCATGCCATGTCATCCTTAAGTTTTCTAAAACCCTATATACTGCCATTGAGGGGGATACACGTTGCTTGATGATCCTTGAACATGGAGTGTAGTTGGGTTTTCTCTAAAATACTCATATCCATGATCCACACTTGAATATGCTCAATCTGACATATATCCCACCTTGAATCCATCTGAAACATATAGATCTGGTTATAGATCGCTGATTCTGTCTGTGACTCGCCGACAAACGGCCACCATTCATCGTTGAAAGTGCATCACTCAAGCCTTATTCCACCGTGCCTTCCACATTTATTTTTTTGTCTCAAATCACTGAAAAAGTCATACAAAACTCACAATGACCACATATTTGTTCTCGTTTCATCTATATTCTCCTTGTCTGCAAAACCATTATGAATCTAGGGGTCTGGTCAGGCTTAGTACCACCAAGAAATTGTCAAACTGGGACCAAGGTTCCCTAACAATGAAAAACGCAAAGAAAAAACATGAAAAGCACAATAACAACGGTTAAATGATCGAGTCCAGTCATTATTGGCCAACTGATCGAGAATGGGGAACCCAGAGTTAGAAAAAAAATAAAAACAATTTGATTTATGTACAAAGGTTCATGAAATTGTCCAAAAAATGGTGAAGATCCAAAAACATGGATGGATCTACTCAAAAATTTAATCAAAGTGTGTAAAAACACCAAAAGGGGATTCTTTACTCAATTATGGATCTTTCTTTGATAATGAACATGTCCTCTAATGATTCGAGAGCAGTTTTTGCATTTATAGTGTCTTGTTCTTATCTGATCCAGAGTTCCATCATCGTATGAGGAGATTCACCAATGGAGGAGGAAGAGGGAGCTCTATAATTATTCGAGAGTTAATTTGGATAACCCTAGAGAACTTATCCTAGTGATATTCTTGTAGAAATATCAGTTGCATTTAAATGAGTTAATTAATTGATCCACTTAACATACCATCATTGAGAGAGGGGTCTGAATGCCCTGTAACGACCCATTTTTTGTCACGCCTAGGGTAAACATCATATTCTGGACTCAATCGTGGTCTTGGATTTTTGATCCATGCTTTCATTTAAGATTTATCCCATTTCCTTTAATAATTTGGGCACACATAATATAGAATATATTTAATATTTTTATAAAATTAATTTTGGGCACACTAAGCCTCAGAATCATATTCTATCTCAGTTCCTAGATCTAGAAATATATATTTAAATATTTAAAATACTTATAAGGGAAAAGAATTCTATATAATCCTTCAATATTTTCATCCCCAAAAAGAAAAAACTAAGTAAAAAAATTGGGATACTGAGCTCACAATTGGCTCTCCTACTCTCAGGAACTCTCCTACATGTTTCTATATTGACACAACACATGGACCAAGGGGATAGTCCATCCACATAGGGTCCTCTCCTACCGATCATTAATCCCCACTGGGTGCTCCACAAATGTGGATCCATCCTCGATATCCAGCTCACCCCAGTCAACAATGTGCATGTAGTCATGAACGTACTGCCTCAGTTATGACACATGGAAGATGTTATACACCCTCTCTAGCTATGGGGGTAGGTATAGGTGGTAGGAAGCCTCACCAACCCTCTGCATGATCTCAAACAGCCTGATGAACCTCAGGGATAACATGCATCCCCAATCAAACATCCTCAATCCTCGTCATGGGGAGACTCTCAAGAAAATGTGGTCTCCCTTATCGAACTCCATGGGCCTATGATGGTGATCTATGTAAGACTTATATCTACTCTAGGCTGTCTTCATCCACTCATGGATGACCTAGACTTTCTCCATCGTCACTTGTACCATCTCTGGCCCCAAAAGAGATTATTCACCAATCTTTATCTAGCACAAGGGTAACTTACAAGGTATCCCCTACATGGCCTAAAAAGGTTTCATGTTTATGGTAGAGTAATAGGTGTTTTTATACACAAACTCAACCAAGGGAAAGTGATCCTCCCATCTTTATCCTAAATATAACACGCAAGCCCTCAGAATATCCTCCAATACTTGGATAGTGTGCTCAGTCTACCCATCGGTTTGGGGATCAAAGGAAGTACTCACCCTAATTTGGTTCCTGAATGAATCCTATATTACTCTCCATAATCCTGAATTAAACCATGCGTTATGATTGGAGACAATCATCGATGGCACCCCATGAAGGTGAACAATCTCTCATGTGTAAAAATGCCCCAAACTCTCCACCAAAACCTTCTCCCTAATATAAAGAAAGTGTGATGACTTTGTGAGTCCATATACTATCACCCAGAGATAGTAATGTCTCTTGTATATGCATGGAATCCCTGTGAAAAACTCTATATATATTTTGTCCCATTTCCACTATTGAATCTCAAGGGGCTGCAACAAACTTGTCAGAACATAGTGATTAGATTTCATCTGTTTATAGGTGAGGCACCAAGAAATAAAATCAGCTATACTACACCTCATGTTAGACCAAAAAAACTTACACTAAATATCTCTTTACATCTTCCCCACACCAGAATGTACAACTATGGGAGAAGTGTGGAACTCTCACATCAACTCCTCCTAAAATGTGATGGGAACAATTATTCACCCCAGGAATAAGATGAAATGATTATCACCTTAATAATATTTATCTGGTGATTCACCTATGGATATATGATCACATAGGACCTCATAGTAGATATCTCATAGTTGAAACTCTCTCACATGCTTGAGGAGTGGAGGATTCAACACCATCGACTACAGAAATGTCACACCCTCCTGTTCCACCAGGGTCAGCTACAAGGAGGCCAACTACTCTAAATCCCCCTACACTAAGTGATCCTAGTACTTTATAATAATGGAATCTACTACTATGTTCCCCTTACCTAGAGTATAGACTATCTCAAAGTCATATTCTTTTAGGAATTCTAACCAGCATTGTTGTCTCAAGTTCAGGTCTCTCTGCATGAAGACGTACCTGAGACTCCAGTAGTATGAGTATACGAAAAAGAACTCTCTGAGAAAGTAGTTTCTCACATACTTAGGGTGAATAACACCAATACTATCTCTATGTAATGATTCATGTAGTAGTCCTCATTTGGTCTCAACTACCTCAACATGTATGTGTTAACTTCCTTCTGCTACATCAATATGCAGTCGAGCCTATATCTTGAGGCATCACAATACACTATAAATTCTATGCCCTAATTTACTAGTCTCAACACTATTTAAATCATCATCCATATCCTCAACTCCTCAATATCCCTCTAGAACTTCTCATACCAAGTAAATGACTACCCTTTCTATGTTAGGGTGTTCAAAGTGGCTTTGATTCTAGAGAAGTGTTCCACAAACATCCTGTAGTACCCTATCAAGCCAAGAAATATCTACACCTCTTACAAACTCTTTGGTGGATCTAAAGAAATAAATAATTTGATCTTTGATGGATATATGGATAAACCCTGAAATTCCCTAGAAAGTGAACCTCATGAATCCATAACTGGAACTTCAATAGATTTTCGTAAAGCTGGTGCTCTCGAAGCATGTCTAGGACCACCCTTAAGTGCTCTGCATGATTCTCCTATGATGTAGAGTAGAATACTATGTCATCAGTGAAGACATTAATAAACTAGTCCAAGTACATATAGAATACCTGGTTCATCAAATCCCTAAACACAATGGGATAATTCTTCACATCAAAGGGAATCACTAGGAACTCATATTTTCCATAGTAACATCAGAAATCCAATTTTGGAATATCATCCTCGTGAACCCTCAACTAGTGGTATCCAGACCTGAGATCGATCTTCTAGAACTATATTTCAACTCAAAATTGGTCAAATACATCATCATTACTTGGAAAGGGGAACATGTTCTTTATTGTGTCCTGGTTTAGGCAATGATAATTCATGAAAATCCGTAAGCTTCCATACTTATTTTTCATGAACAAGACTGGAGTCACCCAGGGGGGACACATAGGATCTAATTAAACCCTTCTCCTAAAGGTATTCTAACTACAACCATAGCTACTGGATCTTGATAGGTCCCATTTGATATGACATTGATGATATTGGAGAGTTTTTAGGATGAAATTCGATGCAAAACTCCATCTCCCACCTCATAGGTTGTCCTGGAACATCCTTGGGGAATATTTCCATGTAATCCTCTATAACTGAAGGAATCAATATGCTCAGAGAGCCTACTGCACTAAGGGCTACACTCACCAACTGATGGGTGATGGGTTGCAGCCTTCTACTCGTAAAAACCCTCTTGAACTACCATGAGATATTTCTCACCAGAGAAGGGGAATATAATCCCATCAATGCATAAGAATATGAATTGTTTGTAGTGATAGTCAATCTAGGACTAGACAATGGATAGTAAATTCATACCCAAGATGATTCCATAGGGTTCCATCATGATAACCAAAAGGTCCCATGTGAACCTATCTCCACCAAGTGTAATCTCACATTGTTGGAAGATAAAATATACAAAATAAGTGTTCCCTGTATGAACCTTAAGATGAAGCTATTAGACTAGTGAATCAACTAGGAGATTTGGATCTCACACCAAGAGCATAGAGTTAAAGGATTGAATGAAAAATGTGTCTACTAATACTAAATAAATAGTAGAATAAACACATATTGTACCTCTAATCATCTTGAGTATTGTGGGATCATAAACGACCATAGACAACAGCAATCCATCGCCCTGGCCACCGGCTCCTTAAGCCTGATGTGGGCCTCCTAGTGGTGGTAGTGGGAGGATATCATTCTAGTTCCCACCACCCATAGCTCTTCCTGCTCCTCTTCTAGATACACCTCCCTAGGGACCACCCTACCATTTCATGGGAGATCCCTGATCATGACACTGTCTCTTCCGTGGTGATCCATCAGGTATTTATCCCTTCTTATCATCATGTCTAGTTAGGCAGTCCAATGCCATGTGACCTCACCTGTAACAAGTGAATCATCATCCCTCTTTGGGATACCCTGGTCCTTTGCACTACCTCTAACTACGTTCCTATATCTGATCATGGGAAGATCTCATGCACTGAGACCCTGGCGCCTAGTGTATACTAGCTTCTGTAGACGACTTAGCTCTATGGAATCTACTACTAATTTCAGCAATTTGGAGTCCCTATGATAGAAATATCTCTTTCGACAGTTCCCTATCCTACACCCCTACATATATGGGGATTCACAACGGCACCGTGATGGCTCAGATCACTCTATAGAGTCCCTACTCAAACTTTCATTCTCGAAAGTATCCATCTCAGATCTTGTCAAGAGAGTACCATGTAATGTTTTTGAACCAAAATGCATACTCATCCACCATCATTTTTCCCTGTTGTATCTCTAGAAGCACCTGGATCTAGACTAATCACAAGAAGGAAGGGTAAAATCCTCATGAAACGGTTACTTGAAGTGAGGTCACAAGAGTGTAGGCTCATTGTACATCTTCATAACATGGATCCACTAGTGCTTAACTACTCCGTGGAAAATGATAGTTGTCCACATAACCATATAATCAGTTGGTGTTAGAATAATCCATGAATATAAAAAAAAACAAATCGATCCAATCCTCTACTGCTTGAGGATCTAGCTCTCCATGGAACCTCAGCAGCCTCTAACGCTGGAACTCATGGAGCATGCTATGTTTCCACACATCCTCAACTTGCTCTGACGGAATGGTCTACTTCTCGAAAGGTGTATGTACTACTAACTTCCCACATAAAGGAAGAGGATCATGGTATGGACCCTAAACTGAGGCCTCATTGCTCATTGATTCATCCTCATGAACTAGAGTCTGTATCCTGGCTTGCCGGCGTCACGGAGGCATCCTAAAAATTATCAAGGAGTAAAATTTTTAGATGAGAATATATATATATAATAAGGGTTATATGACTTAATAATTATGGTAAAATACTCAATCCTATATGATTCATGTACTATTGATCCCCATAAAAAATGTCTTGGCATGCTGAGTGGACAAACATGTAGTTAGGGTCCTAGAAAATGGATACATCAGCCGTTGCACCATCACTGGATTCTCTAACCTGAGAGTTGTACTCAAGACACTCTGAAAATATTACCGTAAATCCAACCAAAACATTTTAAGGGGACTATCTTGAAAAAATTCCCAAGGATCAAACTACCTTTGATACCAATTTATCATGACCCAACCCAAGTTAGGGCTCGATCCACAACTACCCCAAGCCCACCTCAATAGGATAGGGGATAGATACTAGAACTGAAGGCATAAATAACACAGGTAGGACTTTTCCTAAGTACCTATATGAACACACACATCCATCTCGATGAAAAATTTAAAAGGGGAAGAGTAAAATATGCAACACTACTATTAAGTAAACCAAGCATGCATGAACCTCTAGACAGTACAAAAGTACAATAGTGTAAACTGAAAAATAATGGGGAAAATATACACCCAACCAAAAATATGTCCTAACCTAATAGAACACTGTAAATATAAATAGCTGAGAGAGCATATCTTTTGAATCCCAAGCTACAACCATCGTATGTGGTCTAAGCACCTATTATCCCTAAGATACTCTAGAGTCACAGTTGACCTGTCCTTCATCTGTATAAGACACAACACATGGTGGAAAATCACATGAAGGGGTGAGTATATACATACCTAGTAGGACACCCTGAAAGATGAAGGTGGAATTAAGAGATAAAATAGGAAGATAATGATAGTGGATACAAGATACAGTCAAAGAGAACAGCTCAACCCAAACCAAGAGTGAAAGTATGATCATCCTAACATAAGGGGATAAACACGATGAGTATATGAACTACTTATCGAGTATTCACCACCTATATAAGGATATTAGACTCATCTAACCATGATAATATAGTCAAAATCACGTGAAACACCCCACACATCTTCGCCTCTCCTAGAAGAAGAGTAACCCAATACAAGGTGTGTATACATAAGGATATATATATCTTTGTGTTTGTTTGTGTGTGATCAAAAAAATAATACAAAACGAGAGAGTAAGGGGGTCTTCATCATACATCTCATCCCAAGAAGAATATTAACTGACAGTTCCAAAATTCCATCAATGATTCCCAGTATCCCATGTGTCTTCACATAGGAAACCGTTCATTTCTAACCATGCCTCATCATTATGTTGAATAGTACAGGGTTCTACAAACTCAAAGTAGAGTACCTGTGACCTAGTCCTTTAGGGGGTTTCTCTCTGATCGTCGAGCACCCATGTCCTGATACCACAGAAAGGTGCCACTTAGAAGGTCGAGGACTCATTCCCATCCCAGCTGGAGGGTGCCACACTAAGTCATTGAGGACTCATGCCCTACCCCACAGAAGGGTTCCACTTAGAAGTTCGAGGACCCATGCCCATACTAGCTGGAGGTTTCCACTCTAACTCATTGAGAACCCATGACTTTCCTCTCAATATTATTCCAATCAGAAGTTTGAAGACCCATTCCTTGCACGGATAGAGGGTCTCACTCTAATTCATTGAGGACCCATGCCCTACCCTGTATGAGGGTGCCACTCAAACCGTCTTCGTCGATCCTACATGATCATTTCCATCATCGAGCATTTCCTAAGTAATCACCATTCCTATACCATTTTACATATTATCTCCAAATCTTCAACCAAGTAACCATCTTGTTCTACATGGAAAAACACTCAGGTTAGGCTACTCATGGTCTAAAATCCAAGTTCAAACACAAGTGATATGAACGAATGAAGTTTCTTCAAAATAGAACTAGGGGTACAAGATGTGTGAGGGGAACAAAATAGCATGTGGTCCCACTCCACCACTTTTTCATGTCCCTAGATAGTATACGTCCTCATCCCATGTAGTAGTACATGTCATGTAGGTGTACTACATGGCGTGTCTAGGCGGGATCAGGCAGTGTCCTACTAACCATGTCTATGTACCAGAGTACACGGTTGTGCACTTGGCCATGTACTTAAACATTATTTCCTACCCATGTGATCCATAACATGGGTTTTCCAACTAGGTAATGGATACATGGTGTGTATAAGGGCTACACGTTGTGTCATCCTCACATTTTATAAAACCCTAGAAGCCACTACTAAGGGGGATACATGTCGTGTGTTTATCCTTCAACATGGTGTGTTGTAGAGTTTTCACCAAAAACCTAAGATCCATTATCCACACTTGAATCTACTCAATGTTCCTTATATCTTTCCTTGAATCTTCTCCAAACTTATGAATCTATTTGTAGATCATAGATTCCAATTGTCTCTCACCAAAAAATGACTATCGTTCATCATCGTAAGTCCATCGCTCAAACCGTATCCCATTGTTCCTTTTTGAGTTTGATTTCATGGTCTCAAATCACCAAAAAGACCATCCACAACTCACAATGATACTAAATATATTCTTTTTTCATCAATCTACTCCTTTTTCATGAAACTTCTATGATTTTTGGGCTCTGATTGGGCTCGGTATCACCCGAAAATTATCAAACCCTGACTGTGGGGTCATAGCAGTGATGAACGTGAATAAAAAAGATGTAAAAGAAAAATAAAAATGTTTAAATGATTAGGGTCAAATTTTATTTTCCAATCGATCAATAACATGGAACCCAGGGTTAGAAAACAAAATAAAATAATTTCATGTTTGTACATTGGCACATGCAATTGTCCAACAATTGGCACAGATCCAAGAACAAGGATGGATATTGTCAACAATTTAACCAAAGGTTGTAAAAATAAAAAAATATGATTCATACCTCTATTAGGTACCATTCATTGATGAATAAAACATTATCCAATGACTTGAGAGGAGTCTCTATGTTCATTTCATACTGATCTTCTCTGATCTAGAGTTATGTCTTCATCCGAAGAGATTCTCTAATGGAGGAGGAAGATAGAGCTCTAGAATTATCTCAGGGTTTATGGGGATAACCTTAGAGAATTAAGCATGGGTATATTCTTATAGAATTATTTTTTGTGATAAAATTATTTAATTAATTAATTTAATAATTAATTAATCCACTAAATGTACTGTCATCATGAAAGGAGTTTGAACACCCCACACCGAACCATTTTATATTGCATCTAGGGTAAACATCATGTTCTAGAATCAACTGTGGTTTCAGATTTATGATCTAATATTACATTTAAGATTTATCCTATTCCCTTTAAGAATCCATGCATGCTTAATATAAAATATATTTAATATTTTTATAAAATTAATTTCAGACACATCGGGCCTCAGAATCGCATGTCATCTCAGCACCTATCTCGGAAAATATATATAAAAATATTTTAAAATCTTACAAGGTAAATACTGGATCTCTATAATCCTAGTCATGCATCTCTCTAGGTTGTAGGCTATACAACCACTCCTTTGTATCTCCCTCTAATGAAAATAATAATTCCCTCCACTTTACTTGTTCCTCAATAACTCCTCTTGGCTTGAAGCTTAAAAAAACATAGATGAACTCCTAAATGTGTTAGTTCAAGTCTTATTTTGCATGGCCATGGAACTTCGGTAATACATGAATCATAATAACTAGAAGTTAAAAGTCATTATATTTAAAAACCATATTTATTTGATTATTTTGGTTAGAAAATTGTGGGTCACAAAGGTCCCTCAGGGTTTTCTGTGGGTTAATAGCTATATCTTCTTGCTCTGACTGAATATTGGATGTTTTACTTGAGTCATCTAACTTGATTTTTTAAAGTGGTTTTCAAGATTAATATTCATAAGACTACTTATAAAATTTCCATAAATCTCAGGAACAAGATCAAATATTTCCTCATTAGAGGTCCTCGTCATGAAAGTTAAGGGTTTAATTTAACACCTATTACTTGACAGTGTGTTGAGCATATATTAATTCAATAATTTTGGTAATTTCTTTTTGTTTTTTATGATCACAATTTCCCTCATTTTTTTCACTAATGGATTTTCTTTTTAGTAAATTTCAAGAAATTATTATTCATGGAAATATTTATTCTGGACATATATTCAAGTCATTGATCCATGAGAAATATTTGTTAAAGTATTCAAAGCATGTTTTAACATATTCTGAAAACATTGTTCATACCCTACATGTGCAAGTGTAACATAAAGAGTCAACCCTATATTAAAAACATTGTGTATGGATATTATACCCAACGTTATCGATAAACTATGATTAATTAACCCTATTCTTGGATGGAACCTTACATTTGAGAAAACAAAATGTATGGATAAGGAACCCTATGTAAGTAAGGAACCTTATGTTGGAGGAAACAAAAGTATGGTACATCAACCCTAATTTTTCAATCAATCATACATTGTTAACCTTATATTTGTTTTCATCTCATGAAGAAACCCTACGTTTGACTATTCAATGATGAAGTTTTTAATCTGTGATATTATTCTAGATTTATGCAATAGTCTTGACGGAAGTAAATATCTATTGAAATCCATATTATGACTGATTCAAAGGCTCATTATGATTATTTTAAAGACTTGGATTCAATGGAGTAAATAATTTCTATTCTTATGGTGTGTTATGACTCTCTTGAATGTTTTTTAATTCAAATATTCATGATTTATTGTGCGATATTTCTAAAGATGGTTTAACCTGGAGCAATTCAACCTACCATATAAATATCAAGACATTATTCATTAGAATATATATATATATATTATACAGAGGGGATATAAAAAAGGAAAACTACGTGTCATCACCTTCAGATATGAACTTTGGAGAAATACATGTTTTGATCTATCTAAAATATTCAATTTTGATGTTATCGTCGTTGCTACTACATTTTATTGTTACATCTTCTTTTGCAAGAATGAAAAAGAATTTGTAAGAGATAAACTTTGGAGACATACAGGTTTACACATATTTCTGGTATTTTTGATATCAATGTTTGAATAAATCCTACATGATGTTGATGATTTATTTATAGGTGTACATTATTGAAGTTATTATTTCATCTATTAGTTTTTGTTGTAAAATGTGATTTTGAACCTGTACCTTAAAACAAATCAAACTCTTTTTATTTTGTGTAGTTTGGACAACTCGTACTCAGCCGTGGTTAAGTGTAAACTTCTTGTAGTAAGTTGTGGATTTAATGTCCCCTGTAAAATAACCACAAGTATTTGTAAAGTATTGTTTTAAGGCTTCAACTGCATACACATAGTTGTGGTTTTGAAGGTCTCGGGATAATGTGACTTGCTAGTGAAATCACCAAGCTTGTGGATTTGAGCGTTGGTGGAGTTTTTTAAGGGATCTTCATGCCTTAAACCACAATACATCACTATTTTCATTTACTTTATTTATTTCTACTTCTCACTCATCTTTAAAATAAAAATAAAAGTTCACTATATAACAAGAGAGGTGTTCAGAATCCGTCAAAGTTGAAAACCACAATTCACCCCCACCTTGTCTCTTTGTCTTTGTTATAACTATATCGACATAACCATTTTTATCATAGGTAGTGCTCTACTGGTATATTATCCTTTTAAAAAATTATTTTTCCTATGTGATATCAACAAGTGGTATATGAAGACTCTGTTGAAAATTTATTGGCTCTAACAAAATTGAGTTAAATATTCAGAAAAATACATATTGAAATGGTTAATCCAAGAGAAGGTATGTCCATTATCCATTCTCCTTATTTTAATGGTAATAATTATGGATTTTGGAAAGGTTTTATGATTATTTATTTGAAAAATATTAGAAAAAGAGTTTATTTGAAGGATGTTAAACCTTATGATATTCCTAAAGAGTATTTGGATGGTTGGAATAATGATCAATAAAGAGATTATGATTTTAATTCAAAACCTATTAATTTTATTGTGTGTGTATTAGGAACTGATGAATTTAGTCGAGTATCTCAATGTCTTAGTGCTTATGATATGTGGAAAACAATTGTTGTTAACTATAAAAGAACTAAAAATATTAGATATTTAAGGTACACTACTTTGAAACTAAAGTTTGATAGATTAAAAATGTATGAGGATGAAACTATCACTCAAATAAATGAAATATTGATATAGATTTGTAAAAATGTTTTTGATTTGGGAGATACAATTTTACAAAAAGATCAACCATTAAAAGTAATCATAGTACTACCCTCTAAGTGGAAGGGGATATCTGAAGCTATACGCCAATATACACAAGTAAAAAATCTATCTATGGAATAATTGATTGATACTTTAATGATGTATGAATTTGAGATGCAGGATGAAGATAAAAATCATATAAAACATGAAAAAGATACTCTCAAAACTTCTATGGTTGAATCATCTAATTCATGTCATCCAGATTTAGACAATGAATAATCAGATCTTACTGATAGGTTTGAAAAGTTATACAGAAATAAGAATAAAGTTACTAGAGAAAATAAATGTTGTAATAGAAGGGAAACACGCCATACAAATGAAAATTTTACATTACTCAAAACACAAAGGAAATCTGATTATAAGAGAAAAAGAAAGAAAATTATAAAATATACCTAGAGTAATACTTTGGGTTCACATGATAAATCTTATACAGATTAAAAGGTTAAGCATAAAAGAAAGGTGATATGTCTTATAGCTCATATTGATCATGAGGTATAATATTCTTACTCTCAAAAATCTAGTTGTGAAAAAACTTTCTTATGATGAATTAAATAGGAATTTGTTTATGATACAAGATAAATATGAATCCTTGATGAATGATCATAGAAAAATTAGAAAAAATTATGATACTATTTTATTAGATAAGGAAAATTTTTCGAAATAGATTAACAATTAATAGTCTAATTCTTCTAAAATTTCATGTGATTTTATTGATACTAAGATTAAAGAATTATTAGTTTAAGTTGATGATTTAAAAATAGATTTTAGTATGTTAATAAAAGGAGAAAAAACTTCAAATAAAATACTTGTAGAAAATAAAATACTTAAAGAAAAATTTGGAATAGGAAGTAAGGGTGAAAGACTAAAACTATATAAGAATTATTGTATTCCTGGTTTAAATAGAAAAAGTATGTATACTGTTAAATATTTTTCCTAGATAATTAATTTTCATTATGAAAATGATTTTTGTTTAAAAAATCCTCAAATTTCTAGTGTTAAAAATGCCTATTGTTCAAAGGAATTATCTAACATGAATAGTAAAATTCCTACTCAAAATAAACAATTTTGGTCACCAAAAAACTAGTTGTTAACACGCTCGGACCCAAAAGCATATGGGTATGAAAAGGAACTTTCATTTGATATATTGAAGGATTATACCACTATGTTATATCATCAAATCATTAAGTGGTTGAATGATGGATGCATAAAAGGCTCTACGAAAGGAGTGAACAACTCTAATGTAGTTTGTTATAAAGAATTCTTAGAACTAAAAACACTGATCCAGGAAGTATTTCACTTTTATATGCCTCTGGTAGATTAAAAATTTAATATAGGAGAAATATATTTCTCAAAAAATTGATAAATACTAAAACTTAATATTCAAATATCTTTAAAACCTTTTGAAAAATACATTATTTTTTTAAATTATGAAAAGTTTGTATTTTCTTTCAGTAAAACACTTTGAAATCTTTTTATTTTGAGTTTTTTGGAATTTAATTTTCTTATGAAACATAAACATCATATGAAAGCATGTCTTTTCATAAGTTGAAATTTAGATATATTATTCTTTGTTTTTCGACTAAGAAATATGAAATGTCATCTGCATTATGACAGAAAAGAACATATCACCTTCTTCGTAAATATTTTTATTTTATCAGTCTTCTTATTCAGAATATATTGTTCCAAATATGTTGGGAAACCATAAACAACAAGATGAAATGATCAAGTTCTACTAGTTCAAAAGAAAATTTTTCTTACATAAGAATAAAAGGTGATCCTTCTTATCAGTTAGAAGAAAAATCTATTTCATTTTTTAAAGATTCATATGAAAAGTCTACTAAAAGAAATAGATAAGTTCATGGTGATGAAGAACTAGAAGTCTGTTCTTCTCAAATGTCTTATGAAAGGATTCTACTGAAATTCATAATCTTAAATGAAGAAAAGGTAAAACTACAAGCTTCATTGGATGTGTCTAGAAAGTCAAACAATGGTCTATAGAAATTATCTGTGTCGAAAACAGTTTTTTGATTTTTTACAAAAGGAATATCAGAATATAAAGGATAGTTCAATCTCAAAGGAAGACCTTCAAGTATTTAAAGTAGAAATGCTAATGAAAATGGAGTTTCTCAGAAGAGAAGTTGTTTCCAAGATGGATCTTGATAACATGACAATGTTTTTACTTGAACAATGTTTGTCTTCTTCTAATCAAATAATATCAAATGTTAAAAATAGATTAGAAGAGTTTTCAAGAGTTTTAGCTACTTTAAGAGAAAAAGTTTGAACTTTGAAATGTTAATATGAACAGTCTAATCCTTTTTAACCCTTCAATTTTTTTTCTGATCATTTAAAAATCAATGATATATGTAATATTTCTAATATAATATCTAGTTAAAATAGTATTATGAATTAATTCATAATTTCATTTTGGTTTTATTATGTAAATATTGAACTTAATTTTTATTAATTGTCTCAGTTTATAATTGTAAGTAATAATCTTGGTTTTATACGAAAAAATTATTTTAAAAATGTTTTAATTCATTAAATAATCCTATATACTATGATTTAAGGGGAATATTATGGAAATAATCATTTTATAATCCTATGCACCTTATTTAATTTTTTTCATAAATTTAGGGGGAGTTAGTTTTACTACTCTTATATTTTTGATTTCACAAAAATTGGGAGAAGTTATTATAAATTTGGAAGAATTTATTGTTATTTATTCCTCATATCCTTAACATATACGAAAAGTTTATACTTTCTGCTCGTAATTTATATTTTACATGTTTATCTTAATGGGGGGAATTTATCTGAAAAATGATTTATATGGGGAGAAGTTTTAATCCATATAATGGGGGAGAAGTTTCCTTTATGGAATAAATATTATAAAAATAAAATCAGAAAAGAAATTTATTTTGAAAATTGTTTTTAAATTTTAAATTTTTATGTTATGGGTTTTATGATCATCAAAAAGGGGGAGATTTTTGAGCATATGTGGATTCAACAATTTTAGAAATTTCTTTTTTTTTTTGATGCTCACAAACACCCACATTTTTTTACTAAAGGATTTGATTTTAAGTAAATTTTAGGAAATCATTATTTATTGAAATATTTATTCTGGACATATATTCAAGTCATTGATCCATGAGAAATATTTTTTAAAGTATTTGGAATGTGTTTTAACATATTATGGAAACTTTTTTCATACCCTATGTGTGAAAGTGTAATGTAAGGAATCAACCCTGCGTTCAGAATAGTGCATATGGATATTATACCCTATGTTTTCATGAAAGTATTTTTAATCAACCCTATGCTTGGATGGAACCTTAGATTTGAGAAAACATAATATATGGATAAGGAACCCTATATAAGTAAGGATCATGGCACTTGAGGAAAAAAACGTATGTTACATCAACCCTACTTTTTTGATCAATTGAATGTTTTCAACCCTACATTTGGTATTTTTTCATCACATGAAGGAAACCCTATGTTTTACTATTCAATGATGGAGTTTTGAATCTGTGGTATTATTTTAGATTTATGCAATGGTCTTAATGGAATTAAAGATCTATTCAAAACCATATTATGACCGATTCAAAGTCTCATTGTGATTGTTTTAAATACTTATATTCAATGGAGTAAATTGTTTCTATTCTTATGGGATGTTACGACTATCTTGAATGTTTTTGAATTAAAATATTCACAATTTATTGTGAAATTTTTCTAAGGTATGATTGATAAGAAGATGTTTAACCTCTCATATAAATATCAAGATGTTATTCATAAGAATATATATATATATATATATATATATAATACATAGGGGATATACATAAGAAAAAATGTGTGTCATCGCCTTCAGAGCTACACTTTGGAGACATGCATGTTTTGATCTATCTAGTCTATTCACTGATGTTGTTGTCGTCATTTCTATTTCATTTTATTATTATATATTCTTCTATAAAAACTTCGTAGTATTTTTCAGAGATAAAATTTGGAGGCATACATTTTAATATATATTCCTGGTATTTTCCCTATCATTGTTTGAAGAAACATTGCATGTCATTGAAGATCTATTTACTGGCGTTCATTATTGAAGATATGATTTCATCTATTATTTTCTACTGCAAACTATAAAGTTCAACCTTTACCATCAAGAAATAAAACTCTTTTGATTTAGTGGAGTTTTGACTACTCGTACTCAGTCTTGGTTAAGTTTCAGCTTCTTGCACTAAGCTATAGATTTAGGGTTCCCTATAAAAGAACCATAATACTTTATAAAGTCTTCTTTTAAGGTGTCTAATTTCTACACTCAGTTATGGTTCTAAAGGTCTTAGGATAAGGGGACCTACTAGTGAAATCACCAAGATTGTGGAGTTGAGTGTTGGTGGATTGGACTAAGGGATCTTCGTGCCCTAAACCACTATACATCACTATGTTCATTTCCTTTATTTATTTCTGCTAATCAGCCCTATTTATGATAAAATGAAAGGTTCACTGCATAATAAGAGAGGTGTTCTGAATCTTTCGATGTTTTGAAAACCACAATTCACCCCCACCCCTCTTGTGTCTTTGTCTTCATTATAACTATCCTGACTAAATACAGTGGTGCTAAGATTGGACACACACATGTCACGAGGTATGGAAAAAGCTAATTATTCCTTCCTAAGGGTGTAGTGGTAGTGACCAAAGTCATCTCTCAAGGTTAGTGTTTTGAATCAAGATTTCGTGAATGAGAAAGTAAATTGAAGAACATGAACTAAATTACTAGGCAGTAAAGAACTTGGTTTGTGAAGATCATATTAGAAAGTGATTGGGTTTTAGTCTTGGATTCCCTTATATAATTTTATCATGGCCCCTTTTGAAATTGGATATTTGGTTTTTATCAATTAGTTTAATGAATGGATTAACGGTCTTTTATCCTCTTCCTCCTATGATTAAGATTGATTGATAATGAAAATAATTCACCCAATTTCCTTGGTTAGACTATTCTCCTTCCAATGTGTGAAAGGCACGGTGGGTCTCCTTTTGATCACCTAGGCTATTCCAAATCAAGAATTGAGTGTCTGAAGTGCCCAAATGAGTCCACTATGTCTTCCCCACAATAGTGATCACTAAACACTTCTCTTCTTGTCCCTATATCACCCAATCAGTGTGATCCAAAACCAAGTAGAGGGAGAATAATTCTCTTAATCAAAACAATTTAGAATTTTATGATTTGAAATAAAAACATAATCATATGCCATTAAAATTCTAAAATCATGAATTGAAAATCATTTAATAAATAAAAAAGACCCAGAAGACTTCTATAGAGACTAGGAATCCAGTATTACACAAGGTCACACTCCCTTTTCCCAACAACAGAAATGGTATACCCCTCTATTAAAAGGGAAACAATGGAGGTAGATGGGGCAAAAGTCATGTTACTGGAAAAAGAAAGAAAAGCAATGAAAATAGAGTGTCCAGCAGGTGCAACTGGCGTTCTCTCCTTGATCCACTATGGAAAAAAATGACATTTTGTGATGGGTCATTTGCGATGGGATTCTAATCCCATCGCAAATACTATTAAATAAACATGTATTTACGATGGGTAAACAAACTCGTCGAAAATACTATTGGTGTGCTTTCCTGCCAAAATGTGGGAATGGGAGTTTGAGACGGGAACCAAGTCTTGTCGCAAGTGTCATTTTTCATGTAAAGGTAATTGTGAAGTGATCATTCAAATGTCACAAATACTCTTTCTGCAAGTGAGTATTTGGGATGGGACCCGTCGCAATTAGTTTTTTAATTGGGAACTATTTTTGATGGATCTCGTCGTAAATACTTTGTCGGTAGGTGAGTATTTGCGATGGGTCCCATCATAATTAGTTTTTTAACTGCCGCCTCAAGCATTTATTGCCAGAACTATTTGCGATGGTTCCCATCACAAATAATACTATTTATGATGTGGTTCCCGTCACAAATAGTCTCGTCACTACCAATCTAACATATTATACCCCATGAATTTTTTCTCTCCATTCACCAATTCACCTCTCCTTTCTTCAGTTTTTCTCTCCTTCAAGTAGATATATACATTTTTATAGGGAAGGAAATTTTGAAGTTTATAGCGCACAAAAGCTTCATTTTTTAGATATTTATGTAATGTTTTAATTTTTAATTTTATTTATTTTAGTTTTTATTAGATTTTTATATTACTAATTTGTTGTAATTACGATCAATTAGAAGTATTTATTTATAATTGTAAGTTATTATTTATAATTATAAGTTATTATTTATATTTAACAGTAGTTATTTTAAATTAGTAATATTTAGTTTTAATTTGTAGTAATGTTTGTAATTAAAAAGTAAATAGCTTTAATTTACATTAATTAGTTTCAATTAGCGATAAATAACTATAATTGGTGGTAATTAATAATAATTAATGGTAATGAGTAAAAAAGCAATAATTAGTACTAATTAGTGGTAATTAGTAAAAAATAGAGATCAATCAAAATAACTATTTTAACTTCATGTTAATTAGTAAAAACATGTAATAAATTAATAAAAATTTGTAATAATAAGTTGTAATTAGCAGTAATTAGTAAAAATTATCCCTAATTAGTAAAAACTAAGGGTAATTATTAATAATTAACGATAATTCATAAAAAAAATAGCGGCTAATAGTATTAATTAGAGGTAATTAGTAAAAAATAGAAATAAATCAATATAATTATTAAAAATTAGTGGTAGTTAGTAAAAATAAGCAGTAATTAGTAATAATTAGCAGTAATTTGTTAAAAATTGTTATAAACTAATAAAAATTAGCAAAAATAAGTGATAATTAGAAGTAATTAGTAATAACTAATGATAATTAGTAATAATTAGCAGTAATTAGTAAAAATTAGCAGTAATTAGTAAAAATTAGCAGTAATTAGTAAAAAATTATGGTAATTAGTAAAAATTAATGGTAATTACTATTAATTAGCATTAATTAGTAATAGTTAGCATTAATTAGTGATAATTATCATTAATTAGTGATAATTAGCATTAATTAGTGATAATTAGCCTTAATTAGTGATAATTAGCGTTAATTAGTGACAATTAGCATTAATTAGTGATAATTAGGGATAATTAGTTATAATTAGTTATAATTTGTGACAATTAGTGATAATTAGTAATAAATAGTAATCATTGGTGACAATTAGTGATAATTAGTAATAATTAGTGGTAGTGGGTGATATTAGTGTTAATTAGTAATAATTAGTAAAAACTAACGATAATTAGTATTAATTAGAATTAATTAGTAACAATTAGCGTTAATTAGTAATAATTAGTAATAATTAGTAATAATTAGTAATAATTAGCAACAATTAGTAATAATTAGTCATAATTAGTGATAATTAGTCACAATTAGTGATAATTAGTCATAATTAGTGGTAATTAGTAATAATTAGCGATCATTAGTAATAATTAGTGATAATTAGTAATAATTAGTGCTAATTTGTAATAATTAGTGGTAATTAGTAATAATTTGTGGAAATTATTAATAATTAGTGGTAATTAGTAATAATTAGTAATAATTAGTAATAATAAGTAATAATTAATAATAATTAGAATTAATTAGCTTTTATTAGTAATAATTGGTCCTAATTGGAAATAACTAGTAATAAATAGTGATAATTAGTGATAATGAGTAATAATTAGTGATAATTAGTAATAATTAGCAATAATTAGTGATAATTAGTCTTAATTAGTCATAATTAGTGATAATTAGTAATAATCAGTGATAATTCGTGATAATTCGTAATAATTTGTGGTAATTAGTAATAATCAGTGGTAATTAGTAATAATTAGTGGTAATTAGTAATAATTAGTAGTAATTAGTAATAATTAGTAATGACTAGCAATAATTAGTAATGATTAGTTATTATTGGTGCTAATTAGTGATCATTAGTGATAATTAGTGATAATTAGTGATAATTAGTGACAATTAGTGAGAATTAGTAACAATTAGTGACAATTAGGGGCAATTAGTGATAATTAGTGATAATTAGTGATAATTAGTAATAATTAGTCAGAATTAGTGATAATTAGTGATAATTAGTGATAATTAGTAATAATTGGTGGTAATTAGTGATAATTAGCCTTAATTGGTAATAATTAGAAAAAATTAATGGCAATTTGTGTTAATTAGTAATAATTGGCGTTAATTAGTAATAATTAGTAATAATTACTAATAATTAGTGATAATTAGTGACAATTAGAAATAATTAGTGAAAATTAGTGATAATTAGCACTAATTGGTGATAATTAGTAATAATTAGTGATAATTAGTAATAATTAGTGCTAATTAGTAATAATTAATGGTAATTAGTAATAATTATCAATAATTAGTAATAATTAGCAATAATTAGAAATAATTAGAAGTAATTATTAATAATTAGAAATAATTAGTAATAATTAGTAATACTTAACAATAATTAGTATTAATTAGTGTTAATTAGTAGTAATTAGTGTTAATTAGTAATAATTAGTGGTAATTATTTAAAATTAATGGTAATTAGTAATAATTAGTAATAATAAGTGATGATTAGTAATAATTAGTGATAATTAGTAATAATTAGTATAAATTTGTAATAGTTAGTGTTAATTAGTAATATTTAGTAATAATTTTAAATAAGTTTTTAAAAATTAATGGTAATAAGTAAAAATTAGTTGAAATGAACATTAAATCACTATAATTAGTTAATTATAACGGTAATTAGTAAAAATAAATTGTAATTAGTAATAAAAAATGGTAAATACATAAAATATATAATATTTACATGTCAATTTTGATTTTTTAATTTTATGCTCTTTTTTGGGTCGTGTTTTTTTATATCAAATTAATCATTAAGTTTTTTTATTTTATATTTTTTAGAGAAATATGGAATAAAGAATTTGACAACAATATTTATTACATGATCGCGATTGGATAAATCATCATAGGAATTGAAATAGTTTTCGTATAAATCCTATATATATTGAGGTTGTTAAATATTTTTTATCATTTGCCTCATCAAAACAAGAATTTTTTCCAGAAGGTACAATTAAGTCTCCAAGTAAGAAATGTGATATGAGGAGGTTTGACACATTTGACAACATTGGGGGTTATCTATTTCATTTTGGTTTACAAAAAGAATATGTTTTTTATATCAATATGGTGAATGCAGTGCTAGAGAAGATACTAATAATTTGGTTCCAAATCTATCGCAGTCTCAAAATTTAGTACATGATGTGGCTGGTCCATCTTTTCAATAAACTGAAAATCAGGATGATATTGATTTAACTCATGAGTTAGAACCATCCCAATTTTATGAGTTGTTGAAGTCTGATGAGGATTCCTTATATCATGGTAGCAAGATATGAAAATTTGAAGCAGTTATAAAATTTATGTATATTAAATCAGATAATGGAATGTCAAATAGCTATTTTGATCAGATATTATCTTTTGTTAAAGAACTTTACCTGAAGGAAATGTGTTGCCTACAAATTTCTATGAGAGGAAGAGGTTGGTTCGTAATTTGGGTCTTGGTTATCAAGAGACTCATGCTTTTTCAACCAATTTCATCTTATATTATGCTGAAAATGAATCATTAGTTAGTTTTCCTACATGTGGACAATCAAGGTACAAAGAGGCTTAACTAGGGAAGTCTAGATTGATTCCTGTAAAACAGTGGAGGTATTTCCCACTTACACCCAGATTGTAATAATTATTTATGTCTCAGAACATAGCGCCATTGATGTCATGGCACAAAACCTATATTTCAATAGGTAAAAGCATAAATCATCATACATATGGTGATTCATGGAAATATTTTGATCAAGTACAACTATCTTTTTCTTCAGAAGCTAGAAACATGTGATTGGGTCTTTTTACTGACAGTTTATATCCATTTGGTTCTTATAGTAGTCAATATTCTTATTGGACTATCTTTATAACTCTGTAAAATTTACCTCCTTGGATGTTGAGGAATGAGCCATATATCTTTTTGATCTTATTAATTATAGTATATCCAAAAAATAATATCAATTTTTGTTGAAGTCATTGATTGATGAGTTAAATTTATTGTGGAGTAATGTTGTCAGTACATATGATGTTTTTTTGAAACAAAATTTCTTAATGGACACTAAATTGATGTGCACAATTAGTGACTTTCCATCATATGACATGTTATCTGGATGGAGTACACATGGTCCAAAATCAGGTGTGTACTGTATGAGAGATAGTAAATCATTTATGCTCTTTAATGGAATAAAACCTTGTTTTATGACTGTTATCACAGATTTCTTCCAACCGTTCATCCTTTTCAGAGGAACAAAAATCATTTTAGAAAAAATATAATTAAAAGAGATGGACCTCCAACAATGATCTCAAGTATTGAGTGAAAACTTGTTGTCTCTTCATTACCTCTCATTACCTTTGGACTGACTATAAACCAACAGAAAATAGATGGATTTGGGGAAGAACATAATTGTATAAAAGGTATATTTTTGGGATATTCCATATTGGTCTGATTTTATGGTTCATCGCATATTAGATTTCATGCATATTGAGAAGAAATATTTTGATGATATATTTTATACATTTTTTGATACACCTGATTGACCAAAGATAATGTAAAGAAATGATTATATCTTTTCCAAATTTGTAGGGGACCATAACTTGAACATTTTGAAAATGTCAGATCACAAAAGTTAATGAATAAAAAAGTGGATTATATAGTTTCCAAAGAAAACAGTATATTATCTTGTCAATGGATTGAAAATTTGAGGCCTCTGGAAGGTAATGTTTCCAATTTGTCTAGATGTTTCAGAAATTGTCATATTATCATATTAAAATATTGTGATTGTTATGTTATAATGGAAAGACTTCTACAGATTGGATTCAGATATTTGTTGAATTCTTTGATTTGGGATGCGCTAACAGAAATATCATATTTTTTACAAGATATCTGTGCAGCCACAACAGACAACGATGCACTAAGTAGACTGCAAAAATCTATTGTTTTAATTTTATGTAAATTGAAAAAGAAATCTCACCAGATTTCTTTGATTCAAGGGAACATTTGATATTAAATTTGTTGTGTGAAGAAAATTGTGGAGGTCCAGTACAATTTTGATTGATGTACCCATTTGAGAGATGCATGTAGAAATTAATGAAAAAGGTACACAAAAAAGCATTAATTGAAGGATTAATTGTAGAAGCTTATTTGTAGAAGGTAATTTATTTCTTCTGCTCTCATTATTTTTTATCTGAATATCCCTCAAAACATAATTACATGGGCCATAATTAGGGAAATATCAATGATGAAATGATAAATCAATTATCATTTTTTAATCATCCCCAACTTGGATTTGGTGGAGTTCATGAATGATGACTTTCATATTATTAAAATTATAGAGCTCATACATATGTTCTTCTCAACTGTAAATAAATGAAACCATTTCTATTGTGAGTGTCCATATCATTTATTCTATATTTTTAAGTAAAATAATATTATTTTATTTGTATATTATATGATACTCATATAAAATAATAATTCCCACAAATTACAATAGTAGCTCTTGAATAACGTTAGCAAAATAATTTTTCCTACTAGTTTCAAAAACTAATAAAGTAAATTGTTTATGGTTTTACATATAAAATTGATTTATTACTTGTTATCTTGATAATTATTTTTCCAATTTTTAGGTATCTTAACATGATGATAAAATTAATAATTGATTGTGTGTATTGAGTAACCAACCATCCAAAATGGTTAATTCTTATAATGCATATTTGGTGAATGGTTTTCGATTTCATACACATACATTTGGGGAATCAAAAAAATAATGAATAGTGGTGTTTTGTTGAGAGGATCTCATCATAGAGAAAGTGAAGTTAAATTTTATGAAATGTTGGATGAAATAATTGAACTGTGTTATCTAGGGAAGAATTATGTAACAATATTTAAATGTCATTGGTTGGATATAGATAGAGGCTTGTATGTTCATCCACACCAGGAAATCGTTGATATTAAATATAAAAGACTTCTTATAGTAAATGAACCATTTTTATTGGCTCATCAGGCCCATAAAATTTATTATGCAAATTATAAGGATTCTTTAAGAGAGTTGAGTGATTAGTGGAGCATAATAAAAATGAAATCTCATGAAAATCAATTTATCCAAAGTGAATGTGGTTTCGCTGAAATGCAAGGAATTGAAATTTTTCAAGAAACAACTCCAACTCCATCTTTTCCGCAAAGATACACAAATATCAATGATGACACCCAACAGTTATGGTTCAATGGATGCGATGATTTTGGTAATGTAACAAGTGGATTTTAATTAGCAAGAGATGATAAAGATGAAACTACCATGGAAAATGATGATACTGAGGAGGAATATGAAGATATTGACACCGTCATATTTGAGATTGAGGATGAAGATTGACATAATTAAATACTAGTTATAATCATAAATAATATATATCCATATATAATACTTGTTTTCAATTATTTGTTGATAACATTCATTTTGTGTTTCAGATTGCCGACGAACATTTATCTGATATAATTCATGAGTTGGATGATGTTTTACTACCTAATGACAAGCCTGATGGTACATCATCTGACCCTCATACTACTGGAAGTTCAATGATGACTCAAAGGGGTCACAGTTTTGCAAGATTGATGATTCCTGACCCTATCCCTAAGCAACATTCACGTCTTCATTTCGATCCATGCATGTAAAGGTATGTTCAATTGTGTATTTCAATTAATTTTCATTAATTTTCATTTATTTATTTATTTACTAATTATTTGATTATTTGTTTTCTTTTTCATAGTTTTTCTCATATAACAGTTGGAAAGAGAAGAGTTATATTGGAGAATTTTTTTTGGAGGATGGGTAACATGGGATCATATTCTCATTGATGTTCAACACCATATGTTCGATTATTGGAAGATGCATAAATAAATAATAATTATTTTGAAATTTATTTAATTAATAACTTGATATTATTAATTATTTGTAGGTTTTATGGTATGTCTTCGACAATAACATGAGAGACTCTATCTTGGAGGCATGGAAGGGATGTATGTGTGACTATTGTCGTTAATTTTTTCACAATATGAGGAGGACAACAATGCGGAAATTGTGAGTCATAAATTTTGATCAGTATTGTTGCGCACACCAACCAAATTACATCTCATCTCAGGTTTGAGATGGATTATGTTCATATTGGATGTGAACTATTTTTTAGAGGAGAGCATCATTAGGTCGAAAAAATCGGAGGAGACAGGAGGTGACACGCCATGCTGATAATCATACATTCAGTACGCATCGAAAACATTTGATAAGTACTTTTTTTAATAATTTATATAAATTTTAATATAAAATATTTATTTCATACTCATATAGGCAATCGAACAACCTGATATTATGAATTTTGACGTTTATAGGAGGATATACAACGATCCTATCACTGGAGAGATTAGAGGTGACCGCCAACGTCATATTGTGGTCAGTATAATTTCTTTTTGAGTTTTAAAATTAACTGGAAATAATATTTTAACTATTTTAATTTTAAATTGAAATTGAAGGGGTCATATGAGGCCAGAACGTCTCAGACACAGGCTGAGACCGAGGATCAGACCTCCAGTGCGGTAGGATTTGATGATGTATCATGGATGCAGGTGACTCAAAATGCCTTCGAGAAAGAATAAGTTGTCGGTATCAGCTATTGATTGACATCTGTGAGTTATTATGGTACTGTTGTGATGTTTTCATGCAGTTCGTGAAGATTCATTATCATCTGCTTCACAATCTGAGGAGCCGCTGCGAGCTCATGATGAGCTTATAGAGACCATGCGTAGGGAGTGGGAAGAGCTCTGTCGATATCAGGAACAACATGAGTAGGAGGAGATGCATCGATGACAATAGCAGCAGCATGAGCAGATGATAAAGTACATGCAACGTTTGATTTATGGTTTATGGATGAAGTTCCCTTCACCAACTCTTCTAGTTCCTCCAGATGATCATCCCCCTCAGTGATTTATGTAATTTTTCTAATAGCATTTGAATGTAATATGTTTTTGTAATATTTTTATTAATCTATATATTTACATTTCTATAGAGTGCGTTTTTTATTTTGTTGTGAATATTATGTTTTTTTATTATTTTCTTATTATTTTATTTTTTATTTTATTAGTATTATTATTTTATTTTTTTAATTATTTTTTTATATTGATGTTAATAGTGTTTTTTATTGTTTTTTTAATAGTTTTTTATTATTTTAATTATAATTATAATTTTACTAATTGGATGGCCTTCAATTGGTTGACTATACGATACTCATTTATTGCAGAAAATCAGTCTGATTATTATATAGAAGCTTTATGGGTGCTAAAGCATAACAATATGACTATTGAATCCTTTCAAACTGATCACCAATTTGTTTCTCTAGCTTTCCTTTTTCACTCAGGTTTATTTTGTGTAACTTTTGTCTATTCTTCCAATCAGTATATCAGGAGAAGAAGTTTATTCATGGAGGTGAGCTCTAGCTGGTCCTTCGTTCTTCCTGATTATTGCAATGATCTTGTTCACAATGATAGAATTGGTACTGTGTTTACAAGGCTATGTAAAGCTCCCCTTTCCTGAGTGGTTTGTACTGTTTAAACTTTTCTTTATTTAATATTATGGGAGTAGGTCTTCACCTGGCTCTCGGACTTTTGGGGTAAATTTACAGTGCAAACCCCTGATGACCATGTATGCACGAAAGGCGATGGATCCTAAAAATATGATTGTTTCATATAATAAGTTTGGCAAGGAATTTATGGAGGAATGATCTGAAGATCTGAACATTTTCCTTCACCTATTATTGGAAGATTTACCTTAGGGATTCAAGGGATTCAAAGTAGAACCACACCAAAGGTCTTGAAAACAACCGAATGCCATTTTTCTAGACTCTGGCTCCACACTTTTCATTGTTTAAGGTTCCAGACGCAGCAGAAGCGTCAGATGAGGCATGACTAACTCAATTTTTTTTTCAAGATCAATGATTAATCCAAGATTTACACGACGATAAGCACATTGATCAACACAATTGATTCAATGAATATAGATAATAGAAAAACACTAAAATCAAAGCGCATGATCACATATTATTTATAATTAATGAAAATAAAGAATTATCATGCGGAAAATCCTTTCTTCATTGACGGATCTAACAACATCACTACATTGTACCATCTTTGCGTTGTAGGAATCAAGAATATATTCCCTCCAGTGGTGATCCACACATGTTACACGAACCTCTAAACGTCACTTTAAGAATCTTGGGGTATTAGCACGACAGATCCTAATGCTTGCGTCGATAGCTTTTGGTCGCCCCGAGAATCACTTCAAGGAAGAGTTCTCTTCGATCTCTCTAGACTTGAGAGCGGTGGTGGAGGGGGACCACTCTCCATTCTTAAGAGCGTTCTTATAGAGGGAACTCTCTAGTATTTGAGATGAATCTCTCCAGATCTCGTTGTGCAAAACACAAAAACGAATTGGCTCTATTTAAATAAATATAATTAGGTTTATATACCGCTAGGGTTAGAAAATAATAATTGTACATGAGCCTTGATTATTTTCATAATCCATGAATAACCCCATGTTTATAATAATAATATTATTATTATTATTTATTGACATGTGCTAAACCCATGAATTAAATTAAATATTATTTATTAAAATAATATTTAATATATAACATTTCTCACCGGATCATTAAACTCGATCCCCCATTCCTCCACAATATTTATTGAGGCTTGAATAATGACTATTTATTTAATAAATAAACATCACTTCATTATTCTCTAATAAATAAATAAATATTATATTCACCAAATTACAAATTAATATTTATTGAATATTCTGCTCAAATAATATTCTCTCAAATAATTACTAACAGAATATATGTGATCAAGAAAATATGAGTAATTATTAAACCATGTGTGAGAATAATTTTTATTCAACTTGTTAAATAATAAAAAATAATATATTGTTTAACTAATATTATAGATACATAATACCTCATGCAAACACTTACTGTGTAATATAATCCATTTATCGCAATATCTTTAATCAAGAAGGCTGCATGTTGGTGCCATCAGCTTATATGCTCAATGTCTCCTTCTTTGACTTTTTAGAAATCAAACTTGTCTAAACATCATGAGCATTGACTTATTTAGGTTGTATCAAATCCATCAAAAGGCCTAAGATATCAACTTCTGTTAAAGAACAAAAGATAGAAACCATTTCTCGTATTATTCATTAATGAAATATTACCCATGATGCACCCAACATATCATACCTTGTTGCAAACATATGTCCTCACGATTGTCATCAATACATCAAAGTATGCGACTTATAACACTCATTAATAATAATCTTAATGTCTAAGGATCAATACACACATCTGTAGATAAGAACATCTAATGACACATATAAATTTTGATTTCCTACTGGCGGGTCTCGTTCTCATAATTTCGTATACTGGAAATTACAAACGGTGTACATTAGAAGAAGGTGCCTCAAAGTCCTATCAATATCCACCACTGATAGCCTATATCATTTTTGTCCCACAAATGATTTCATTCAACTATATAACATATATTTAAGAATACTGTCATGACACTTCTAGGTTCTCATCATAGTGAGGAACTTCTATGACCTTTCAGTGTGACAACTACTTTCAAAACATTATCACATACTATGTCACACAGAATAACAATCATGATGTGATAAATAGTTTATTAATATTCAAAACGATGAATATGAGTTATCATAAAGTACACAAAGTTGGTTATATGGAACCGACTTCAACAGACCCCCACTTACACTAGAGCCAACTGTTAATAACCTTCAGTCTGCTAGCTCTCACATGATACTCATTCTTCTGTTGAGATAGGTTTTTAGTCAAGTGGTCCACCACATTTTCTTCCATGGGTACTTTTCTTACGACAAATTCACCCTCTAAGAAAAATCCCTCAAGGGTTGATACTTCTGACGTATGTGATTTGTCCATTGATATGACCTTGACTCTTTTGCAAGATTCATTGTTGCGGTATTATCACAATACAATGTGATAGAGTCTTTACTTCCAGAAACCACATCAAACTCCTAGACAATGTTTTGTATCCAAATATCTTCCTTAGCTGCATGTGAAGCAGCTATATACTCAGTCTCTACTGTAGAATCAGCAACAACTAGCTGCTTTGAACTCTTTCAAATCAAAATCCTCTGTTGATAACCTTAAAAGCATATCAATTTTGCTCTCCTAGTTTAGCTTGATATCTATATACAATTATAAATACATAAGAAACATCAAGTTTAGTTTATAACACGACATACATGATTGATCCCATCATTGAAGTGTATGAGGTCTTACTCATTCTCTCTATCTCCTATCATGTTTGAGGAAACATTTTCTTATAAAGATGTATACCATGTGACATTGGAGAATATCCCATCTTGGATTGTTTCACACTAAACCACTTTAGTATTTTGTCAATGTATGTATTTTGACTTAGCCCATGCATCCTCTTGGATCTATCATGAATGATCTTGATCCCTAGAATATAGGTTGTTTCACCTAAGTCCTTCACAGATAAACACTTGTTTTACCAGTCCTTAACAGACCAAGATAAATGTATGTTGTTTACAATAATTAATATGTCATAAACATATATTACTAGGATAATAACCTCATTCCCACTAAACCTCTTATAAACACATGAATCACATTCATTCTTAATAAAACCAAAAAAAATTATAGGTTCATCAAATCAAATGTTCCATGATCAAGATGTGATCTTCAATCCATAAATGGATCTCTGAAACATTCATATCCTTTTGGAGTCACTTGGAGTCACAAACTTTTCTAGTTGTGTTATGTAGTCATTTTATTGAAGGTTCCCATTAGTGAAAGTTGTTTTGAAATCCATCTACCAAATTTCATAGTCATGGTAAGCTGCTATATCAAGAAGAATTTTGACGCGTTTAAACATGGAAACAGGTTAAAAAGTTTCTTCGTAGTCAATTCCTTGACATTATTTAAACCCTTTACCCACTAGACTTTCTTTATATGTATTGAAGTTCTAATATATCGAATAACAACTGGGGGGAGGGGTCGAATCAGTTGTTCACTTTTATAAGTTTCAATACTTTTAAAACTTAACCCTTAAAACCTGTTAAATTTTATATCCTTATCATATTTTAGTAAATAATCATGCATAAAAAAGTAGGAAAGCAAGTAAAGAACATGATATTTAGAAGGTTCAGGCTTAGTGTGAGAATTTAAATCATTTCCATATCCACTCTTAGGGATCTATGGAAATTCACTATCATGAAGAAGTGAATAAAAATTGTTCTAACTTCTGTTAGACACCTTTTATCTCCTGATAGTAATGATTATACCGACTCTTGTCAGTTTATAAAGCTTTCTTGCAAAAAATTTGATCCATGAAAGAAAATGTCACCAAAAAAATTCTCTACAAAACCTTATATGGAACCTAATTCCAGTGAAACTGGGTCTGATTGCCTCATTATGATTGTCTCATTACGATGGACTCATTACGATGTACCCTTTTCTCAAACTGCACTTCTCAAACTTTCCTCAACTACTCAGTTCAATCTTCCTCAGTTCAATCTTCCACAGTATGGTAAGAAAACTTTCATCTGTCTAATCTTCTTACGAGATCTATGTTCAGAAAGATAAATTTTACATGAATTCTTCAGTGCTCCCCCTTTTTTGCTCTGGTGAGAAGTTACAAAGTATGAATGTACTATTCTTCCATTTATAGGCTACTCAGAATAACAAAAGCGGGAAACTGAAAAACTTTTCTCTCTTATTGAAATCTCAAATCTCAGAAAAACACTCACATTAAAACTTCAACATTGATTGCGTCAAACCTTCTCAAGATTTGAATCATCTTGAGTACTCTTTTTAATTAGCCTTCTTGAACTTCCCAAGTTTTCTTCAGTACGATGGAACTTTATCAGCTCATTACGGTGTGACTTTCTTCCTCTTCTCATTATGATCTGACGTTCTTCCTCTACTCATTACGATCTGACTTTCTTACTCTGTTTATTATGATCTGAATTTCTTCCTCTTATCATTACGATCCGACTTTGTTCATATTCTCATAATGATATGACTTTCTTATCAGAAACGCTATCTAGTTTGACTTTCCTCCTCAAATTCAGTCTAATTGACATTCCTCCTCATAGTCAGTCTGTTGTAACTTCATTATGATGGAATTTCCCATTATGATGGAAAGTATTCAATGGTGACCCCACTTAGAAATTCTGAAATTATTTACACCTTATAATCTATAACTCATTCATAATTCTGACGATTTTTGTGTCTGGTACTTCTTGATTTGATTCAAACTTTTTCTTGATCTCTGGAACTGATAAAATCATTATGATTACTCCATTTATTCAAAATATTTTATCATGAGAATGTTTCATGATTTATGAGAACTCCATGACCATAAAATAATCATCTGACTTAAGGTTATAATTTTTAATAACTTTCTAAAACTTTCAAACTCCTTGCATCACTTTCTTCCTTCAATCTCTTCAGCATCATTCTGACTTCCTCACTCCGTAAAATCTGACTTTCTATCCAATTATGATTTTGATGAATCTTGAACTTAATGCTGATGGATCTGATTCTGATAGTGCATCTAATCAACAACTTTATAGAACTTCGGCTTATATCTTCCTTACACCTTTTGTGTTCGGTACTACTCAGTCTAAAAACCTGTTTCTGGAAAACAACTTTCTCAAAGATAAAAACTTTTCTCCCCCTTTATGTTTGGGTTCGAACATTCAACAACTTTCAAGTATTGTTCAAAAACATTAGTTTAAAAAATATTAGTTTTCAATAAATACAAAAAAAATTAAAAACAAAACATCACAAAGGTTCTTCAATATCTCCATTTGGATTTTTTGACAACACTCATTAACAGTTTTTTCAACTTAGAAAATATTCTCAACTCAACTATTGTAAACAACTCATGTTTTTTTACTTGTAACAAAACATATTATTTCTAAAAATAGAGTTTCTTGACACCACACTACTGGATAAAGTTACTTTTTTTGAAGAAATTAAATCCCTCGGTGATAAGAAAGTTTTACAGCCATTTAAAGATAAACCCCCCTTGCTTTTATCATTTCTCACTTTTATCTTTTCTCACTTTTATTTTTCTCTCACTTTTCAATTCCTCTCCCTCATTAACTTATAACCACAAGTTCATATTAATAAAAGAGAGATAAGTAAAAAATTATTACAAAGTAAAAATTTTCTTACTTGGTCTCCCCCTTTGTCAAAATAATCTAAAGCATGGTGGGAGACTTCCTTATGAGATTTTAGGAAGTCATTGGAGGAGGCTGAACATGAAGTTTCACCCTCAAATCAACAAATCTTTCTTTGAAATTTCCTTTATAAAGATATATGCTATTTGATAATTTATTGAGATATATTCCAGAAAAACATCTTCAGTAGAAACTTTCTATTTTATAAAGTGAAACATTATATCAAGGTATTTTGATCTTGAATGTTGGACATGATTTTTAGAAAGATCAAATTCACCCTGATTAACACGAAGTAACTTCAATGGTTTATAAACTTTTACTTTCAAATCTTCCACCTAATCTTTCATCCACAACATCTGAGTACAAGCTTGAGTAGCCACAACATATTTTGAATCCATTATGCTCAAAGCTACTGAAATTTTTTTTACTATGCCAACTTACACAACATTCACCCTAAGAAAAATGTTCCTCCTAAGGTTGGTTTTCTATCATTGCATTATCCATCTCAATCGACATCAGTATGACCATGAAACTTTATCTCATATTTTCTTTTGTATAATAACCCATGTGAAGTTCTTCCTTTGACATATCTTAGAATTCTCTTTGCTACCAACATATTTGATTATTTTGGATTACTTTGATACCTAACATCTAAAGTCACAACATAAAAAATATCAATATTTGAGGTTTTAAGGTAAAGTGGACTTCCTATCAGCTTCGGAAATTTTTTCTAATTCACATTTTACTGGAATCATCTTTACTCAGCTTCATCCCCATTGAGATTGGAGTAGAAACTTCTTTGGATTCTTACAGGCCAAACTTTTGTAACAATTCCCCGACATACTTTTCTTGAGATAGGAAAATGTATTTTTATTTTTGTTGAACATGTAAACCAAGGATGTATGATAATTATCCTAACATTGAAATCTAAAATTTACTTTTCATTTATTTAGAGAATGTTTTAAAAACATCTTCTTTATCCTCAATAAAAAACTATATCATCCATATAAACAATTAAAATTAGATTTTTAGAGTCAACATGTTTCACATATAAGTTGTTATCGACTTTTCCTTTAGAAAAATTCAACATTCTGAAAATAATTTTCAAGCATATAATATCATGCACGTAGAGAATGCTTCAGCCCATACAAAAAATTTTTCAATATAAAATTTTTTTTTTTATCCTTATCAAGTATAAACACACAAGGCTGTTCAATTTAAAATTATTCTTCAATTTATCTATTGAGTAATGCTGAATTTACATGCATCTGATATACTTTGAAATTCTAGTGAGTAGCCACTACTAGAAATTTTCAAATAGTTTCTAACCTTGCATGAAAGTAAAATTTTCATCAAGATCCACACCTTCTACATGAGAACATCCTTTACAAATAAGCCTTTATTTTTTATTGAATATTCTCTCTTTTCGTTCAACTTGTTTCTATAAATCCACTTTGTTCTGATAACATTTTTACCTTTCAAACATGGAACAAGTTCCCATGTTTCATTTTTATCAATTTGACCCAACTCTTCATCCATAACATTCACCCATTATTTGTGTATAATAGCTTCTGAAACTGATTCTGGTTCAAATTTTGGAATGAGTGAAGCCTGATTTTCTAATATCATCTTTCTTCTAGTATGAACCAGATCCTTATAATTCCCAAGAATATTTTTGGTCTCAACATGAATTTTTAAAGAAGTAAATTTCAAAGTTCCTCTCTCAGGTTCACTTTACTCATCACACGATTCATCTGAATCTTCATGCACATTGATTTTATCACTTTCATTTTTATTGAAAACTTTCAGTTTTTCTTCCTCAACATTCCCATAAACTTTTATTAAAGAATTTAGATTCTCAATAACATTCACATCATATGAGTCCACAAAATTTTTTAAACATTTGTTCCAACATTTATAACTTCTTTTATTGGGTGAATAACCCATAAAAGTTTCTTCCTCATCTTTCTCATCAAAATTTACCAGATCCTAATTTTTTATTTTAGGTAATCATGGAATTCCAAAAACTTTGAAGTACTTCAATCAAGGTTTTTTGTTATATGACATTTCATAAGAAGTCATGTTGGATTCTAGTCTCAACAAAAATCTATTTTGAATATGTACAACAGTACTAACAACTTCTATCTATTAGAACCTTGAAAGTGTGTATTCTGATAACATATTTTTTTCCAATTTCCACCAAAATTTTATTATATATTTTCACGGCTCCATTTTTTTGTGGAGTGTAGGGAGAATTATACTGCAATTTGATACCATGCTTTCTCTGATAATTTTTCAAATTATTTATTGTGAATTTGATACCATTACATGTTCTCATCTTCTTTATATAGACCCCCATTTCTTTCTCAACTTATTTTCCAAAAAACCTGAACATTTCCATAGCCTCTGACTAGTGTTTAATAAATATGATGTTTTTCATCTGAGTGAAATCATCAATAAAAGTGATAAATTATAAATCTAATTTTGTTGATTGATGACTCGTTGTCCCACATAAATCATAATGAATAAGTTCAATAGGTTTGGTAGATTGAATCTCAACTTACTATGACTTTTATTAGACATATTCCCTTTATAAAAATTACACAAACAACTTCTTCTCTTCTTTTCATTTTTGGAAAATTTCACGCAACAAAATCTTTAGAGAGTTTGTTCATACATTTCTTTCCAAGGTGTCCAAGTCTCACTACTAAAAATACGGCTTTTATCAGCACTAGAAAAGCACTGATAAAGCCGGCGAAGATAAGGGGGGGGGGGGTCCCCTTTATCAGCGCTTTAGTTTTAGCACTGATAAAAGGTAAAAAAATTAAAAAATTTAAAAAAAATTAAAAAAAATTAGAAAATTTTTTAAAAATACTGCCAATCAGGGGGGGCTTTAATAGCGCTTAAGCCCCCCCCCCCCTTACAGTGATTTTCTTCCCCTGTACAGCGCCCCATGCTCCCCCTTCACCCTTTAACAGTGCTTGCTCCCATATTCCCCCATGCACGTGCGCCCCTGACTCCACCAGGATTTGAACTCGAGACCTCCCCCCTGCGCGCCTAAGCCTTTACCACTACTCTATTTTGATTTGTCTTCCAATTCATGATATCTATATATATATATATATATTTATATATTTAGTTATATTTATTGGTATATTAATATATATTTATATTAATATATATATATATAGTTATATTATAATATATATATATAGTTATATTAATATATATATATATAGTTATATTAATATATATATATAGTTATATTAATATATATCTCTCTATATATATATATATTTAGTTATATTTATTCATATAGTAATATATATTTATATTAATATATATATATATATATATAGTTATATTAACATATATATAGTTATATTAATATATATATATATAGTTATATTAATATATATCTCTATTTATGTATATATATATATTTAGTTATATTTATTCATATAGTAATATATATTTATATTAATATATATATAGTTATATTAATATATATATAGTGATATTAATATATATATTTATAGTGATATTAATATATATATTTATAGTAATACTAATATATATATATATGTAGTTATATTAATATATATATATAGTTATTAGATTAATATATATATAGTTAGATTAATATATATATATATTTAGATTAATATATAGGTATATAAATATTCATATATTTGTATTTTAAATAAAATGGATGTTAGTTTTTATTTAGATAAAGCTAATATATTTTATATGTAAATATATTTTATTATTTATATTTATAATTAAATTTTTAGGTGTGAATATATAAAAAACATGTATATATTGTTATATATTTGATTATAAATAGAAGTGAATTATAAAAAATGATGAAATTTCAAAAACATAATATCAATATGAATGTAATACCTTGGAATAAATTCAAACCCCACCAAAAAAATCCAACAATACCCCCTTAAATGAGGCTGAAAATCCACAAAATGTTAAATAATCGGGGTACCCCGACTAAAAACTCAGTTTTGGAGGCCTTCTGGGACTCTTTTGGCCTCGAAAATCCCTTTGACCAAGGATACCTTGATCATAGCAATGTAGATCTCGTCGCAGGCTTCGATTTGATATGTGGTAGAGCTCAAACGGACACCCGGATCAAAAGTTATGGATGTTTGAAGTTTGAATTGCGTTTTCAACATATTTTGGATCTTTTTTATTTTTTTTTATTTTTTTAGTCTTCAAATTGTTATTAAATGACTATTAATCCATAATAATTAGAAAATTATTAATTAAAAATATTTTTTTTAATTTTTTAAGAATCCATTTTCACTAAATATCTTATATATTAAGTGTATTAAGTGTAAATGTACATTTATACTTATCTAAAATATATTTAAAAATTATATATTATATTTATATCAATATAACTATATTTATATATTAATATATTAATATATTTTTTTAATTTTTTTTTGAAGTCGACCCTTTATCAGCGCTTTTAAAAAAAAGAGTTGATAAAGGCCCCCCCTTTATCAGCGCTACTAAATAAGCGCTGATAAAGGGGGTCCCTTTATCAGCGCTAAAAAAAAGCGCTGATAAAGGGGGGGGGCACTGCGAAAAACTATTTTTGTGGTAGTGTATCTAGTGCAACAACTTATTCTCATATTCATCACTTAGATAACATGAGTTGTTAAGTTCTCCAATCTAAAATAGATTCCCACTGGTTATTTCTCCTCTGGTAATAACTTTTCCATATTTCACACATTTCACAACACAAGAATATTTTCTAAAGATAACTTCTTTTACATCATCACAGAGTTGAATCACACTGTGTAAGTTATTTTTTAGTCCACCATCAAATAAAACATCCTTAGATTTCAACTTTCCTACTTTAATCTCAGCCATTCTGATTCCTCTAATTTTTAAAAAACTATCATTCCCAAAGGTAACAACACCCCCATCATGATTTTTAACATGTTTCAATATTTTTAAATTACCTATCATGTTTGAAGAACAATCACTATCTAGTATCCATGATTTTTTTCTTTTTTAACTAGCTTTCAAGGTAGTCTCAATAACAAAAGCTCTTTCCTCGACTTTATTATTTCAATAATCCTTTTCTTTACACCCATAAGAAACTTGTTCTGGAAGGAGTGTCATACATCTTTCGGCATGATGACCAGTCTGATCACATATTCCATAAACTTCTTCCAGACATTCAAATTTATTTTTTTTTGGAAAATTTCTAACATCTTGAGTTTTTACTCATTCAACATTCTGAACTTTGGGAAATTTATTCATTATACATTCACTATTTCTTCTACTATACTCAAACCTTCTTCTAGGAAGAGATATTTTATTCCTTCAATTATAAGACACATGCCCATAGATTCAAAAACACCAACAATAACCATAAAATCTTAATTTTTTATTGAATCAAATTCTTTTTCAATAGAATCTTTTTTAAGGTTGATAAATTTTTCCTGAACTAACAATATCTGGATGTGGACCATCTTTCCTTCTAAGTGAGTTTTCATATTTTGTAGATAAAATATGTTTTTTTACATCCTTTTTATACCCAATATTTCCCAACTCTTTTTCCAAAACCTCAAATGTTATAAAAATCTGATAAAACATTATTTTTGGTGGTTTAGTATTTCTCCTGACTCTTGATTTGAGCTCTCTCAGCAACTTTAGAATTATAAACTTTTACTTAAAAAGATTTCTTGAAATTTCCATTCATATTTATTAAGGTATTTTCAAATTCAAAATGTTTATATTGAAACATGTTAAATTCTTCTTCATTAGCTTCTAATTTCTTACTGGGATCTTCAACCATCTTTCCTTATTCAACAATTTTTAATTTTTAACTTAAGATCTACTGAATGTATTCTTCCACTTTCTAGATGACGTATTTTCTTCCTTAAACAATTTCTTCATAATTTTTCCTCATTACTCTGATTTATTTCTTGAGACTTATATTTTTCTAAAGACATGTAACAAGTTTTTTTTGATTTTATACTCTTAATATTATTCTTCACCACCTACTTCACTATCTGAGGAAGCTTTTGTTTTATCAACTTTTGAAATGAAGGGTCTGAATTTTTGGGAACTTTTATCTTCCAAACAATTGTTGTCAGTTGATTATAATTTATCTTTCTTACTCAACATACTCTTTTTGTCTTCAATGAACTTCTTCTTATATTTTTTGATGAATTTTCTTCTTTAAATTTTTTTCCACTTCTTCCATTAAAGTTTTTCATCTGAATCATCTCGATATTCTCCAACATTCTTCTTTGGGAAATTCATATAAAAGTGTCTGATTCCACCACACTCAAAACATTTCAGATGAATTTTACCCCCATTATTCTTCTTCCTCTTAGAGAGTTATTAAATATAATATACATGATTTTTTTATTCAACTCATCATCATCTTTATCTACAGAATCACAAGGATCAATATCTTCAACATCTTGAATTTTCATCTTTCTCATAACTTCAAAATCTATTTCATATTTCATATTATTTTTAAACATTTTATCTTCTCTCATTTCATAAGAAACAAGAAATTTATGAAATTCATCAAGAGGTAAATCATCCTTATCTTCTAAAGAGGAAATTTTAGAATCAAACTTGTCTGGAAAGTTTCTCATGAATTTCTTCACAATTTTAGAATCTTCTAGGACATATCGAAAACCTATGATTTTGAAAACAATTTCATTTACTTAGGTGAAGTGTTCATCAAAGGATACAATTGAGATTATCCGTTATAAGTATTTAACAAAGTAACCTTTTCTATGTTACCAATTGAAGTTCCAAAGGATCGAATAACAAGTGAGAATGGTAGGGGGTTGAATCAGTTTTTCACTTTTATAAGTTTCAATACTTTTAAAACATTACCCTTGAAACCTATTAAAGTTTATATCCTTGTCATATTTTAGTAAATACTCATACATAAAAAAGTAGGAAAGAAATTAAATCACAAGATATTTAAAAGTTTCAACCTCAGTGTGAGAACATACATCCTTACCATAACCACTTCTGTGGGTCTATAAAAATTCACTATTATGAATTAGTGAGTAAAAATTGTGCCAAATCCCATTATAAACCTTTTATATCTCAATTTAAATGATTATACTGAATCCCATCAATTTTCACAGTTTTCTTACAAACAATTTGATCCCCAGAAGAAAATATCACAAAAAACCATTTACTTTACAAAACACTGTCTGAAACCTCATCCTAAGAACCCTCGGTCTAATTGCCTCTATCTGATTGTCTCATTATGTTGGAATCATTATGATGAATAGTTTTCTCAAACTTCACTTCTCAAACTCTGCACAACTTCTCAGTTCGATCTTCTTCAGTCTGATCTTCCTTAGTCCAGTAAGAAAACATTCAGTTTTCTGATCTTCTAATGAGATCTATATCTGAAAAAATATCTTTTACACGAGTTCTACAACACTTCTATTTTTTTATCTGGTGAAAATTTGAAAATTAAGAATATACTATGCTTTTATTTATAGGTGACTTAGAATATAAAATGCAAGAAAATAAAAAAAATATTGCTTGCTCAAATTTCAAATCTCCAAAAAACACTCACATCTAAACTTCAACTTTGACTATTTCAAAACTTCTCAATATTTGAATCCTCTTGAGTCTTCTTATCAATCAGACTTATCAAAATTTCCAAATTTTCTTCAGTACAATGGAACATCCTCATTTCATTGCAATGTGAATTTATTACTCTTCTCATTATGATCCTACTTTCTTCCTCTACTCATTAAGATCTGACTTTCTTCCTATGATTATTTTGATCTGACTTTCTTCCTCTTCTCATTATGGCCTGAGTTTCTTCGACTTCTCATTATGATATGAATTTATAATCAAAACTCAGTCTGATTTAACTTCCCTCCCCAGAGTTAGTCTGATTAGCTTTATTCTTTAGAGTTAGTATGATTGACTTTCCTCCTCAGAGTTAGTCTGATGGAACTTCATTATAATAGAATTTCCCATTATAATGGATTTCCCATTATGATGGAAAGTATTAAACTATGACTCCACTTATAAACTTTTAAATTATTGAAACCTTATAATATATAACTCATTCATACTTCGATGACTTATGTATATGATACTTTTAAATCTGATGCAAACTTTTTCTTGATCTCTAGAACCAATACACTCTTTATGATTCCTACATTTATTTAAAACCTTTTATCATGATGATTTTTTATTATTTATGAGAAATCCATAAATATTAAATCATCATCAGAATTAAGGTTATAATGTTTAATAACTTCCTAACTTCTTAAATCATTGTCTTCCTTCAATCTCTTTAGCATCATTCTAACTTCCCCACTCAGCAACTTCTAACTTTCTGACCAACATTAAGTCTGATGAATCTTTAACTTAATGTAGATGAATCTGAGTTTGATGGTTCATCTGATCAAAAACATTATAGAACCTCCACCTTCCATCTTCTTTACACCTTCTATGTCTGGTACTTAGTCCAAAAAACTATGTCTAGAAACTAACTTTCTCAAAGATAAAAACTCCTCCCCTTTATGTTTGGGTTCGAACATTCATCAACTTTCAACTATTTTTCAAAAAAAATATTATAAAAAATATTAGTTATCTACAAATACAAAACTTTTTTAAAAACAAAACATCACAATGGTTCTCCATGTATTTTATTTACCTTACATGATCATTTTTCTATTGAATACCCATTTTCACCCTATAAGCTTTACATCAACTGATGCATTGACTAGAATCAAAACATGGTTATGATACATGGAATCCATTAAATAATTCATGTATTCTTACCATCTTACAGCTAATAAACTCTCTAATATATCTTTATAGCATAGAGGTTCATCATTGTCCACCAATAATGAGTCACCATCTTCGGTGACTAGAAAATCATCTCTCTGGTTCTATTACCTATCTAGTGCTCCTATGCAGTACTTGTGTTTCAAGAACTACTTATTCCATGGGGACCTATGAAATCTATTCTTGTACCAACTATTGTGTATCTTGAGCATCAACTTCATCGAAGACAATCTGTCACCCACTATCCTTCTTGAAGATGTGCTCCCTCTCAAGAAAGATGGATTGTCTAACGATGATCACTTTCTTATCTTAGGATTTGTATATGTAGCATCGTTGTGTTTCCTTAGGATACCATATAAAGATACACTTTATGCCCTATGGTGCTAGTTTACTTTCTGAGAAGTCCTTAACAAATTCCTCTCACCCCATACATGTTCATGAGACAAAGCGATTTTTTCTCTATAACTCAAAGGGAATTCTGTTCACCACTTTAGTTGGTACTTGGTTTAATATTAATGACATAGTTTGTAATGCATATAAACAAAAGGATAATGAAATATATTCATGAATCATCATAAAATTTTCCATGTCTAATAAGGTACAATCCTTCCTTTCACTAAAATCATTCCACTGTGGTGTGTAAGGTGGAGTGATTTAAGATCGAATCCTAAACTCTCGTAGATAGTTGATAAACTGTTGGTTAAGATATTCACCACCTCTATCTAATCATAACTTCTTTATCTTCTTTCCAATTTGATTCTCTAATTAATTCATGAATTATTTTAATTTCTAAAATTACTTGGACTTATACCTCATTAAGTAGACATAACCATATCTACTCAAGTCCTCAGTAAAAGTTATGATATAAGAATATCCACCTATAGATTCTATTGGAAATGGTCTACACACATCAGTGTGTACTAATCCTAAAATACTTGTGACCCTTTAACCCTATCAATGTAATAGTGGTTTGGTCATTTTTCATTGTAAACAAGTATTACATCTATCAAGAGGATTCATATCAAAAGATTCTAAATGACCATCTTGATTAAGCTTTGTCAAAAGATTCTCATTTAGATGACTAATATGGTGATGTTATAACTGGGTGTTATATGATTCATGTAAACATGATTCTTTATCGATTTCCAATTACTAGTTTTCATAATTTAATACATAAATACCGTTATTTAAATGTGCCAAACCATAACATATGTTGTCTTTATAAAAGAAAAAAAATTATTTCCAAATTTGAAAAAAAAATATTTTTATCTAGGAAGGATACAAAAATTATGTTCTTGGAAATAGTTGGTACATAATAACAATAACTTAAAACCAATATCATTATAATTGAAAATGAAAGGTGGTTATCTCTAATGGAAATATCATTTAGCCTCACACCATTGGTAGCTCACAAATCCACCTCTCCTCTGGAAATATTTTAGAATATACCTAGTTTCTAATTTTGTATATAGATGTGGGAAACACAAGATATATCTAATAAAATTTGTTTAAATATTGAAATATTAATACTTTATAATGAATATATATTTAGATTTCCCTTGCTTCTTAGTGAATTTCATCTTCTAGTGGCCTTATTTTCTACATGTAAAACATACTGCTTTCTTTTCCTTTCCTTGCCTCTAGATCTTCCTCTTCTTAGAAGGATGGTTCTTGGGAGATTTAGACTTTTTATGATTCTTAGGACGCTTCTATTTGTTATTAATTTTATTATTTTTCATAATAACTATGGGTTTGTCACACCTTATATCCTTATCCACTTAGAAAATCAGAGTAAGAAGTTCTGGAAGACTCTTCATTATTGCTCATGCTATAATTGACAAAAAAAATAGAGAAGGACTTGGGTAGTGAGTAAAGTATGAGATCCATGTGAAACTCATCTAAGAATTTAATCCTTAAGATGTCTAAGAGTTCAATGTAGCCAATAAGCTTCAAACATGAGGCCTAGTTGAAAATTAATCTCCAAGATTAGTTGTAAATAAATAATTGAAGATCTTTTATATCTCTTGTCTCGCATTCTCTTGATAGAGATCCTGAAGGTGAGACATCATGATATACACATTCATGTCCACATGTTTCTTTAGAATCTCATTGGTCATTGATGATAGTGTGAAATAAGGAACATTTGTGGAATCGTTCAAATAGTTCTCATAGAGAGAAAACTCTTCCTCACTAGTCTCTTTACAAGGTGCTTCAGAAATAGGTTCTTGTATCACATATAATTTCCTTTCATGGCATAGAATAATTCATAAGTCCCTTTTCCACTCTTGGAAATTTGTGCTGGTGAGAAGGTTATCCTTCTCAAGTATAGATTGCAGTGATATGTTTGAATTCATGTTTATTACAATTTCTACAAATAAGATAAGAAGATTTTTATTACTTTATCTGATAAACTTTATACAAAAAAAAATATTATATTTATTAATCTCTCACTATTTTATCGAAGCATAATAACCTTCACCATTGGCTTCAGAATATTCTATTGCTTGGAAATTCTAGTGTCAAAGTTCTATATTCCCCTTCTCAACTCTATAAATTTTGATGTTTAAGAAATTTTAATGGTTTTAGGTAGGCATTACAAATTTAAACTACACTAACTCGTAGTTCCTTGATATTTTGAGTGGACTCCCCTATCCTAAAATCCTGAAATTGGATTTCCTTAACCTTTGCCTCTCAGTTATACCAAGTCTTGTTTTGTTATTCAACCGTTGATATGAACTAAGTTAAGTCAACCCATAACTTCATGTTAGAATTCTCTGATAATTGAAAGAAACCTAGCTTTGGTTGATCAAGAAATTTGAACTATGTCTGATCAAGCACTTTGAACTATGGTTTTATTTTAACTTAAGTATTGGAAGGTTATACCAACATAATATATATAATTGAGTGATTTTATCTTTTGTGTGTAAATTTCCAATTATTATCTTTATTACATGCTTGTTAATATTAATTGGACTTACATAAGGGATTAAACATGTCTTAGATAATTTTTATGCATAAGTCAGTTTAATTTAGTTTTATCTTTCATGCTTGTTAATTCATTAATTCATGTGATCAAAAAAAACATCATAATGAAATAACATTGCAAATTGAGAGAAATAAAATAATAATGTTGTATGATCATGATATTTTATTAAGGGTTTGTTTATCTAGTGGATGATAAACTAACCATCAACCTAGTGGAAAAACACCTTGAACCATTTGTGGTTTTTTTTGTAGCCTTCCACCTGTCCACCTATATATCTCTCTTTGATTGCTTTCACCTCAGATCCAAACTTGAACCACCTCTACTAACATGGGAGCTCCATCCATTAAATATGGTTTTACTCAAACGTAGGTGAGAGGAACAAAAATATTAGTTAAGGGTTTATATAAAAGAAACCATGGGCACACATACCCTTACATATTGAGAGGAGGGATGACACATAGATGAAAAATTTAATTTGTTAATAAACTAAAAGAAACCAATCACATACAAAGTTATATTCTATTATCATGATCATCCACATTCATAAAACAAATTACACTTTTAATAAAATTAGCCTTAAATTCTAATCATTCTAATTTAAGATAAATTGTGCTCGAATTAATTAATTATATTCTTATATTAGTAAATTATTTTATCTTAATTCTTATCTGATTTTTCTTTATATTCTCATCCATCATAATTTTAAACAAATTAAATAAATTTATTTAATAGTAACCATGTACAAAAAAATGTACCTCGGAGGCAACATGGTGAGTACCCATCTGTACTACCCAATGTGTATTATATTTATATATTATTTACTCTTATGAAATGTGTCATACAATACTTATCATGTAATTTCATAGTGTGTACTATCAACTTAATAAATACACAGAACAAATGTATTTACGTAGTGTGTTATGCTTCAATGCATGTAGAGTGATAACTATAATACGACTTATACACGATATAAAGATCTGAACATTATGCATAAATTAATTAGACATTTATATGTATAAAACCCATCACATGGCGTGTACCTTCAACTTAATGACCACACAGAAAACATGTTTATAAGGTTTGAAAATTATAATAAATTAGTTTTTAATTATTTATATTTTGGTAAAAGTAGATAGGGTGTACATTGCTATTACACGTCCTGTATTGTTCTCACCATTTTTCCATGACACATGCCTAAGGACTTGGCATGTAACTGTGTGATGAAAAATATTGGAGTACACGGTGTGTACATGGGATACACGGTGTGTGGTCTCTGAGTTACATGGTCACCAATCATATAGGCCATGTCAGAATATAAATGGCTCATCTGTGACTAAAGGAGTACATGACTTGTATGGAAGTTACACGTTGTGTACTCCATCTGACCATGTGCTAAGGTGATCTAATCAACACACAACATGTAATTAAAATCACCACATCTAATAAATTCACACAACATGAATTAATTATGAACTAATTTAGGGTGACTTAAACATTGGTACATTGTGTGTATGTCTAGGTTACACGGTGTGTACTCTTGTGTTGTATGGCCAGACTCTTCGACACATTCAGATGAGATATTAGAATTAATTTTTTTTTATAAAATTAATAAATTTGATTATATTTTTGAGAAATTAAGAGGAATAAATCATATATCACAATTTATATTAAAGAATGATTAAAATAAAATTTAAAAATAATGAAAAAAGAGTAAATCAATCAATGATCTTTAAATAATTATAAATAATCACGTGACTCCTTTGATACCAATTGATGTTTTTCTGCATAGTAGAAGCATCATATAGGGCATTCCCAACTTAGATTTTTGTCAATATCGATGATTAATATAAGATTTACACTATTATAAACACCATGATCAATAAAATTGAATCAACGAATAAAAATTATAGAAAAATGATGGAACCCAAGAACAAGATCATAACATATTATTTATAATTAAATTAAAAAATTAAAAAATTACCTTGTGAGAAATTAATTATTCATTGATGGATCTGAAAAAATATCTATATTTTATCATCATAACATTACGGAATCAAGGATAAATTCACTCTAGTGGTGATCCACATGTGTTCCACAAACCTTGGAATGTTGTTATAGGATTCTGTGGGTGCTAACGTAGAAAATTATAACACTTGAATTGTTCATCTTTGATTTCCCCAAGAACCAAATCACGGAATATTTCTCTTCAATATATCTAAACTTGATATTGGTGGTGGAGTAGGACCAATCTATGCTCTTTAGATCCTTCTTGGGGAGGGATCTCTCTATGACTTTGAGATGATTTTCTCCAGATCTTGAAGTGAAAAACAAAACATTAATTGGGTCTATTAAGAAAATAATATAATTGGGTTAATATACCATTATGGTTAGAAAATAATAATTGAACATGCACCCTTATTATTTTCATAATCCCTGTGGAACCCCATGCCTATAATAATAGTATTGTTACTATTATTTCTTGACATGTTCTAAACCCATGAATTAAATTAAATATTATTTATTCAAATAATATTGAATATATATTATTTCTCACCAAACCATTAAACTCCATTTTCCATTCCTATACAATATTTATCAGGTCTTGAATAATGAATATTTATTTAATAAATAAATATCATTGCATTATTCACTAATAAATAAATAAATATTATATTCACTAAATAGAAAATAAATATTTATTAAATATTCTCCCCACATAATATTCTCTTGAATAACTGGTGGAAGAATATATGAAGTTAATAAAACATGAATAATTATTAAACCATGTAGCGGAATAATAATTAGTCAACTTTCTAAATAACAAATAATAATTTATATTTTAAACCTAGATTTTGGATACACTTAGTCAGTGACCCTCTAGGACTATTTCTCAGTACCATTAGGATAACCAACCTAATTTTCAAGGTTAGAATCTAGAAACATGACAAGGCACCCATAGAGAACAAATTTAATGCTTAAATGACATAATACCTCGTATGGATGATTACTATGCAATATAATCCATTTTTTATGATATCACTAATCAAACAGGTTGCATGTTGGTGCCATCAACATATGTGTTCAATGTTTCTTTCTATGACTTTTCAGGTATCAAACTTGCCTATAGAACACCATGAACATGAATTTATTTAGTCTATATCATTTCCATCAAAGGTCCTAAGTTATAAACTTCCAATTAAATAACATAAGAGGCAAATCCTTTCTCCCATTATTCATTAATTAAATATTACTCATGATGCATCCAACGTATCTTACCTTTTCATTAACATATTTCATCATGGTTTTCATCAATACATCAAAGAACGTGACTTATAATACTCATTAATTATAATATTAAAGTTTAAGGATCAATACACACATCCACATATAAGAACATCCAATGACACATATAAATGTGGATTTCCTACTAGTGGGTATTGTTCTCAAAATTTCCTACACTATAAATTACCAAGGGAGTACACCGTGAGGAAGTGGATCATAGTCATATGAGTTTCCACCCCTAATAGTCTATATCATTATTGTCCCTCAAATGATTTCATCCGGCTATAAAATATATATTTAAGAATATTGTCATGGAATTTTTGGGTTCTCATCATAGCAGGTGTCAGACCCTAACCATGTAATTTATTTTCTTTTATTCTTTTCTTGTCAATGGATCTTTTGTTTGAGATTTGGGTTGAGTTAATGGTTTTATTTTTTTATTTTTAGAGCTTATTGGTAGATTTTTGGCTTGTGCACGGTTTGTGTGCATGATTTGGAGGTTAACTATGTGACCTAACCTTGAGAGTTTCCAAGGTCATTAAAAGTATGAAATTCTAATCTTCACCTCTTGTGTTTTAACCCCATTTATTAATTTTCTCCCTTTCTTGACCTAGGAACCCAAGTGGGATTCAAAAAAACCTCTTTCCATGATCACCTTCCACCATTTAATCCCCTCAATGATTCCTATATAAGTTTCCTTTAGATTTTTGGTTGATTTCTTCTTCACCTTTTCCTTCTCTCTTGGTTCCTTGGTTTTTCTTTAGTAGGTTATCTCTTGGACAAACCCTAAGAGATGGGGTTGACTTGTGGTTCGATTTCTTTGATGTTAGGGTGTTCATATTGTCTCTTGGGGTGTACTCTTCCTTATTCTAAAATTTCACTGCATTCACATGTCATTAAGGTAGGTGTTTTCATCCATTTCCTTTTCATAACATTCCACTTTTTTATTTTATGTTTCTAAATAATTTATAAATGTGGTTCACATGCTTGTGATGTGTTTTTTTAGTTTGGTATGGTGTTTTTGTGTTGGAAAAAGTTGGGGAAGTGGTTTTAAAAGGGATTATTTAATTATATATATATATATATATACACAAGGTGTTTGATAAAATGTCAATTGATCTTTTAAAGTGAAATTGGGTGACTTGGGTGGTGTTTTCCCTCAGTGATGTTTTTTTAATGTGGTTAGGTTGTGAATTGGGTGTTGTATGTGGGAATTAATTACTTTTATGGATTGATGCTTATATGTGTCTTGTTGTGATTTGTGGTGAAGTAGTGAACTTTCATTAAATATGGTTTTTGGATGTTTTCTTATATACTTTAAGGGTTTCATTGTATGTTGGCATATACATATGTTCACTGGGAGCACATGTGGATGGGGAAATAAATGAATATGCCCCTCTAGAATGATGTTTTCCTTGAACCATGGTTTTTTTCAGAGGATTCTCCTCTATTTCCTCTTTCTTTTACCTCTTCCTCTTCCTCACCTCAAATATTCCTTTCAATACAATATTGTTTTCAAAATAATTCCTTGAATTCTAAATGGTGTCTTGGCATTTTATGTGAAATTAAATTTGGTTTCAAATACGTTCTCTAAGGCTTGGCCCATTTGAAACTTTGAGGTGTTTTTTGGAAACTAAATGGTGTAAAGGTCCATTTATTCACTTTTCATTTTGTTGTATGTTTTCACCTTAGTTTTGGAGAATTATTTTGAAAATGGATTTGGATATGAGATATTAAAGGCATGGTGGGTGCTTTGTGTTGTCTTGAGAAATTTGGTTTTGGTGTGACATGATGTGATGGGTCGCTTGGTATTTTATAATGGTGTGGAAAATAATTTAAAAGTTGATGTGATGTAAAGGCCTGATTGGAACTTGTGAATGACTTGTTGTGAAAACTTTGCCTCTATAGAGGATTCTTTGAGGATAGGGTCAATGCATAGGTGGTGTTAGTGTTTGGGCTAGGCAAGAATGGTGGTAGTGAGTTTTATATAAACCACATGTGTGATTACCTCTAAATTAATCATGTAGTATTATCATGGGATTAATTGGTGTCATCTAGAGGTTTGAGTGATGATTACTTGTGTATCCTGATTAGATGGGTTTGTACCCCTTGGATTTGATGAGTCCAAGTGGGACGTGCCCTTGTATTAGATAGTTTAGGGTAGGCAGTTGGTTATTGAATATGGATCTATACCATATGTCAGTAGATGAGTCCAATATGATCACATATAGGCATGTTTAGAAAATTCCCATGATTGAATATTTGTATGTTCTATTTACTTTTGATTTATGTTTGATATTATCCCAACTTGTTTTGTTTTATTTAATTTCAGTAGATCCATTTTTATTATCAGGGTTAATTTTTTAATTGGGTTTTGGTTATGAGTTGGCATGTGTTTGAAATGTGAATTAATTTTATAAAGTAAAGATTCATGTTTTGTTTTAGAAAAAAATGGAATTTATGGGAAACTGGGTTTGATTCTTTAAAGTGATAAAAATCATGTTTTCTAAATGTATTTCAAACTAGTGTTTATGAAATGACCCGAGGAAGTAAATGTATGGAATTTGTGGTGATTACCTTCTAAGTTTTTTTATTCTCACACCCTATTTATGCCACTCAATGTATGTAGAATTGAGATTTTTAGCAGGTGTAGGTTTCTGGTTCAAGTGTGTGCCTTTGGAGTAGGTTGGTATTGTGGTTGGTGGCGACCAGAAGGTCACATGTATATCGTGTTTGCATGTTTTGGTTTTATTTTTTCACTCATATTGTTTTTTCAGAAACTGTTGTATTTGGATTAGTTATGTATTTATTGATGTTCAATTATTATTGGTTATTCTGCGCACTCATTTTGGTTATTGATCTTGGTTTTTTTGTCTATATCATTCCCATTGGATTATTTTGACACCTGACACTAGTTTCCACCCCGTGGGGATCAGGAAATTCTTTCATGCCTTGTCTCGGGCCGGGTCGGTATTCATATCAAATGGAATCTTGGCCTAATTTGTGAGAAAATGGTATTAGAGCCAGGTTCTTATTATTTGGGTTGTCAGGTAGATCTGAGATTAGGACATTTGGGACTCGATAGGTAGGTATGGGAAGGACATGATGAACCCTTTCTCATTTTGATCCTCAAGTTTCCAGGGGTAGTCTAAGATTTGAGTCTATTGTTTTGGTTTTTTTGGGTATGGATGATGAATTAGAATGGAGGAAAACTAGTGTCAATTTGTGATCTCACCTGCAGTAGTGACCCATGTAGAATCTAAGAGCAGGGTTCAAGGTTCTCTTAGTTTTTTATACTTACTTGGGGAATGCCTCATTAACCATGCCACTAGTTTATGCATGGACACTATTTCCTCATTTTGAGAGTTTGGTGTGAGTTGTGATTTGGTTTAGTTTTGGCCGGTGTGGGTTGATTTTGAAGGGGAAAATGGTTTTTGGAGAAAAGGGTCTTTTAAAAGAGAAATGGTTTTTGGAAAAGAAGTTTTCAAAAGGGAAAAATGACTTTTGGGTGTGATTTTGTTATAAAAAGAGAATTTTATGTTTTTATATTGTAAAATGGGGTTTTGGAATTTGTAAAGTGCCCTTGTAAGAAGGAGGATTTGGAATTGGAATGTAAATGGTGGTTTTTGAAAAGAGTATTTTTATTTTGTTATGATGTTTGTCTTATGATCCAGTTGTTTTGGCTGGGGGTGGCCTTATGGATATGTTTTGTTTGATGTTGGTTTTATTATTATTTTATGATGTTGTTCAGAATAGGTCACCCAAAAAGATCCTTGAAATTTCTAGTGGGTTTCGTCCAGTTTCTGGTTCATCTCAGTTTTTGCATATTTTCCATGGTGATTGAGATCAGTTTTAGGTAGTATAATGGCTTTGGAAATTTGAGAGTGTTTTCATATCGTTGGGAAATTCCAGATCTATTAGAGTTTTTTTTCATGAGTTTATTTGATGTTCTAACTTTGGACTGGTGGAAGGTGATCGTCCTGACATCATTTCAAGGTGGGATGTCTTGGCAATTCTTTAAGAATAAATTATTCAGATGGTTCATACTAGAGGAGGTGAAGGTGAAGAACATGGCAGAGTTGTTGGGTGTTCAGAAAGGCCAGTAGACAGTGAAAGCCTATGTTGATAATTTCAATGAGTTGGTTTCTTTCTTCCTAGAGATAGTTTCATAGGATCATCTGAAAGCTCCTATCTTCATTTTGGGTCTTCGAATAGAGATCAAGGAGTGAGTCCTCTCATATAATGAAGTCTTTTTCGAGAAATTGGTGGATGAGGCCTTTCTTGTCAAGTTGGCTCCTGGAGTACAGTCAATGGAAGTTGATGAACCCTTCCTCCTTAGCTCCCATAAAGGTCCCCCATCTAGATTGAGGTGTGTGCTAAAGAAACATGTTTCTAAGAATCCTCTTTTTTTAGTTCTGATTTCTTTATCATTTGACCATTCACTGTTTTTCTTTTAGTGTGGCCGATTTGGGCATTCAAAGTCATCTAGTCCTTATCCTCCAAATTTGTGTCATCATTGTGGTTGTTTGGATCATCTAGAGAAGTTTTGTAAGAACAAATATCGAAGAAAGAAGTTTTGATTAGATGGTGTTAGCTCATGACTGCATGGAAGTAGATTCTTCAAGACATCATGGCACCAGACAAAGGCCCTAGAGTGAATATTTTCACATAGTTAGAAGTTTTTGGGTGTGTGGGGAACCTTAGCCCTATTTTGGTCTCTAGTGTCGGGGTGGAAATGGTTGAAGTCTCCCAGTTGTAGTTTTATATTTTTTTGTAAGTTCTATATTTATTTTGTGAAAAATTCAGAGATATTTTTCTGTTGGAATTTTGATGGTTATGTCTTGTGGATGCAATTTTTGAACAGTTTTTCTATCTTGCATGTGCTTATCCCTTTTGTGGAATCATATTGGTTTTTTGTTTTGTTTTCTCGAGAGATGTGGGAGTCTTGTAGAAATGATAAATCATAGTTTGGCTTGAGGTTTTGTTTGAGTTTTTGGTTTGGGTGGGGAATTATCAGTTTCAGTGGTTTTGTTTTTTGGATTGTGTGAATAATTTTTGGGTTGGTTATTATTGGGTTCTTAGTTCCAGTAGTGGTGTCAGACGGATTCTTTTGGTAGGGAGAACCCTCCTCTTTTCCCCATGATTTTTTTTGAAGTTTCCCATAGAGGTGGCCAAGTGTGACTTGTGGAGTTAAAATGGTCACCATGAGTTTCATGATTTTATTTGTCTTCATTCAGTTTTAAGCACGAGTCTCGTTTCACGATTATCTAGGTGATTTTTTGGGGCCATAAAGTGTTTGTGGTGGGGAAGACTGCCACACCCCAACCTTCTAATTTATTTTATTTTATTCATTTATTTTCATCAGATCTTTTGTTTTAGGTTCGGGTAGTGTTCCCTATTTGAATTTTTGAGTTTTGGAGTTTCTAGGTGGCTTTTTTGAATGTGCATGGTTTGTGTGCACGATTTGGAGGTTAAATGCATGACCTGACAATGCGAGTTTCCCATGTCATTAAAAGTATGCAATTATAATATTTTCCCTCTCATGGTTTAACCCCATTATGGGATTTTTCTCTCTTTCTCGACCTAGGCACACCAAGGGGATTCCTAAAACCCTCCTCTCTTTCTCGACTTTTACAATTAAAGCCCCTCAAAGGTTCCTAGGTAAGTTTCCTTTTTAATTTTTGTTGATTTATTCTACTCCTCTTCTTTATCTCTTGGTTCCTTGGTTTTTCTTTGGTGGGTTCTCTCTTGACCGTACCTTAGGATCTAGGGTTGATGTCTAATTCAGATTCATTGATGTTAGGCTATGCAGTTTGTCTCTTGGTGGTTATTCTTCCTTATTTAAAAGTTTCATTGCATTCACACATCATTAAGGTAGGTGTTTCTATCCATTTACTTTCTGACACATTGAACTCAATGCTTGTATGTTTCTAAATAATTTATAAATGTGTTTCGTATTCTTTTGATGTGTTTGTGTGTTTTGGTATGGTGTTTTTGTGTTGGAAAAAATAGTGGAAGTGGCTTTCAAAGGGATTATTTAATTGTGTTTATATATATATATATATGCACACAAGGTGTTTAATAAAATGTAAATTGATATTTTAAAGTAAAATTGGGTTCTTTGGGTTCTATTTTCCCTTGGTTATGTTTTTTTAATGTGATTGGGTTGTAAATTGGGTGTTTTATATGGGAATTTGTGGATTTTATTGCTTTATGATTAGGTGTGTCTTATTGTTATTGGTGATGAAGTATGATGTGTTTCTTTAAAAATGGGTTCTTGATGTTTTCTTGGATACTTGAAGAGTTTAATTGGATGTTTTCACATACATATTTTCATGGGGTGCACATATGGATGGGGAAAAATGAATATACCCATTTATAGTGATTTATTCCTTTAACCATGGTTTTTAAAAGGCTTCTCCTCCATTTCCTCTTTATTTTTCCTTTTTTCCTCTTTATCGTATAAAATGGTCCTTTCAAGCTAGTATTTTTTTCAAAATATTTCCTTAACTTCTAAATGGTGGCTTGTTTTTTTAAGTGAATTTAAATGTGGTTTCAAATATGTTCCCTAAGGCTTGACACATTTAGAACTTTGAGGTGTGTTTTGTAAACTAAAGGTGTGGAGTCCTGTTTGGAACTTTTCGTGTTGTTATATGTTTTAAACTTGGTTTGGGAATGTTATTTTGAAAATGGAATTATATTTTAAATGTTAAATGCTCGATGGGTGATTTGTGTTGTCTTGAGAATTTTGGTTTTGATGTGATGTGATGTGAAGGCCCAGTTTTTAATTGTGTATGGATTGTAGTGAAGCAGACACCTATATGGAGGATTCTTTGAAGAGAAGGTCAATTCATAGATGGTGCCTGTTTTTTGTCTAGGAAATCATGGTGGTAGTGGGTTTTTGATGAATCAAACATGAGATACCTCCTCATTCATTGTGTTCTATTATCATGGGATTCTTAGGCATCATCTAGAGGGTCGAGTGATGGTTGCTTGTCGACCCCAATTAGACAGGTTGGTACCCCCTGGATTTGATGAAGCCAAGTGGGATGTGCCAGATGATTGGAAAGTTTAGAGTATTCAGTTGGTTATTGACTATGGAGATTCACCAAACATCGGTAGGTGATTCCGATTTGAGCATGTTTATGGATTAATTTTAAAGATGTTTAGGAAATGCCCATGATTGACTATTTTTATGTTTTTTTTACTTCTAATGCATGTTGAATCTTATCCATTCTTGTTTTGTTTTCTTTAATTTTAGAATATTCCTTTTTATTATTGAGGTTGATTTTGTAATTGGGTTTGGGTTATGATTTTGAATGTTTTAAAATGTTAAACCATTTTATAAATTAATTTTCCATTTGGTGTTTTAGAAAAAAAGGAATTTGTGGGAAACCATTTTTGATTCCTTAGGGTGGTAAAATACTATTTCCTTAATGTATTTCAAACTAGTGTTTATGGACTATATTAGGGAAGGAAATGTATGGTCTCTATGGTGATTACCTACTGAGTTGTTGTATGCTCACACCCCACTTGTGCCACTCAGCATCGGTAGACCTGAGCTGTTTTATAGGTGATTTTTTCTAGTTCGAGTGTGTTCCTTTGGAGAAGGTTGGCCTTGTGGTTGGTTGTTACTAGGATGTCACATGGAGATCATGTTAGCATGGGTTGGTTTTAGTTTTTCACTAGGATTTTTTTTGTTTGGAAACTGTTGTTATTGGATCGGTTATGTATTTATTGATGTTTAGTTATGGTTGGTTTTGTCGCATGCTCAGTTTGGTTCTTGATCCTAGTTTATATTGGGATAAATCATTCCCATTGTATTATATTGATGTTCGACACTAGTTTCCATCCTGTGGGGATCTAGAATACCTTTCAGGCCTTATCATGGGTCAGGTCGAGTGTCAGGTCAGATAGCATCCCAACCTGGTTGGTGATAGTAGGGAATTGCTATGACCTTTAAGTGAAATAGTTACTCTTAATACTTTATCACATACTATGTCACACAGAATAAAAATCATAACGTGGTAAGATATTTATTAATATTAAAAATAGTGAATACTAGTTATCATAAAGTACACATAATTTGGTTCTATGGAACTTACTTCAACATCTTTCATATGATATGTTTTTAAAGGAATATATTGAGGAATTTTCTAAAGCTCTGCACATTTTCCATCACCTATCATTAGAAGATACACCTCATATATTCAATTTATTCAAAGTATATCCACAACAATGGTCTTAAAAACAACCAAATTCCATTTTTCTAGACTTTATCCCCACACTTTTCGTCATTGATGACTTTATACAGGTCGAAAAGTTATTATTTGATGTTTTATTATAAATCATTTAGTGAAAACCCAATCCTAACATCAAGTAAAATAAAATTAGATGAGTGAAAGAAGAATCACTAGATTCTATTGATTATAACAATAGTTTCATATAATAATTTCAGTTGAAGTAAGAATAAGTAAAAAGCACTTTTCTCCCTCTGGGACCTAGCCACTACAACCTATCCAACCTAGATGAAACCAAGGGAAAATTTTAGTAACCCATCCCCACAATATTAACCTCTAACTAATACCCCACCTATATCCCAAATAACCCAACCACTCCCCATATAGATTATAATACTTTCCTTTTCAATTTATTAACCATCAAACCCTTACAAGATCAACCCTCTAGACTAGGTAAGCCTACATAGTAGCAACCCATTCCCCTTACATAGTCCACACAAGGATAGCAGCTGAAGAAAACCACATTATTATCAATTATTACCTCTTGAAATTCCACTATGTCCACAATATAAGATATGTTATTAGAGTCTCCACACTTCTATGCTATAATAACTCCCTACATGAACCCATTCATATTGAATAATCAATCTAAAAGTCTAGTATCATTCTACCAATTTTTTCTTGCGGGTGAATTGTAAATATTTTTGGGGGTTCCATATTCTTAAAGAACAAGAACAATTTTCCCATGGTTTTATCATAAGAAATTTTTAGTTCTCTTACCATGATTCCCTATTTCAAAATCTCTATATCAAACATTCCCTTTTGAGAAATGGGAGAAATTTAAGGAAACAATTCTGTGAAAAAATAATCTCTTAGATGTGTCTAAGTCCAAGTAGTGTTGCCAACAATTGGTAATCCATCCGTCAATAATTATTCATAGTCATGCGGGTCACAATAATAGGGACCCATAATTTCATTCTCAACTCAAAAAGTGGAAACCCGTAGTTTACTATCCTCTACAGGAACCAACACATCTTCCACACAAAATTCCAACATAACTACAATACTTTCAAGAAGAATATGAGAAAACAATGTGGATACCCATAAGTGTTTTTTCATCAGATAATCAACCACCCTATTCTAGGAGGACCTGAATATAATGACCTATAAGTCCTAAAAATATCATCACCTCCTCCATTGACTAAAATAATCCTTCCATTGGGCAATAATTTTGTCTAAATAGCATCAAATTCACTAGAAGTATGTCCTGTTTTTCATTTTTTTGGGCTAGTAGGAATGATGTTGGATAATAAGCTCAACCAGAAACCAAATTCATTGAAAATGTTCCCTCTATGTAGCCAACAAATCTACAAATATGATCACATTTCAGATCAACTTTTGTTTTTTTTAAATCATTCTCTCCACTTTTTCTAGTGTCGATAGATCAACACTAGATATCAACACTAATAGAAGAATTATCTATGAATGAATGAAACATTTGGAATTGTTGTGTTGTATAAATAGTGTTTATCTTAGTGTAGGATTCTTTTTTATCTTTCTATCTAGCTTTTCGTGTAGTGAAAATAGTGTTTGGAATATGATGGAACACTTTATAATGTGGTGGTTTTGAGAAAATATGTTATAACCCCCTCCACTGGTACCTTTCTTGGGCCTACAATGAAGAGAAGGAGTGACTCTCGAAGCACACCTCTAACAAGACTTGGGCTATCAACTAGAAGCGATGATATAAAACATATAATTAGAGACATTAACATCATAAAATAAGTTAAGGAAAAGGGATAAGAGGAAAAAAATATCAACACCATATCATATAAAGTAAACCAAGATCCAAAAATTGAATACAAAAGTGCATGTATTTTCATAAATAATATATATCTTGAATAAAATAACAAAAGACTCATATATAGTATCTCCAATAGAAACTCAATCTTAAAGCTATTCTAATCTAGCTCAGTCACCAAATCCCTCATGATCACATGAAAAATGGTTTATATATTCATAGGGTGAGCATAACATGTATACTCAGTAGGGTCCTCCTCAGGACCTCTCATGAAAATGTCAGAAAAGAATACTAATTCAAATATGAGTAAAGAGAAGAACCAAAGTGCACTTATTAGGGAAACTACCCATTACTAACCTCACCAAATATCACTCACCAAATATCACAACCAAATTTAGGAATATAATATCATAATAATATAATCATTGGCACCTTGCAACTACTTCCACAATAGTTTTCAACTTTCACACCCTAAAATCAAAACTATGGTGATCCCATACCTTTTTTCAAATGAGGGTTGGGTCACAACCCTATCTACCCCAACACTCACAAGGTTTAACATCTCATGTTGGCATATGATAAAACTACATACCAAATCATATCCATATCCACCACCTTAGAACAATAGTAGTAGGGTATCATGAATATGATGGACATCAACCTAATTCTCTCCTCCTACCATGCATGACCCCACCACATAACCATTATCCCATCATCACCACCTCACTAGGTACATCATATTCCCCTCCCATACATTAAATTATCATTCCATCCTTGGTCCATAAAAAATAGTATACTACTAAATAAAGAGTATGGAGGAGGAGGTAATAAACCGTCGACCCTCACCAACTTGGATGTTAGGGAGAGAATACATCGAATTAAAAAAATTGGTGCTGATATAAAATACATGAATCAGGTGGGGTGAATTTAGAAATCATAAGGAAAATATATCACACACACATATATATATTTTTACACAATCCCAAACAAAAGGTTTCACATAAATAGTTCACTATCTCCATCTACCATCAACACTATACTAATGGTACCACATATTGCCACCACTAAATGAAACTCACCAATAAAACGATCACACACAGTCCATCATTCACATTTATATATTTACTGATTCCACCATTTTATATATTATCACATTACCAAACACCATTTATTAAGGAAGACAATTTAATCCCATATTTAATGGAGAACCACTCTAACTATCCCCCACATTTGATTCCATTAAGGCGCAAACCATTCATCAATATTTATAACATTAATTCAATTATTTCACATTAATTTGCAGGACACATTATTCAATTCTATCCCATATCACTTTACTAAATTTTAATTAATAGCCAAAAATTTCATTATTATGTTCTCATTTTACACTACTGGTAATCTAAAACACCTTAAAATCATTTATCACAACCACAACTACACAAAAATAAGCAAAAAACATATTTTCAAACATCTATATCATAGTAGATAATATCAACATTGTTCAAGTCCCAATTATTCAAATTCATTTAATTACTGGATTTAATTTTTATTTAATTATGAAAAGGGATTCCATCAAAATAAAAAAAAAATCATATTTTTAGTGAGCCAAATATTACAAAAATTAAGGGGTTCACACTAACAAACAAGACATGTAGTGAAAGTACTTCAAATTTTAGAAGGCTAAAAAAATAGAGATTATAGGGTTTGTATGCCACTTAATTCTCATAATTAATTTCATCTCAGTTATTTCCCAAATTTTCTCTTTTATATATTCATACTATTTTATTTTAGATAAAATTATGATAGCATCAAAACATAAAATAACATAGATATTTATAGGAAAAAATATTTGTGACACTTCCCTTTTCTTATTTTCATATTCCATTTGTTATCTTCATTAAGTTGATTCGTACTAATTAATTAGTGAATAAAAGCGTTATAAGCTCAAAATTCACACCAAAATAAGAGACAATTTCTTGAATCCCCTACATGTGTATGGATATTCACAATTCGATGCAGTAAAACAGTGAAGGTTGAGAAGGAATAATCACCTTGGAATGCAAATAATGGGATTGAACTAATCTCAAAAGCTTGGTAGATCTTGAATATTTATGTTTTGATCATCCAGAATCAAAAGGGAAGATCCATAAGATTTAAAAAAATAACAAAAATCTAGTTTCTAGAGAAATAAATGACTGAAATATCTCTCAAGTATATTTCTATAATAATCGACCAAGATTTCCATTTTAATTTTAATTAATTTTAGTTTTATTTTAATCAGCCTCACACAACCCATTTAAAAATCCTATAATTAAAAAAGGATAAATATTTCTTTTAAAAATTTTAATATATTTTAAAACCATCAATTTCTATTTATTATTTCATTTTATTTATGTTAAATCACTTTTCAGATAAAAATATCAGGAAAATCCTTAAGTTTTTTTTGAGTAAAATGTGATACCTTTATGCAATAAGGGAATGATGTGTAAGGGTAAGATCAATGGACCTGATGCGACTAGGTGAGACTGAGTACCCTCATGCAAGTAATGAAAATAGTAACATACTTACATGTAAGAAAAGAGATAACCCTTATGCGATATTCAATTAGATTAAGGATCCTTATGTAATGAAAAATTCATTAACATCACTGAATAAAAGGGACTTACCTTTACATTTTTAAGAATAAACAATCATTGACCCTTACACAACTCCACTTTACCCTCACATGACTTTAGAAACCACACATGACTGCCACCATGACCTCCACCAGGTCATAGTAATAAATCCCTTACTCTTTTGACCCACCATGACAAAAACCGCAATGTAGATACCACTTGCTTTCTATTTCTTCCCTTACATTAAAACTAATCATCCCTATTCCCTTTTCCACCAAAACGCTCAATTCCTTCGGCATTTCACCTTACATATTGTACATAGGTGGCCTCACCAAGAAAAATGCCTTCTGAAATAGTTTCTCTAATTGTTTCACTCCCTATGGAACACCCATCTCCACACAAGAAACTCCAAAATGCACCCCCACCAAAAATCATATCCAAACAACATTACCCCACACTTACAACTCTAAGGTACTTATTGGAATAGAAACACACACCTCACAATTAGTTTGGGTTCTTAATTTATAGATGTAGGATATAAATATTAAATATATTTAATATTATAATAAACTTAACACTCCCCCTCATGTTGGGACATATATATTTATCATGGAAAGCTTGTTACATAAAAATTGTACATGTGGTCCTGATGCCCCTTTTTTGAGAACATCTACAAGTTGATCAAATGTGTCAATATGGACGAAGTTTATCTTCTTATTCTTAAATTCTTCATGAATTAAATGATAATCAACTTCGATATGTTGTGTCCTCTCATGAAAGAATATATTTGTGGAAATCTTGATAGCAGATTGACTATCACACCAGATATGTGTTATTATATTGGAAGTATGCCCAATTTCATGAATATTTTTTTGTTCTCAAATAATATCTATAGTCACAATTTTCATGGAATGATATTCTAAATATACCCTTGATTGGGAGATAATCGCATGCTTCTTTCTTCACTATGAGATCATATTTCCTCCAACAAATATTTTACAACTAGAAATTAATCTTCTATAAGAGAGAAATCCAACATAATATTCATTAAAAAAATTCCACAATATATGTATGCCCATGATCAGAATATAGAATACCTAAACCTAGTTCCTTTTTCACATATCAAATAGTCCAATGAATAGCCTCCCATAATTTTTTTGAAATATTCCATAAACTAGCTCACTTTTCTAACCACACAAACAATATTGGGTCATGTCATCATCAAGTAGTTGAGATTACCAACAAGTTGTCTATATGTGTTGGGCGATGAAAATATCTCACTACCAGTATGAAGTGACCTTTATCTAGGTTTTAGGGGTGATTCAACTAATTCATCTTGAGTCATTCTAGTCTCATACATTAGATAAAGAACATACTTTCTCTGAGATAGAAAATTTTATTTTTTACATCGGGAGACCAAAATTCCCAAGAAATATTGTAGTGGACCCAAATCTTTTGTTTGAAAATGTTGATGATGAAAATAAATGATTTGACCAATTATAGCCGCATCACTGCTAGTAATAAAAATTTCATCTACATAGACAACCAAAATAATGCTTCATGTTTTAGATTTATGATAGAAAATAGAGGAATCCTTCATGATTTGGAACATGACAAAGCTAAGCATAATGGTGTAAAAATGGATGAACCAAGCATGTGGGGATATGATTAAGAGATCCATAGGCATTGATATATACTATATATATCCATTTTAAACTAACCACCCACTTACCTAAAAGAAGAGGGACAATATCCCAAGTGTTTTTGGCATCTAGATTACAAAGTTCATTATGCAAAGTCTATAACCATATGGGATGAGATATGGCCTTGAAAAAAGTGTGGGGTCTGGAGTGATAATTCAGTGTCTCTATAACTCATGAGGTAGCTACAAATAATCCCTTATAAGATTGACAGAAGCATGAGCCTTTATGAAGCATAATAAGAAACTCTGGTGATAGAGGAACAGAAGTAGGTGAGCCCTCTGGTGTGGTAGAAAAATCTGGTCTCAAGGTGGAATGTGTTCTAGGTAAAAAAGTATATACATGGACAAAAAAATATATACAAAAACATCACTAGTAATAGAGAGGGGTGGTGGTGTATTAGGAGAATATGGTAAAAATAACTTCGAAACCCAGAATAGAAGATCATGTTGGGAACATGGGAACATAAATAATTAATGATTAGATAAAGAAAACATCATATAAGACACCATAATGAAAAATCTAGAGAGAAAAATTGATATCCACAATGGGTTATAAAATAGCCTAGAAATTTGTATTTTAGATCATGAGTGCCAAGCATGGTAATTGAGGGACGAATATCTCGACCATAACACACATATCTAAAAATTCATAGGGGAGAGGAATGAGGTGATTTTGTAAATAAATAATTGAATGGTTTTCCCCCTATATAATAAAAATGTGAAGTCTGTTTATTAGATAAGTGGCTATGAGAATGGAATCGCAAGAAAAAATGATCATAACTTTCTTCTATAATAAAAGTGCATGAGAAACTTCTTAAAAATGGAAGTTCTTTCATTCAGAAACACTTTTTTTTATTTGTTTCATGAAAAAATGTATAATTGATAATTCCATGGTCATCTATAAAATACTGTAATGTTCCGTATACATATTCACAACCATTTTCAGAACAGAAACAGTATAGTTTAGCGAAAATTGGGCAGTTATTTCTTGATAATTGGAGAGAAACAAGATAAAGTTTTCAGAAATTTTTTTAATAAATAGACCCAAGTCATTGGTGAAATATCATCGATGAAAGTAACAAAATATTGATAACCCAGTTTAGATAGAATAGGATTGGGCCCCTAGATATTAGAATAAAGCAAATGAAAAGGAGTGGATGCACGGGGAATTTCTTAGAGAACATAAGTGATCCAGTGATGCATCGCATCATGACAAAATCCACATTAAAAAAGAAGAAGAGGGCCCAAGTTCGTAAAATGTTTCTGAAGAATTAGGGTAGGTGGATGACCAAGTTGATAATGAAGTTTAATGGAATGATCTTAGGTGGAAGTTTAGGCATGATATGGGAATGAGTCATGAATATACACACCACCCTAAATACATCCACTACCAAGCACCTCAGTCATCCCATAGGGTGGGTGACTTGAAGGAGGTCATCACATTGGGAATTGTCATGCGGGAGGTATGCAGAAGGATCCATCGCGTTGGGAGGGGCCTTTGAATGGGAGGTGGAAATGTGTACGGGGCGGGAGAGAGCCATCATGTAGGGAGAATGGATCAGCGTGCAGGGGATCAGGCCAAAATAAAGCATTGTGTAGGGGGGGTGGAGTGTCGCGTAGGGGAATAGGGCCAAAGGTAGCCGACTATAGGAGGGATTTGACATATATGGAGGGGTAATTAGAAGGGAGGTCTAAATATCCTTTGGTACCATGTTGGAATAGAAATACATACCTCAGTACAAGATAGAGTTATTAATTTTTAGATGATAAAAGGAATACAGCAGATAACCCACACCGATTTTGGATACAAGTATTAAAAATATATAATATTCTAATACTATTAAAAACACTCAAATCAGATAGCACCACACTTACTACTATGGTGTTGTGGTCCTTAGGATGGAAAAAACTCATCTCTAGTCTCTATAACACCCATGAACTCCTATAAATGAAAATAAATGGGTTGTAAGGTTTCGATCCATTACAGAATAAGTAACTCATCTTCTTAAGCATTAGGATGTAATCCCTCCTTTCATGTACTTCATACTACTGCAAGTTGATCAACTAGAGAAGAACTGAAATTAGATCAAAACAAAAAACACTCTAAAGTTAATATGTAATGTCTCAGATCCATGTGAACCAACCCTTCGCATGTTTTTGAGGTTCATGGTGCTTAGAGGATGATTGGAAGTATCTTTAAGGTGTTGGATACTGAAAATTATAGAACAAGGAGATTACATACTATGTAATCTTTACATGCCATGTATGTCTGGTTCACGGCTTGGTAAGGCCAGTTTATTGGATTCTTCACAACCTGTAATAATTCAAGGTTAAATAATAAAATGTGATGTGTTTTTCATCAAAAACCAATGATCGACATTTAAAAAACATGTAAACGATTTACACACCATGTAAATATCCATTTAAGCCCTTTTATAAATTTTTCTAGTTTCTGAAGTTTCTCAAACCCTACGATAGCACTCATTTTTCTACAACCAGTGGCTCCTCCCTTTGGTTTCTTGAGATCCCTTGGACATGAATCAATCCTTGGGCATTTGTCTTCAATCTATGGTGATCCAAGGAGAGTTATATCTCTATTCTTATGATTTCTCCTTTGTTCAGTCTTGTTTCCTCCCGTATATTATCACCATGCTATGGAATTTGATCTCTATTGTTTCTAATGGGGATTATCTTGGTTCTTCTTGGAGTAGTTGTGAAGCAACTTCCTTTGGATGGATACAGTTATTACAGGAGAGGAGATTAGAGATCTACAACATGGTTCATTCTCGTGTGAAGAACGTTGAGGTATTTTGAGGTAGGGTATTTTTTCTTCTCTTGAATTTATGTGACATTGTAAATTGATCATGCTTTAACCCTTTGGGATGGAAATTGAATCAACCTAATAATTATTAAACTAGATTAAATAATATTTAGTGGTCGCATGTTCATGATGTTGATGCTTTATACCATGATAGCGGTTTGCCTATTGTTTTCCTAGATATTGTGATATCTTTATTGTATGGTTTGTTGGTATTTTGTTATGGTTGGAGTAGCATGCTGAAATTGGAAAAGAACATAAAGTCATAATTAATTAATAATAAATTTTCATAAGAATAATTAATGAAGAGGTATGTTTGTAATCTAGTGGTTAATGTAATTTAATGATAATAATATTGATGCTAGTATATATGTTTTATTAGAATTTATATTCCATATGATTGATATAATTGATATGTGATGTGAAACATGTTTATTCATGAGGATAATAACTAAAAAGTCATGAAAAATAATAATTCTTGGATGCTTGAAAGCATGTTTAAATTAATTTTTTTAATTAATTTAGTAGCTTGTTATAGTTGGATGCTTAGGTTGAAAATATTTAGAACCTATTGATAAATGAATCAGTTAATTCAAATGGAATAAGAAAATATTGTGTGATAAAGATATAGTCTTTTTCTAAGGAATGAGTTCTTCATTTTATTAAGAAAGTCGAGTTGTTTATTTTGGATCCATGAGATCTCATTTTCATGAGAAGACTGAATGCTTTATTTTGAGGGACTAGTTTCCCTATTGATTTTTAGTTTGTTCCTCCTATATTTTTGGTGTGATCTGGATACAACACTTGTGATATGAGCAAGATATAGATGAGATTTGGATGTATGATATGGGTTGGGGAGGCCCAGATGTGGTGTGAGATTGAGATGGATGAGATTGGGATGGATGATTTGATATGATGGCAAGGATCCTAGATGATGGGGCAGCAGTTGATGTTTGTGATGGCAAGATGCATCGGTATATTCATGTGGTTTTCAGGGAAGACACTAGAGGTTATGGAACAGGTTAAATATGGGATTACCTGTTAATGATTTGTTGAGATATGGTATTTTCTCTTATGAATATATTTAATGATCAATGGATAAGTTACTTGTTTTTTCTGCATTCATTTCCCCACTACTTGACGTAGATGGATGTTATTTGTTGCATGTTTCCTCTTGGTGGTAGCTTAGGATGGTTTTCCTAGAGTACCTGGATATGGAATAATGCTAATAATGAATTGAATAAATATTAACCCAATGGGTTGGTTGATGATAGAATGAAAATTATTAAAATATTTTAATCTTGATAAACCATGGACTTGGTTTGGATTATGTATAGAGGGAATGGACTTTACTCTGATGATTAATGTAATGAAATGTTATATAACATGAATTAATTTTAATGGTTAATTAATGGATAACTAATTAATCAACACATGGAAAATGATCAAAATAAAAGAATTAATTAATGTAGTTATTTTATATATACTTGTATGCTTATAGGATATATGGTCTTAGAATTGGTAGCTGGGAGTTCGAGCAACCTTAGATGTAGTTGAGTTTAAGACTAGGATATGCCCAGAGTGTGGTTGCGAGCTATATTATATCATGTATATTTTATTATTTCATATGCTTCCCCACCCATGTTAGTTAGGGAAACTGAAACCCAGTGGACTCTGGGAGGCTATTTTTTCCAACATCCTGGTGGGATGATGGATGGATAACTAACCCCTCTAGCCCCACTCTCTTCTCTTGGTAGTTACCTATGCTAGTATGAATAAGAGTTAGTTTTCCCTATATGTGTGTAGAGGGTTGTGATAGATCATGGTCATTTCACACACATGTATTGTTGGATATAGTATCCAAAGGATTATTATAGGTATGATGTGTACAGGTTGTGATGGCTTGATGTACTTACTTAGTGTATGGGTTGTAATGGCTTGAGGTATAATACCCAATGTTTGATATACATCATACGGGATACGGTGTCTCTCAAAAACTACTTGGTTACTATATATGGATACATGATATGGGATTGTGTGGTTATGTGATGCATGGGGTTCATGTTTTGATTCCTTTCCTAGGTGTCTTCAAGATGGCTTACTTTTGGAGAGAGATGACTTGGGACATGCGACATTGGGGAAGAGCAAAAAACTGGTGGGGAAGCAGGATATGGGTACCCTTGATGTTTTATTACTATATTATATACTCTCTTATATATAGTACATGGGGAGAGTTTTCCATGATTAAGTAATGAACTTTGTATACTTGTTTAGGTGATGATCTAGTTTCACTGTTGTTCACTATGATTTAGCATGATTTCTTTAAATTTTTCAGGATAGGATCCAAGGAGGAACCTATTCAGTATACAATTATGATCAAACTATGTGTATATAAACTATTTTTAGGTCATCTAAAGTAGGTTGAAGATCTAGTTGGATATTACAAGCTTATGGTTTTGGAGGATCAATTTGGGATTCTTGGTAACCATCATATTTACCTTTTTGGTACTTGTAGTTTTACTTTCAATTGTTTTATCACTGTATGAAATTTCATGTTTTTACTTGGGTTTTATAAATATATATGTGTGAGAAGGTGTTGGTTTTTGTATCCTTCTTATCTATCTCTTCCATATGGTTCTCTTAGAGGGTAATGCCTCCCATATTCATGTTTATTATACCCTCATTTCTAGTCTCCAACCCAGGGCCTACTAGAGGCAGGACTCAGGTAGTCACCATCTCTCTCCCCTCACTGTAGTATCTTTGTAGGGTGGGGGTCATGATGGAGTGGTATCAAAGGTTTATGTTGAGGGATAGGATGGATATTATAGGTAGGCACAAGTGGGGTTTCATGGGTTGGTAGGGAAACACTGTCAGTTATGTTTCCTAAGAGATGTAAACATGAGATACCAGTTGAGACATGGGTATTTAGGGACCCCTAGGATCTAATTCACAAACCATTAAGTTTACAGATCCTACTAAATGAATTTATACTGGTTTCAGGGTAGATACTAAGGAAAAGATCATGCATCAATCTTCTTTGTGCCTGTGTTTGAAATGGGTAGATCTTGGGATAGGTTAAAACCTTTAAAAGCTAATTAATTAACTAATTATTTAATGTTAAATATTCCATATTATAGGTTTAGAAGTTCTAACAGTTTTTTCTTCTTAAAGGTATGGCTTCAGGTTGACATCATCATCAGGTTTTCACTGAAGATGTTCAACATTATGTACTAGAAGATCGCCGTAGAGTGGAGGTAGATGATGAAAACTGGAGGATGACACTTTGAGAGTTTTAGTTTCATAGTCTATAGAATTATGAGGGATCTATTTCCAATGCATTCATAAAATACTGGTTGGATTAGGTTGATATAGCTTTCAATTCGATCCATGCTTAGAAGGAGCACTAGGTTTTGTTGGTTGTGAAGATGTTACACGGATTAGTGAGTAAGTGGTTGTTATTATTCCTTAGGGATCTCAAGGAGTTGGTAGTCTCTTGGGAGAATTTATATGACCAGTTCCTATCAGAGTTTATTTCTTTTACTATGAATAAATCTAGTCTCCATAAGTTTTTTACCCTTTGGTAGGGGAACTCTAGTGTGTAAGAGCTTGAGATCTGTTTTAGGACCCTTCTATGATATACTTTAGACTTTTTCCATATGAAGAGTCCAGGGAGAGAAATTTCAAGAATTATTCACATCTATATAACTAGCACCAAGTCACCCCATTAATGATGAATATGTATCTCAATTTACTATTGAGAGAAGAGGTTATGGAGAAGATGCTAGGTAGAACTAGATCATCATGAGAGGGGAGTCATCAAGATTCCTCATGAAGCAGAGTTGTTGTAAAGGGTTCCCATTTTTCTGGACAGAAGTGTCTTCAATTAGCTAAGGGTGGGTCTCATCTCTCATCTTCTCATTTTAATAGGGGTCAAGACTCTCATAATTACACTAAGGGACCAAACACGTGTTTTTCTTGTAGAGGCCTAGGTCTTCAGCGGTGTGAGTTCCTGGACTTTCTAAGAAGTTAGCATGTGTTAGGTGTTCTACTTTAGAATCCCCCATTGAGTTAGTTTTATCTGAGGTAGTAGTAGCCGGGTGATTCAGTTTGAGATCAACAAAGAGTGGATGGGGAAAAAGGAGTACAATCCCAAGATGTTCCTCATTCTTAGAGAGAAGAGTACGACCTTGGATATTGTCATCAGTAGATTACGAGAGGTAGTGGACCAGGTCATTTCCAGTTTCATGCTTTAGCATTGCCAGTGGTGGGGTGATACAGACATCGTTTGAGGTACCCTTTTCTTTTTTTCTATGTGGGTACATTATTTTTTAATTTATGAGTGAGAAAATACTTTATATCATCTACCCTCATCCATTCTTTAGGACTTGAGGTATATAGGATTCTATTTCCATTGGCATTGACTACACTAGTTAGAGGTCAAGATGACTTTATGAAGTTTTTACATACTCTAATAAAGTTCTATGGAATCATCGATCTTGGTTAAAATTCCTATATTTAAAGATACATCCATATGGCATCATCATTGACATGGATTGGTTGTATTTTGTATAGGATTTCATCGATTTCTTTAAGAGGTAGGTTGTGTTCTATGATTCTTGTTGAGAGCCAATGATGTTTTTTGGTGACAGAGACCCTCATATGAGTCAGAGGCATATTCCATCCTCTTATTCTTTGATGGATGAGTTCATGTTGATCTTGTGAGGTGTTCAAAAATTAGTGTTTCCTGGGGTTGTAGAAGAGTACCTGAATGTCTTTCAAGAAAAGGTTATAGTGTTACCCCCATAACGAGAGATAATGTTTGGGATCGATCCAAAACTAGACGTGTCTCCTATCTTGGTGTATCTATATAGGATGGTGACTTCTGAGTTTTGAGAGATATGAGTACAATTCGATGATCTGTTTTATTGAGGTTTTGTTCATCTGAGTGTGTTCCATTGGTGCACACCAATTTTGTTTTTGAAGAAGGATGATGGTAGTTTACAGCTCTGTATCGATTATTATCTCTTAAACCAAGTAACAGTGAATAAATGTTGTCATATTCTATAGGTTTATGATTTATTCAATCAGATGAAAGGATAACGTTGGTTCTCAAAGATTGATTTACAGTCAGGATATCATCAGATGTGGGTGAAGGATTCGGATATTCAGAAGACTAGTTTTCATTGTTGTCATGGGAATTATGAGTTCATTGTGATGTCATTTTGTGTGATGAATGAATCAATTGTGTTCAAGATGTTGATGAATGTAGTTTTCATAGAGTCCATGGATACGTTCATGGTAGTCTTAATCGATGAAATCCTTATGTACTCTACTTCTAAGAAGAAGTATGAAAAGCATCTGAATTCCATTTTGGTAGTTTTACATCATGAGTTTCTATTTGGTAAATTTTTAAAGTGTGAGTTATGGGATCACAAATATCGTTTCTTAGGGAATGTGGTATCCCTATAGGGAGTAGATGTGGATCCTTCAAATATAAAGTTAGTCGTGTCTTGGGAAGCCCCCAAGAGAGTGGCAGAGGTGCATATTTTCCTTAGTGATTTAGGATATTATAGAAGGTTCATAGAATATTTTTCTAAGGTTGAAACTCCTATGAAAACCTTGACCTAGAAGGATCCATAATTCTTGAGTACTTACCAGTTTCATAAAAAATTTTGATTACCTGAAAGAGAAGTTAGTTAGTTCTCTAGTTGTTTGTTTTCCAACAAAGGGAGTTCAGTTTGAGATTTTATGAGATGTTTCACATCTTGAATTGGGATTTGTTCTGATTTATTAAAGATTAGTTTATTCTTATAGGTCTCATTACTTATGTCCCCATGAGCATAATTATTCCACCCATGATCTTGAGTTGGAGGCGGTTGTGTTTTCTTTGAAGTTGTGGTGACTTTATCTCATTAAGGAGTGTTCTATAGTTTTTAATGACCATAAGATCCGGAGGTATGTCTTCCCCCAACATTAATTGAACTTTAATCAGTGTTGGTGGATGGAATTATTGAATTATTATGACTTTGATATTTCTTATATGCCGGGAAAGGGAAATATTGTAGCTGATGTGTTGAGTAGGAAGTCACATAGTGATGTCGTGCATGAATTTGGGGATTCCTAGAGAGTGATGAAGGAACTATCATTGATTAATTTTGATATGGTAGAGGTTTTAGGAAGAGGTTGTTTTTTTCAAATGACAGTGCAGTTATATTTGGTATAGTAGGTGGAATAATCCTAGTTGGGGGGTTCTGAGCTAGAGGGTTGGAGGTTCCGAGTTGTTTTTGGTATTTCCCTTGATGGTTTGTCTGAGGGTGGACAACACTGTGAGTTGTTTTATGGAAGGATTTTATTTCTTTCAGTGATGTGTGTAATGGTTCTCCATGAGTTCCATAGTTCACCTTTGGTGGTATATCCCAACGTGAAAAAGATCTACTGAGCTTTAAGAGGTCATTTTTGGTGTCCTGGGTTGAAGTGTATGGTTTCATAGTTTGTTTCTCGATGTTTGGTCTACTAAAAGATGAAGGCTGAGCAATGTGTTCCCAATGGTTTTCTCTAGATATTAGATATTCCCTAGTGGAAGTGGGAAGACATCCTGATGGAATTTATTACCATTTTACCTTGTGATCATGGACGTTATGATGTTATATGGTTGATAATGGATTATTTAGAGAAATCATCCCACTTTATAGTGATCAGGGATTCGATCTCAGTGGAGGATTTTTTGAGGTAGTATCTTGAGGAGGTCATATAAATCCACGGAGTCCCAAGAAAGATCATTTCTGATTGAGATCCTTTTTTACCTACAGGGTGCGGAGAGGTCTCCAACATGATTTTGTTTCCTAGTTATGATTTATTCATACTTTTCAACCATAGATGGATGGTTAGATAGATAGGACCATCCAGACTCTTGAAGACATGTGGCACTCTTGTGTCCTAGATTTTAGAGGTGTTTGGATGAGGCACCTACCCTTGGATGATTTTTCTTACAATAGTAGTTTTCACTGCAGCATTGGTTTGGAACCGTTTGAAGCTTTTTTATATCCGAACATACCATTATCCATTGTTCTATACTGGGGTCGGATATGTAAGAAATTCTTGGGATAGAATTGGTATAGAATATAATAGAGATGGTTCAGTTAATTCGTGAGATGATGAAGGTAGAACAAGATCTTCAGAAATCCTATTTTGATCATAGTATAAGACCTCTGAAGTTTGATTTTCGAGATCATGTATTTTTTAAGGAATCCTCATCATAGCCAGAGAAGGTTAAGTTATGGGAATAAGCTTTCTCCCCACTTTTTGGGCCTTTTGAGGTGTTGCCTTGTGTTCGATTCAAGGCGTATCTGATAACACTTACTCTGTAGATGGGCTAGATTCAAGATGTTTTTCACATGTCACAACTCTATTTTTATCTTCATAATGACTCTCTTGTCATTGATTTGGGTGAGATCAATGTTTATGAGGATGAAACCTTTGAGGATCATGATAGAGTTAATATTTTCATTATTATTTATATGTTTTTCAATGATTTAATCCCTCCCAATTATTCAATGTGAGTGTATTTGCATCATTTATGTGTTTTTAGTGTATTTTGGGCTTAAATGTGAAAATGGGGTAATTCTGTAAAATTTTCAGTTTTATAGAGATTCTGTTTTTCGGGAATAACTTTAATAATATGGGTCCAATTGAAGTGAATATTTTTTTTAGGATTCCTATCCTTGTGGGATTAAAATTTTCCTTCTGGACCAAGACCCAATTCGAAACCCAATGGTGCAGAAAATTCAATCAAGTGGAGAAATCAGTTTGGAAGGAAGAATGGACCCCACTTCATTAAATATGCAATATCTCCTTCAGCCGACCTTATAATGAGTTGATTCCAGCTGTTGTCGACAGAGGTCTTCAAAATTACGGCTCACAATAAATTTCATAAATTATTTAGCTCATTAATGCATCCTTTTGGCGCGTCCAAGTGGAGTGGGTGAAACAGTATTTGGCGGCCAAAAAAGTAATGGTCATTGATTCGGTCATATATTTCTTTACACCTGTCCAATGACTCTCAAATTTTGATGGTCGATATAAAACTTCATGTAAAAAATTCTTTAAGAAGGTACCTCAGTGAGTTTCGGCCTGGTGGTGGGCATAACAGAGGAAAACTTATGGAGTACAGATTCTGGAGCATCAAATTTTCTGTTCTTTGTTTTCTCACTTTTATTCTTCTTAGTTTTGTAATGAATTCTTCTTTCCCCTTAGTCACAATTAACCTTACCATGTTGGGGTAAACTTCTGTGTTATTGGGGAAGGTGAGGTTTTCCATGTTGTATTTCATGAGTTCCTTCTATTAATGTTTTAAAATCCTCTTATCTTATGTGAATCAGTTTCAATTTCCTATAACAGTTTTTATTATCATGTACGATTGTATCTGATTTTAGATTCTGTTGTTCATTTATATTTGGTCAATGATCAATATCTCCCTCCACTAGGTTCTGGTTTATAAACGATGGAATAGACCGGGACTTAGTGGTGAATTACTCGGTGATCACCGGTACGTGTGTGAGGAGTATTGAATGTTCTTGATTACTTGGGATAAACAAGACCCGGTTGGGAATTGCCTAAGATAATTGGGAGTATTTTCTACAACTCAATTACACATTTTAAGGAGAGTAGACCAACCTAAGATTTTAGTAAGGTTTATTCTCACATTTTTAATTGACCAAGGGAGTGAGAAGAAATAATTGTGGATTCTCACTCTTAACGGTTTAGCAGAAGAGAATTAGATAAATTAGAACTATGATAGAATTACAAATGGAGAACCAACTCTGACCTAATCACCATTCTTATATAATAGTTTCAATCACTTGATTTGTTAAGTTGTTCTCAATATTTTTCTTAAATTTCCTTCCTTTGTTTAGTTTCTTTCTTTCCTTTTCAAAAATCAATCAAATTCAGAAAAACAACCACACTTTTTGATCTTATTTTAAGGTGACAGCTTAATTGTTGTGCACTCCTCTCTGGAGACAACCTAGGTAATCCACTATAATACATTTTAACATAGGTTATATTAGTTTTTTCCACACCCCACGACAGGCACGTGTCAAAACTTGGCGTTGTTTCTGGGGAGGCAGTGCCGCAATCTAATTATTAATACTTGACATTTTTTCAAAAAAAAAAGTTAAAAAAATATTTTTACATGATGTTTTCAAATGATTATTTCTTTAATTCATGTAACAAATACCCACATTTAGAAAAAGTAGATGAGGCTGGTTATGATATAGTACAGATGCAAGAACTTAAAAATGACATTGCAAAACTAGAGAACAAAGTAGAACTTGCATTTGAATATGTCCGTGCAATGATGGAAAAACCAGAACCTATGAATGAACCTGAGGAGGACAATAAGGAAGAATTACCTATTGAGCTACATGTGGGAGAGAAGAAAGATCTAGATAAATTCTGGAATGAGTGTGAAGAACTACTTGATCCACATATTCCTTACAAAGAAGAAGATCCAGAACCAATAAAGGAAGACACCACCAAAGCTGTGGAAGAAAAGATGGAGGAGCCTGACTACCTACCTCTATCTTGTGAAATTCAACTACAAGAGAAACCTCATACTGAAGAAGCAATTGAATTCAAGCTACTTAAGGGAGATAATATTTTTGTTAACTCTTTTCATTCTGATTATATAGAATCTGAATTGAGTATCACTTTCCCTTTCTTGAAATTTTCAGGTTTGGACAACAAATGTATTGCCTTGGTGGATGAGGAAAAAGAAGAAGATACACCTGAAGAAGAACATACAAAGCTCTCTGGACTAGATGAATGCTTATTGGAAGGAGTTCAAGATGAGATACAAGTTGACTTTCTTGAGGAAAAAGAGACACAAGATGATTACTTTGAAAGGGAAGAGCTTGATATTGATTCATCATGCTTTAATTTTATTCAAATTGAATTACTCTCTAATTTTCCCTTTGAATATTCTTTTGATGCAGCATGCCTTGAGGAACCACTAGATAATCAAGAAGAAGTTGTGAAATTGGAAACCAATAAAGAGGAGGACTCAGTATTTATCCTAAACCCACCATACAAGATGCATATCATTTTTATGGGGGTGTATTTGGTGTACCATATCCATGTAGTCCTCAATAGAAAGGAAGAACTTCAAGATAGAAAGAAGAAGTTCTGGTGGTTCATATTAAAGAAACTTCACCCACCATTGGATTGGGGATAACCAACTGAAACTGCCCATCTGGAGGCAGTCAAAACCCAGGGCCCACTTGGGGGATTAAACCAAGATCTATTCCTCTATTCTAATTCAATTTCTATTTTCTTTACTTTCAATAAATTTATTGTGTTTTATTATATACCTTTGTTTGTAGGTTTTTATATGCGTAGAACTTAGGATCTTAACTCAACATTGCACTACCAATAAGTCAGGTTGTACCTCTCCACATCACTTTATTGATTATTGTGAATCAATTTAAACTATAATTACATGTTAAATCATTTTGAATGCATTGCAGACACTGAATCATTTAAGTGTGGGAGAGGGAACCTTTGTAGTGTAGGATTTTTATGTGTTGTTTGTTTTCCAATTTGTTTAAAAAAACATGTGTGTGTTTAAAATTTGGTGTTCTTATTTTTAAATTTTTATGTGTTTTGGAAACTTTTGAGCTGAAATTATTATCATTGGTATTTTTGAAACCCATCTCCATGAGTGAAATAATTTATTCCTTGAAACTGAGCTTAAATGAATGCTGAAAATGACATTGTTTCAAGTTCAATTATTTGGGAATTTCATGAAAAATACTCTGTTTTTTGAATCCCATGCCACATATCACTGTCTTTATATTTGAAATCACATTCCCGTGAGGCTTCTAAACCTATTATTTTCATATTCTTTACATTCACCTCACTTCTTGAGAGAACCAAATCATTCTTGATTTAACCAGAATTTGATTTATTCCTGTCAAAACTTGAGGGTTTGAGGTACTTGTGTTTTAAATGATTGAGGCATTTCTTTTGTTTGAAAGCCCCCTTTTCAAGATAATACCTTTCATAATGGCCTACCTTGAACATTTAATCCTTGTAGCCCATAGAATCCATGAACAGCCTGTTAGGTTAGCCACATTACAAGCCAATTTTCCCTATCCAACCTTCTCTTGAAGTGAAATTGCATGATCTATTTGAACATAAGTGTGGGGGGAAGATGTCTTGTATTGTACTACCTTATTTGGGGATACTTTGGGTGAAAAAAAATGTTGTAGAGATGTTATTGCTGCAAAAAAAATCATTCTGCTGAAAGCTGTGCCTTTTCTGGAGCTTTCATGATGAGAGAAGCTGTGCCTTTCTGGAGCTTCTAATGTAAAAAGAAAGTTGTGCCTTTTCTGGATCTTTCAAGAAATATTATATTTGAGAAGATTGAAATGTTTGCTGCTGAAATGATGAAATATGAGAACATTCCTTGATATTCCATGGAGAAGGAGTTTATTTTCTACTAAGGGGAGTGAAGAGAAGACCATACTTTTGTGAAAATTAGAGTAATGAAATTTTGCTTCAAAAAGAGTCAAGCCCTCTTCATTCAGCCTCAGAATTTTCACATATAAATCCTACCAACCTAAAGCCACAGAACAACCTTAACAAGTCCTCATGATAAACATATGTCTTTAACTCACATCGGGTGGAGATGTAGGAATTTACTAAGCCTATGGTGACCCTTGTATGAGTTTGGATGAGAAATACATTGCTAAAAAATTGAAATTTGTGTAATGAGAGATAATGAAAGTTAGGTAAGTGTTTTGTGTGCATGGGAGGATAAATGAAGAGTAAATTTATTGAATGATACTAAATTAAGAACATTAAATAATAGAGTTTTATGAGGCATGATATATTTTGTTTCTTGTTTTCAAATTTGTGGATCTCATGGATATGTGTTTTGAATTTACTTTGAATTTATTTTGATTCTGACTTGTCCAGGAGTCCAAGTGATAAGTGTGGGGTAATTGATAGAGTTAATATTTTCATTATTATTTATATGTTTTTCAATGATTTAATCCCTCCCAATTATTCAATGTGAGTGTATTTGCATCATTTATGTGTTTTTAGTGTATTTTGGGCTTAAATGTGAAAATGGGGTAATTCTGTAAAATTTTCAGTTTTATAGAGATTCTTTTTTTTCAGGAATAACTTTAATAATATGGGTCCAATTGAAGTGAATATTTTTTTTAGGATTCCTATCCTTGTGGGCTTAAAATTTTCCTTCTGGACCAAGACCCAATTCGAAACCCAATGGTGCAGAAAATTCAATCAAGTGGAGAAATCAGTTTGGAAGGCAGAATGGACCCCACTTCATTAAATATGAAATATCTCCTTCAGCCGACCTTAGAATGAGTTTATTACAGCTGTTGTCGACAGAGGACTTCAAAAGGACGGCTCACAATAAATTTCATAAATTATTGAGCTCATTAATGCATCCTTTTGGCGCGTCCAAGTGGAGTGGGTGAAACAGTATTTGGAGGCCAGAAAAGTAATGGTCATTGATTCGGCCATATCTTTCTTTACACCTGTCCAATGACTCTCACATTTTTAGGGTCGATATAAAACTTAATTTCCAACATTCTATAAGAAGTTACCTCAGTGAGTTTCGGCCTGGTGGTGGGCATAACAGAGGCAAACTTCTGGAGTATAGATTCTGAAGCATCAATTTTTCTGTTCTTTGTTGTCTCTCTTTTATTCTTCTTAGTTTTGTAATGAATTATTCTTTCCCCTTAGTCACAATTACCCTTACCATGGTGGGGTAAACTTATGTGTTATTGGGGAAGGGGAGGTTTTCCATGTTGTATTTCATGAGTTCCTTCTATTAATGTTTTAAAATCCTCTTCTCTTCTGTGAATCAGTTTCAATTTCCCATAACAGTTTTTATTGTCATGTACGATTGTATCTGATTTTAGATTCTGTTGTTCATTTATATTTGGTCAATGATCAATATCTCCCTCCACTAGGTTCTGGTTTATAAACGATGGAATAGACCGGGACTTAGTGGTGAAGTACTCGGTGATCACTGGTACGTGTGTGAGGAGTAGTGAATGTTCTTGATTACTTGGGATAAACAAGACCCGATTGGGAATTGCCTAAGATAATTGGGAGTATTTTCTACAACTAAATTACACATTGGAAGGAGAGTAGACCAAACTAAGATTTTATTAAGGTTTATTCTCACATTTTTAATTGACCAAGGGAGTGAGAATAAATAATTGTGGATTCTCACTCTTAACAGTTTAGCAGAAGAGAATTAGATAAATTGGAACTATGATAGAATTACAAATGGAGAACCAACTCTGACCTAATCACCCTTCTTATATAATAGTTTCAATCACTTGATTTTTTAAGTTGTTCTCAATATTTTTCTTAAATTTCCGTCCTTTTTTTAGTTTCTTTCTTTCCTTTTTAAAAATCAATCAAATTCAGAAAAACAACCACACTTTTTGATCTTATTTTAATGTGACAGCTTAATTGTTGTGCACTCCTCTCTGGAGACAACCTAGGTAATCCACTATAATACATTTTAACATAGGTTATATTAGTTTTTTCCACACCCCACGACAGGCACATATCAAAACTTGGTGCCGTTGCCGGGGAGGCAATGCCGCAATCAAATTATTAATACTTGACATTTTTTCAAAAAAAAGTTAAAAAAATATTTTTACATGATGTTTTAAAATGATTATTTCTTTAATTCATGTAACAAATACCCACATTTAGAACAAGTAGATGATGCTGGTTATGATATAGTACATATTCAAGAACTTAAAAATGACATTGCAAAACTAGAGAACAAAGTAGAACTTGCATTTGAATATGTTCGTGCAATGATGGAAAACACATAAATTATGCAAATACACTCACATTGAATAATTTGGAGGGATTAAATCATTGAAAAACATATAAATAATAATGAAAATATTAACTCTATCAATTCCCCCACACTTATCACTTGGACTCCTGGATAAGTCAGAATCAAAATAAATTCAAAGTAAATTCAAAACACATATCCATGAGATCCACAAATTTGAAAACAAGAAACAAAATATATCATGCCTCATCAAACTCTATTATTTCATGTTCTTAATTTAGGATCATTCAATAAATTTACTCTTCATTTCTCCTCCCATGAACACAAAACACTTACCTAACTTTCATTATCTCTCATTACACAAATTTCAATTTTTTAGCAATGTCTTTCTCATCCAAACTCATACAAGGGTCACCATAGGCTTAGTAAATTCCTACATCTCCACCCAATGTGAGTTAAAGACATATGTTTATCATGAGGACTTGTTAAGGTTGTTCTGTGGCTTTAGGTTGGTAGGATTTATATGTGAAAATTATGAGGCTGAATGAAGAGGGCTTGGCTCTTTTTGAAGCAAAATTGCATTACTCTAATTTTCACAAAAGTATGGTCTTCTCTTCACTCCCCTTAGTAGAAAATAAATTCCTTCTCCATGGAATATCAAGGAATGTTCCCATAGTTCATCATTTCAGCAGCAAACATTTCAATATTCTCAAATATAATATTTCTTGAAAGCTCCAGAAAAGGCACAGCTTCCTTTTTACATTAGAATCTCTAGAAAGGCACAGCTTCTCTCATCATGAAAGCTCCAGAAAAGGCACAGCTTTCAGCAGAATGATTTTTTTTTTGCAGCAATAACATCTCTTCAACATTTTTTTTTTCACCCAAAGTATCCCCAAATAAGGTAGTACAATACAAGACATCTTCCCCCCACACTTATGTTCAAATAGATCATGCAATTTCACTTCAAGAGCAGGTTGGATAGGGAAAATTGGCTTGTAATGTGGCTAACCTAACAGGCTGTTCATGGCTTCTATGGGCTACAAGGATTAAATGTTCAAGGTAGGCCATTATGAAATGAATTATCTTGAAAAGGGGGTTTTCAAACCAAAGAAATGCCTCAATCATTTAAAACACAAGTACCTCAAACCCTCAACTTTTGACAGGAATAAATCAAATTCTGGTTAAATCCAGAATGATTTGGTTCTCTCAAGAAGTGAGGTGAATGTAAAGAATATGAAAATAATAGGTTTAGAAGCCTCACGGGAATGTGATTTCAAATATAAATACAGTGATATGTGGCATGGGATTCAAAAAATAGAGTAATTTTCATGAAATTCCCAAATAACTGAACTTGAAACAATTTCATTTTCAGCATTCATTTAAGCTCAGTTTCAAGGAATAAATTATTTCACTCATGGAGATGGGTTTCAAAAATACCAATGATAATCATTTCAGCTCAAAAGTTTCATAAACACATAAAAATTTAAAAATAAGCACACAAAATTTTAAACACACACATGTTTTTTTTAAACAAATAGGAAAACAAGCAACACATAAAAATCCTACACTACAAAGGTTCCCTCCCCCACACTTAAATGATGCAGTGTCTACAATGTATTCAAAATGATTTAACATGTACTAATAGTTTAAATTGATTCACAAAAATAAATAAAGTGATGTGGAGAGGTACAACCTAACTTATTGGTAGTGCAATGTTGAGTTAAGATCCTAAGTTCTATGCATATAAAAACCTACAAACAAAGGTAGATAATAAAACACAATAAATTTATTGAAAGTAAAGAAAATAGAAATAGAATTAGAATAGAGGAATAGATCTTGGTTTAATCCCCCAAGTGGGCCCTGGGTTTTGACTGCCTCCAGATGGGCAGTTTCAGTTGGTTATCCCCAATCCGATGGTGGGTGAAGTTTCTTTAATATGAACCACCAGAACTTCTTCTTTCTATCTTGAACTTCTTCCTTTCTATTGAGGACTACATGGATATGGTACACCAAATACACCCCCATAAAAATGATATGCATCTTGTATGGTGGGTTTAGGATAAATACTGAGTCCTCCTCTTTATTGGTTTCCAATTTCACAACTTCTTCTTGATTCTCCAGTGGTTCCTCAAGGCATGCTGCATCAAAAGAATATTCCAAGGAAAAATTAGAGAGTAATTCAATTTGAATAAAATTACAGCATGATGAATCAATATCAAGCTCTTCCCTTTCAAAGTAATCATCTTGTGTCTCTTTTTCCTCAAGAAATTCCACTTGTATCTCATCTTGAACTCCTTCCAATAATCATTCATCTAGTTCAGAGAGCTTTGTATGTTCTTCTTCAGGTGTATCTTCTTCTTTTTCCTCATCCACCAAGGCAATACATTTGTTTTCCAAACCTGAAAATTTCAAGAAAGGGAAAGTGATACTCAATTTAGATTCTATATAATCAGAATCAAAAGAGTTAACAAAAAGATTATCTCCCCTAAGTAGCTTGAATTCAATTGCTTCTTCAGTATGAGGTTTCCCTTGTAGTTGAATTTCACAAGATAGAGGTAGGTAGTCAGGCTCCTCCATCTTTTCTTCCACAGCTTTGGTGGTGTCTTCCTTTATTGGTTCTGGATATTCTTCTTTGTAAGGAATATGTGGATCAAGTAGTTCTTCACACTCATTCCAGAATTTATCTAGATCTTTCTTCTCTCCCACATGTAGATCAATAGGTAATTCTTCCTTCTTGTCCTCCTCGGGTTCATTCATAGGTTCTGGTTTTTCCGTCATTGCACGGACATATTCAAATGCAAGTTCTACTTTGTTCTCTAGTTTTGCAATGTCATTTTTAAGTTCTTTCATCTGTACTATATCATAACCAGTCTCATCTACTTGTTCTAAATGTGGGTATTTGTTACATGAATTAAAGAAATAATCATTTTAAAACATCATGTAAAAATATTTTTTTAACTTTTTTTTTGAAAAAATGTCAAGTATTAATAATTAGATTGCGGCACTGCCTCCCCGGAAACGGCGCCAAGTTTTTGAAACCCATCTCCATGAGTGAAATAATTTATTCCTTGAAACTGAGCTTAAATGAATGCTGAAAATGACATTGTTTCAAGTTCAATTATTTGGGAATTTCATGAAAAATACTTTGTTTTTTGAATCCCATGCCACATATCACTGTCTTTATATTTGAAATCACATTCCCGTGAGGCTTATAAACCTATTATTTTCATATTATTTACATTCACCTCACTTCTTGAGAGAACCAAATCATTCTTGATTTAACTAGAATTTGATTTATTCCTGTCAAAACTTGAGGGTTTGAGGTACTTGTGTTTTAAATGATTGAGGCATTTCTTTGGTTTGAAATCCCCCTTTTCAAGATAATCCCTTTCATAATGGCCTACCTTGAACATTTAATCCTTGTAGACCATAGAAGCCATGAACATCCTGTTAGGTTAGCCACATTACAAGCCAATTTTCCCTATCCAACCTGCACTTGAAGTGAAATTGCATGATCTATTTGAACATAAGTGTGGGGGGAAGATGTATTGTATTGTACTACCTTATTTGGGGATAATTTGGGTGAAAAAAAATGTTGAAGAGATGTTATTTCTGCAAAAAAAAAATCATTCTGCTGAAAGCTGTGCCTTTTCTGGAGCTTTCATGATGAGAGAAGTTGTGCCTTTCTGGAGCTTCTAATGTAAAAAGGAAGTTGTGCCTTTTCTGGAGCTTTCAAGAAATATTATATTTGAGAAGATTGTAATGTTTTCTGCTGAAATGATGAACTATGGGAACATTCCTTGATATTCCATGGAGAAGGAGTTTATTTTCTACTAAGGGGAGTGAAGAGAAGACCATACTTTTGTGAAAATTAGAGTAATGCAATTTTGCTTCAAAAAGAGCCAAGCCCTCTTCATTCAGCCTCAGAATTTTCACATATAAATCCTACCAACCTAAATCCATAGAACAAACTTAATAAGTCCTCATTATAAACATATGTCTTTAACTCACATCGGGTGGAGATGTAGGAATTTACTAAGCCTATGGTGACCCTTGTATGAGTTTGGATGAGAAAGACATTGATAAAAAATTGAAATTTGTGTAATGAGAGATAATGAAAGTTAGGTAAGTGTTTTGTGTGCATGGGAGGAGAAATGAAGAGTAAATTTATTGAATGATCCTAAATTAAGAACATGAAATAATAGAGTTTTATGAGGCATGATATATTTTGTTTCTTGTTTTCAAATTTGTGGATCTCATGGATATGTGTTTTGAATTTACTTTGAATTTATTTTGATTCTGACTTGTCCAGGAGTCCAAGTGATAAGCGTGGGGGAATTGATAGAGTTAATATTTTCATTATTATTTATATGTTTTTCAATGATTTAATCCCTCCCAATTATTCAATGTGAGTGTATTTGCATCATTTATGTGTTTTTAGTGTATTTTGGGCTTAAATGTGAAAATGGGGTAATTCTGTAAAAATTTTAGTTTTATAGAGATTCTGTTTTTCGGGCATAACTTTATTAATATGTGTCCAATTGAAGTGAATATTTTTTTTTAGGATTCCTATCCTTGTGGTCTTAAAATGTTCCTTCTGGACCAAGACCCAATTCGAAACCCAATGGTGCAGAAAATTCAATCAAGTGGAGAAATCAGTCTGGAAGGCAGAATGGACCCCACTTCATTAAATATGCAATATCTCCTTAAGACGACCTTATAATGGGTTGATTACAGCTGTTGTAGACATAGGACTTCAGAAGGACGTCTCACAATAAATTTCATAAATTATTGAGCTCATTAATGCGTCCTTTTGGTGCATCCAAGTGGAGTGGGTGAAACAGTATTTGGCGTCCAGAAAAGTAATGGTCATTGATTCGGACATATATTTCTTTACACCTATCCAATTACTCTCAAATTTTGAGGGTCGATAGAAAACTTCATTTAAAACATTCTATAAGAAGGTACCTCAGTGATTTTCGGCATGGTGGTGGGCATAACAGAGGCAAACTTCTGGAGTACAGATTCTGGAGCATCAAATTTTCTGTTCTTTGTTTTCGCTCTTTTATTCTTCTTAGTTTTGTAATGAATTCTTCTTTCCCCTTAGTCACAATTACCCTTACCATGGTGGGGTAAACTTCTGTGTTATTGGGGAAGGGGAGGTTTTCCATGTTGTATTTCATGAGTTCCTTCTATTAATGTTTTAAAATCCTCTTCTCTTCTGTGAATCAGTTTCAATTTCCTATAACAGTTTTTATTATCATGTACGATTGTATCTGATTTTAGATTCTGTTGTTCATTTATATTTGGTCAATGATCAATATCTCCCTCCACTAGGTTCTGGTTTATAAACGATGGAATAGACTGGGACTTAGTGGTGAAGTACTCGGTGATCACCGGTACGTGTGTGAGGAGTAGTGAATGTTCTTGATTACTTGGGATAAACAAGACCCGATTGGGAATTGCCTAAGATAATTGGGAGTATTTTCTACAACTCAATTACAAATTGGAAGGATATTAGACCAACCTAAGATTTTAGTAAGGTTTATTCTCACATTTTTAATTGACCAAGGGATTGAGAAGAAATAATTGTGGATTCTCACTCTTAATGGTTTAGCAGAAGAGAATTAGATAAATTGGAACTATGATAGAATTACAAATGGAGAACCAACTCTGACCTAATCACCCTTCTTATATAATAGTTTCAATCACTTGATTTGTTAAGTTGTTCTCAATATTTTTCTTAAATTTCCTTCCTTTGTTTAGTTTCTTTCTTTCCTTTTCAAAAATCAATCAAATTCAAAAAAACAACCACACTTTTTGATCTTATTTTAAGGTGACAGCTTAATTATTGTGCACTCCTCTCTGGAGACAACCTAGGTAATCCACTATAATACATTTTAACATAGGTTATATTAGTTTTTTCCACACCCCACGACAGGCACGTGTCAGAGCATCTTGTAGAGATCCAAGACTTCCAGGATAAGGTGTTGCATAGGCATGATATTCCCTTGGTTCATGTCTCGTGGAGGCATGGTGGCATGGTGGAGAGTACCTAGGAATGTGAGTTGTAAATGTGCACTCAATACCATAGGCTATTTTATGTCTATATATTCTCTTATAATAGTGTTTTCATTAGGATATAGACCCTTTCTGGTTTATGATATGGTTTTATCTTGTTTATCGTTGTGGATTTACTCTCATTTTAGATTTATCTTACCTAGACAGTGTTTAATAGATGATTGTCATTGTTGCATGGTTTTATTATTATTTTCTATGAGTGAGGTGGTTAATCTACTGAGATGGTGATATATTTGATATTTATCTCATGGGGTGGTTTTTCTAGTGACCCCTTTTCGTTTTCTCTCTAGTTTGGTTTTGGATTCTCAACGATGATAATTGTTTGATAGGTATCTAATATAAGGTCTCAGATCCCTTTGTACTGACCCTTAGTTTGTTTCTGAGGCTTTCAGTGCTCGGAGGTGGATTAGAATTAGCCTAGAGGTGTTGGATACAGAAAATGTTAGAATATGAAGATTACATGCCATTAAATCTTTACATACCATGTAAGTGTTGTTCACGGCTTGGTAAGGTATGTTCATGGGATGCTTCATGATTTTAAATAATTCAAGGTTAAATATTAAAAGGCATTGTGTTTTTTTATGAAAAACGATGATCAATATTTACATGATGTGTAAATAGTTTACATGTCGTGTAAATATCACGTGTAGTGATTTTCTAAATGTTTTAAACTGCTTATATTTTTCAAACCCTATGTATGCACTCATTTTCCAGTGGCCAGTACCTCCTCCCTTTAGCATTTTGAGATCCCTTCTATGAGAACTGATCCTTTTGCATCCATGTTTAATTGTTGGTGATCCAAGGTGAGTTCTACCACTGTTCTTGTAGTTTCTTGTTCATTCAGTCTTATTTGCTCCTATATCTTCTCAAAATGATATGGAGTTTGATCTTCATTGTTTCTATTTTGGTTCCTCCTAGTTTTTATTGTATTTTTGTACCATGACATCCTTATATGGATGTATTTCCTATGGGAGAGGTGATCAAAGATCTGCGATGTGGTCTATTGTCATGCAAAGAACATTGATGGATTTTGAGGTAGGGGATTCATTGATTCTCTTTCATTTACATGAAATCATAAATTGATCATGATATAGACCTTTGTGATGGAAATTGATTTAAAATAACAATTATAGAACCAGATTAAAGAATTGGTAGTGATTGTTTGTTGATGATGTTGTTGCTTTATACTGTGATAGTGGTTTTCCACTATTTTTGCTAGAAATGTGATATCTATATTGTATGTTTTTTTAGAATGTTTTTATGCTTACATTAGCTTTTTAGAATTTTAAAATAATGTAAATCTAGAATTAATTGATAAATAATTTTCTTAAGAATATTTAATGAAGATACATGTTTGTAATATGATAGTTAATGTAATTTAATGATGATCAAATTGATGCTAGTATTCATGTTTAATTGGAATTGATCTTCCATATGATTAATGGAATTGATATATGATGTAAAGAATATTTATGTTAGATTATAATAATTGAAAAGGAATGATAAATAAGAATGATCGGTTTCTTGAATGAATTTTTAAATCAATTGTTTAATTAATTTAGTAGCTTGTTATAGCTATACACTTAGGTTTCTCATAGTTAAAACCTATTGATAAATGAATTTTTTAATTAAATATTTTATAATAACAGGTTTTGTGATAAATATAATATATTTTTCTAGGGCTTGAGTTTCCCATTTGCTTGATAAGGCCGAGTGCCTTGTTTTGGATCTGTGAGAGCTCATTTTCATGAGAATGCTGAATGGATTGTTTTGAGGGCCCAATTGCCCTGTTGATTTCTTATTTGTTACTGATGATTTTGTGGTGTTATCTGGATATGATCCTAGTGATATGATACTAATATGGTTGAGATTAGGATGGTTGATATGGGGAGGGGAGGCTTGGATGTGGTGTGAACTGGGGATGGATGATCCTTGGATGATAGGTGTGAAATGAGGGTGGGGAGGCTCGAATTATGTGGCAACAGTTGACACCTATGATGGTGAGATGCATCAGTATATGCATTTGGGTGTCAGGGATAAAACTAGAGGTGATGGAACGTGTTAAATCTAGGCTTACCCATCAATGAGATACTGAGAGATATCATACTTGCTTATGAATCTATTTAATGGTCAATGCTTGAGTTTCTTGTTTTATGAGCATTCCTTCCCCCACTACTTGAGGTAGTTGGATGTTCTTGGATGAATGTTTCTTTTTAATGGTATATTATGATGGTTTTAATGGAGTACCTATGTATGGAATAATGAAAATAATGAATTCAATAATTCTTAACCCATGGGTTTGGATGATGATGGAATAAAAATTCTTAAAAGATGTTAATCTTGATAAACCATGGACTTGGTTTGGATTATGCATGAAGGTCATGGAATTTAATCTAATTATTGATGTAATTAAATTTTATGTAATGTGAATTAATGTTAATTGTTGCTTAGTAGCAAATAAAATAATTAACGCATGGAAAATGATCAAAATAAAAGAAGTAATTAATATATTTCTTTCATATATACTTGTGTGCTTATAGGATATTTGGTATTAGCATTGGTAGCTGAGATTCTGAGCAACATTAACTACAGTTGAGTCTAAGATTAGGTTATGACCATATTGTGGTTGTGAACTATATTATATCTTGTATATTCTATGACTTCATACAGTATACCACCCATGTTGGTTAGGGAAACTAACACCTAGTAGACACCAGGAGGGTTTTCCCCCAATATCCAGATCAGAAGATGGATGGGTGACTACCCCCTCTAGCCCCACCATCTTCTCTTGGTAGTTACTTGTACTGGTATGCATGATGGTTAGTTTTTTCATATATGTGTATAGAGTTCTATAATGGATTATGGTTATTTTACACACATTTGTTACGAGATATAGTATCCAAAATATTATTATAGGTATGTTTTGTATAGGTTGTGATGTCTTTAGGTACTTACTCAGTGTATGGGATTTAATGGATTGAGTTATAATACCTGATATTTGATATATGTCATATAGGATATGGGGTCTACCAAAAACTACTTGGTTACTATATGTTGATATGTGATATAGGATGGTGTGGTTATGTGATACATGAGGTGCATGTTGTGATTCCTTTCTTAGGTGTCTTCCAGTTGGATTACTTTTAGAGAGAGACATCTCAAGATGTGTGATGTTGGGGAATAGTGGGAAACCATTAGGGAGGGAGTAGGGAACCCTTGATGTTTTATTACTATATTATATACTCTCTTGAATGCAATAATTGGTGAGAGTTAGCCATAGTGAGGCTGGGAACTTAGTATACATGTTTAGGTGATGAGTTAGTTTCACCATTCTTCATTATGATTTAGTAGCATTTCTTTATCTTTTACACAAGATGCTCTAGGGAGAAACCTAGTGACTATACTTCTATTCTCACCCTACATGTATATAAACCATTTTTCATGTCATCTAGAGTAGGTTGTAGATCGGGCTGAATATTACTAGATCATGGTTTTATAGAATATTGGGATTCGTGGCTACTGCCATCTTTACTATTTTGGTATTTGTTGTTTTCCTTTCTGTTGTTTTAGTGCTATATAAAATTTCATATTTGAACTTGGGTTTTATTTATATATATGTATGAGTAGGTGTTGGTTGTGGTATCTGAAGATATTTTTTGATGTTTTGTTACAATGTTTTTCATTTATTGAAAAATAATATTTTTTAAAATAAACTTTTTGTAAAATAGGATAAAGTTTATGAATGTTCAAAACCAAACACAAAGGGTGAGACAAGTTTTTATCTTTGAGAAAGTTGTTTTCCAGACACAGGTTTCCAGACACAGGTTTTCAAAAAGAGTAGTACCAGACTATGAAGGTGTAAGGAATATGGAAGCTGATTTTTTTGTAGATTTGTTGATCGGATGCACCATCAGACTAGGATCCATCGATGTGAAGATCAAGATTCATCAGACTCATTGTTGGTTATAAATTCAAATGTAGTGAAGTGAGGAAGTCAGAATAATGATGAAGAGATTAAAAGAAGACATTGATATCAAGAGTTATAAAGTTATTAAACATTATAACCATAGCCATATGGTTCTTTTCTAGTTTTTAATTCTCAAATATCTTAAGTTATTTATAACACTTGTGATGAAATACTTATTAATAAAAGGGGGATAAGAGGTGATGAAAATCATATTGAGTTTTTCTTAGAAAGAAAGGAGGTTATCAAAGTAAGGGAACTCATAATAATTTCCTATATAGTTAGATGATAATTTTCTAATCTTGAAGTTCTCATAAATCATGAAAACTCTCATGATAAAATATTTTGAAGAAATTGAGGAATCATAAATATTGTATCAGTTTCCTAAATTGAGACAATGTTTCTATCAGATCTATAAGTATCAAACACAGAAGTTGTCATAAGTTTTAATGAGTTATAACTTATAAGGTTTGATGAATTTTAAAGTTTCTAAGTGGATTAACCATGAATAATTTCCATTGTAATGGTAAATCCATCATAATGGGAAATTCTATCATAAAGAAGTTCCATTAGATTGAGTCTAAGGATTAAAGTCAATCAGACTAACTTTGAGGAGAAAATTCAATCAGACTAACTCTAAGGAGGAAAATCAATCAAACTGAATTTGAGGAGGAAATTCAAATCATACTAAATTTATGTTAGAAAGTAAGATCATAATGAGAATTGGAATAAAGTCAGATCATAATGATCAGAGGAAGAAAGTCATATTTTAATGAGTAGAGGAAGAAAATTATATCATAATGAGCATATGAATAAAGTATGATCATAATAAGATGAGGAATTTCTATCATACTGAAGAATATTTGGGAATTTTTAGAAGTCTTATTACTAATAAGACTCAATATGATTCAAATATTGAGAAGATTTTAAGTAGAAAATTTTGAATTTTAAATGTGAGTGTTTTTTAGAGTTTTGAAATTTGAGTAAGTGGGAAAAGTTTTTAAGTTTCCCACCATTTTCTTTTTGGGATGTTTATAAATAAAAGCATAGTATATTCATAATTTGAAACTTTTTCACAGGATTGGAAAAGGTGGAACGCAATATAATTCACGTCAGACTTCTTTTCAGGTAGAGATCTCATTAGAAGATCAAACAGAAAAAAAAATCTTATCGAACCAAGGAAGATCAGACTGAGTAAGATCTGGATGAGAAAGATCAAACTGATCAGTTGAGCAAGGTTTGAGAAATTTAGTTTGAGAAAAGGGTTCATCATAATGATTTCATTGTAATGAGTCAATAATACTGAGTCAATCAGACCCAGGGTTATCAGAATTAGGTTTTGGATGGAGTTTTGTGGAGATTTTTTTTGTGATCTTTTTTTTATGGATCAATTGATTGTAAGAAAACTTTGTAAACTAACCAGAGTTAGTATAATCATTCATATTATGAGATAGAAGGTGTCCAATGGGAGTTGAAACAAGTTTTATTCACTTCTTAAAATTAGTGAATTTCCATAGACTAACAGGAGTGTCTATGGAAAGGATGTAGGTTCTCACACTGATGTCGAACCTTATAAATCTTATGTTCGTTACATGCTTTCCTACTTTTTCATGCATGATTATTTACTAAAATATGATAAGGTAATAAAATTTAATAGGTCTAAGGGGTTGAGTTTTAAAAGTATTGAAACTTTTAAAAAGTGAAAAACAAATTTAACCCCCCCCCCCTCTCGGTTATTATTTGATCCTTTGGAACTTCAACCGGTATCAGAGAAAACATTCCCTTATTGAATCCTTATCATCGATAATATAAATTCTATCAATAGTATAGTAATTCCTATATTTTATAGAAAAAATTATTATGGATGAAAAAATATAACTATTCATTATCTCCTATCTCTTAGCCTAGAAGTTATTGCTACAAATGGGTTTCCACGTATTGAGAAGGATGCCCAGATAAATTTTCTAGATAAGAAAAATATCAAAGTTGATGAAAAATATATAAATTCTATCCTTATTTCCATATCAAAAAACTTTTATATAACGATTATGGGTCTCAAAAATTCAAATATTATGTGGGATAAGTTGGAAAGTATTTTCAAAGGGAATACTAAAGTGAATGAAGAAAAGATTAAAATAGGGATTAGTAATTATGAATACATAAGAATGAGAGATGAATAAATTATTGAAAAAAACTTTACTAGAGTAAATAAAACTGTTTTCAACATTAGAGGATTCAGATATTTCTTAGAATATTCTAAAATTGTGAAGTAACTTATGAGAAACTTTCTAGATAGGTTTGACTCTATAATTTCCTCTTTAGAAGATATAGATGATTTATCTCTTGATGAATTAAATAACTTTCTTGTTGATTATGAAATAAATAAAGCTCTAATGTTCAAAAAGAAGATGATAGATGAAATGTAATTTGAATCCATGAGAAAAAAATATAAGATATTGATTATGTTGATCCTTGTGACTCTGAAGATAAAGAGGATGATGAGTTTAATCAAAAAATCATATCTCTTATATCTAATAACTATCGAAGAAGAAGAGGAAAGTATAGAGGTAAACTTCCTCTCAAATGTGTTGAGTGTGGTGAAATAAGACACTTTTCAATGAATTTTCCCAAGAATAAATTTGGATAATATCGAGATTATTTTGATGAAAAAACTCAATAGAAGAAGTGGATAAAAAGTTTTAAAGAAGAAAATTCATCGAACAAATATAATAAGAAGTTCACTAGAGAAAAATTGAGTATGTTGAGTAAGAAAGATGAATAAAACTAAAATGAAAAAAATTCCTTAAAGGATTAAAGTTCATAAAATTTTAGAACTTTCATTTAAAAAGTAGAGAAAGATGGAGAATCCTCAAATAGTGAAGAAGAAGGAGGTGAAGAATCTTACTGAGAGTATCATCTCATAAAAAAACTTTTTATATGCCTTGAGAAAAATAGATCTATTAAGAAATAAATAAAAATGATAAATAAATATAGTGGAAAAGTTACTGATGTTTAAAAATATGTTGTCAAGAAAGAATAAAAATACATCCTGAAGATATTAAGTTACAAACATAAAATTTATGAACAATGAAAAATGATTGATGATCTCACTAAAAATCTATAAGATAAGAAATAATAAGTTAACAAGTTTCAATAAAAACTTCTTGAGTCTTAAAGTACCTTCATGAAGATTAATGAAAACTTCAAAAAATATTCAAAAGTAAAAGATGATACTTCTAATGTTTCTGATAAAGTTCAAATCAAGATTCAGGTGAAATCCTTACCCATCAAAAATAATGTTTCATCTGATTTTTCTAAAATTTCAATTTCAAGAAAAAGTTTCTGGAAATCTTGGATGGAAAAAGGATATGAGAAACCTATTTGATCTAAAAATATGGAAACTCACTTAGGAGGAAAACATCCAAATATTGTTAGAGTAAGAAGAAGTTATCAACCTCAACAAAGTTTCTACACAGAAAGATCTTACTTCAATAGAAAATAAAGATTTTTTGTTTTTTGTTGGTTCTTTGGAATATATGGGAATGGGTCTTATAATTTTTGTCAAAAATGATATCTACCCAAAATAAGATTTTATAAGAGTTAAAGAAATAGTGATAGTAGAATGAGTAACTTTCCTAACTTATAGAAAGTTGAAAAAGTAAATTCTAAAGATGTTAGGAACTTCCAAATAAATAATCGATATGACTATCTGGAGGATGTTTGTGGAATATATGATCAACTAGGTCATATTTCTAAAGAATATATGATGAATCTTCTAGGAAAATTTTTGTATGTAATAAAATATAAGGAAGTGGGAAAGAATAAATTTAAATAAAGAGCCTTTGTTATTGAGACTACCATGAAAAAAAGAAAAAAAAAAGAAACCATGGATACTTGATAGTGTTTTTTCTTCACACATGGCATGTGATTTAAAAAACTTGATACATGTTGAAAATAATGATTTGTTACCTTTGGAAATGATAGTTCTCTAAAAATTAGAGGAATTGGAATGGTTGAGAGTGAAGATGAAAAGTTAAAATCTAAGGAAGTCAAGTTTTTTTATGGACAAAAACATAACTTACTTAGTGTATGTGAAATTTGTGATGATATAAAATAAGTTATCTTTAGAAAATATTCTTGTGTTATCAAAAGTGTGAAAGATGGAAAAGTTATTAAAAAGTATAAAGAACTAGTGGGAATCTCTTCCAAATAGAAGAATTTAATAACCCATATTACTTAAGTGATGAAGTTGAAAATAAGTTAAGGCACTAAATAATTTTCCACCTTTGGAAGAAAAACATGAACAAGCTTTCTAAGTTTGATGTCATTTGAAACTTTCCAAAATTGAAATGAAGAGAAGAAAATGTTTGTGTAACTTTTCATAAAGTTAAGATGACTAATAAAAGTCATAAGAAAGTTGAGATTTAGTCTACCATACCTCTTGAACTTATTCATTATAATTATGCTGGACAATGATATATCAATCAATAAAAGAGGACTTATAATTTATCACTTTTTTAATGATTTAACTCAGATGACAAACATCATGTTTATTAAACACAAGTCAGAGTCTTCATAAATGTTCATAATATTTAAAAAATAAGTTGAGAAAGAAATGGGGTTTTATATAAAGAATATTAGAACAGATAATAGAAAATAGTTTACTTGCAATACATTTGAAACTTATCTGAGAAATCATGGAATAAAACATCAGTATAGTGCTCCATACACCCCACAAAAAATGGAGTAGTAGAAAGTAAAAAATATAAGTTTGGTTGAAATGGGATGGATCATGTTAGATGAATAAAAAAATCAATGTTTTATTGTAGGTAAAGTGACATTACTGTTGTACATGTTCAGAACATATGTTTTTTAAGGCCAGAATCCACCATTACTTCTTATAAAATGTGGTATGACAAAAAAACTTCAATGAAGTACTTAAAAGTTTTTATAAGTCCATGTTTACTTAAAATAAAAAAATATGGATCTAGGAGTGTTTCATGAGAAATATGAGGAACAAAATTTTATGGGTTATTAACCCTAGGGAAGAAGTTACAAATGTTGGAAAAACATTTAGAGAAGTTGTTGGACTCATATGATGTGAAAGTTATCAATAATCCAACTACTTTAGAAAAAATTTCTGGGAATGATGAGGAAGAAAAACGTAAAATTTTAAATGAAAATGAAAGTGAGAAAAGTAATGTTCATGAAGATTCATATGAATTGTGGGATGAGTAAAGTGAAGCAGGAAGTGGAACTCTAAAATTTCCTACTTTAAAAAAATAATGTTGAGACTAAAAATATTCTTGGTAATCATAAGGCTATAGTCCATACCAAAAAAAATATGAGATTATAAAATAAAACTTAAATAATCTCAAAATTTGAACCAGAATCGGCTTTATATGCTATTAAACTCAACGAATGGGTGAATGCTATGAATTAATAGTTAAATCAAATTGATAAAAATGAAAAATGAGAACTTGTTCCACATCCAAAAAGTAAAAATGTTATCATAAAAAAATGGGTTTATAGAAATAATTTGAATGATCATGGATAAGTTTAAAGAAACAAAGACATGCTTGTTTTTAAAGGCTATGCATGGTTGGAAGGTGTGGATTTTGATGAAACCTTTTCCCCCATTACAAGGTTATAGAGTATTATAATGTTTATAGTAGTGGATACTCACCATAATTACAAACAATATTAGATGGATGTAATTTCATAATTTCTCAATGGAATAATTGAAAAAGAAGTTTACATTGAAAAAACTTGTGGGTTTCTACTTGATGAGGATGAAAATAATGTTTTTGGACTAAATAAATATTTGTATGGGCTGAAACAAGCTCCACGTTTATGGTATTATATGCATGGAAATTTTTTTAAAATGTGTAATTTTTCTAAATTAATAGTTGATAGAAACTTATATGTGAAATATGTTGACTCTGGAACTTTAATTGTAATTGTTTTTGTGGTTGATATAATTTTTTAGGGATATAGAATATGTTTTTAAAACATTTTCTGAGGAAATAAAAATGAAATTTGAGATGTCAATGTTAGGAGAATTAACATTATTCCTTTGTTTAAAAGTTCAATAAAAATAAAAATACATTTTTCTACCTCCAAAAAATTTTGTTGGGGAATTGTTATAAAAGTTTGGAATTGAAGAATCCAAATAAGTTTCTAGTCATATCTCAGTGGGGATGAAGTTGAGTAAAGATGAGTCTAAAAAAGTGTGAATTATAAATAATTTCAAAATATTTTAGGAAGTCTACTTTATCTTATAGAATCAAGGCCTGGTATTGTTTATATTGTGAATTTTAATGTCGGTTATCAATGTAATCCAAAAGAATCACATATGTTGGTAGAAAATATAATTATGAGATAAGTCAATGGAAAAAATTCACATGATTTATTGTATAAAATAAATTTTGACATGAAGATTCATGGTTATACTGATGTCGATTGGTTTGGATATTGTAATGATAGAAAATCAACCTCAGGAGGAACATTTTTCTTGGGGGAATGTTGTGTAATTTGGTATAGTAAAAAACAATGTTCAGTAACTTTGAGCCTAGATGAATTAGAAAATGTTGTGCCTACTCAGGCTTGTAATCAGATGTTTTGGATGAAAGTTTATTTAGAATATTTGAAAGTAAAATTTTCTAAACCATTGAAGATACTTTTTTATAATCAGAGTGAAATTGATCTTTCTAAAAATTATTTCAACATTAAAAATAAAAACACGTTGATATAAAGTTTCACTTTATAAAATAGAATGTTATTTCTAGAGATGTTTTATTTGAATATATCTCTATAAAGTATCTAATTTTAGATATATTCAAAAAGGAAATGAAAAAACAAAGGTTTGTTGAGTAGAGGATCAACTTCATGTTCAGTCTCCTCCAATAACTTCCCAAATCTCATAAGGAAGCCATCCCCCATCGTGCTTTGGATTATGTTGAAAAGGGGGATATAAAGTAACAACTTTGTACTTTGTAATAAGTTTCTACATATCTTTATTTAATTAATCTAAAGTTGTGGTTATCATAAAATGAGTAGAGAAAAAGAAAAGTGAGAGGAAAAGATAAAAGTGAGGGGGAGATTATCTTAACATGGCCAGAAAATTTTCTTATCCCCAAAGGATAGAGTTAATTCCAAAACATTAATTTATCTAGTAGTGTGTTTTTAGGACACACTCATTTGAGAAAGTAAATGTTTTTATAAAATTTGAAAACCATGAGTTGTTTACAAAATTTGATTTGAGAAAGATTTATAAGAGTTGAAAAAGTTTTCAAAAAATTAAGAGGGGATTTAAGATCCATTGTGATGTTTTTTAATAATTTTTTTATTTATTGGAAACTAATATTTTATAAAATAATGTTTTTTTAATATGTGAAAGTTGTTGAATGTTCAAACCCAAACACAAAAGGGAAGAAAAGATTCATTCTTTTAGAAATTTCTTTTCCAGACATAGGTTTCCATACCTAAGTTATCAGACAGATTAGTATCAGACACAGAAAGTGTAGGGAATATGGAAGATTGAATTTTTGTGGAGTTATTAATCAGATGCACCATCATACTTAGATCTATCAGTGTGAAGTTTAAGATTCATCAGACTCGACATTGGTTAGAAATTTAAAAGTTGCAATGTGAGGAAGTCATAATGAAGATGAAGAGAGTAAAATAAGACATTGATTTATGGATTTAGAAAGTACTTAAACTTTATGGCCTTATTTAGATGGTGATTTTCTATTTTTAAATTCTAAAATATCATAAGTTGTCTATAACATTTATGATGTTATCCTTATAATGAAAATGGGTAGAATAGGTGCTTCTAATTGTGTTGATTTTTGGTTGGAAAGAAAGGAGGTGATGAAAATAAGAGAAGTAATAATTATTTCCTACATATTTAGACGATTATTTTCCAATATTTATGTTCTCATAAATTATGAAAACTCTCACGATAAAATATTTTGAATAAATGGAGGAATCTTAAAAATTGTATTGGTTCTATAGATCATGTCAAATTTTTCATCAGATCCAGAAGTAACAGACACAAAATTCTTCAAAAATATGAATGAGTTATAACTTATAAGGTTTGAATAATTTTAAATTTTGTATGTAGATTCATCATTGAATACTTTCCATCATAATGCTAAATCCATCGTAATGGGAAATTACATCATAATGAAGTTCCATTGGACTGAGTCTGAGGAGTAAATTCAGTTAGACTGATTCTGAGGAGGAAAGTTGATCGCACTGAATCTGAGGGGGAAATTCAATCGTACTAACACTAAGAAAGAAAGCAGAATCAGACTGGATTTATGTTATAAATTCATATCATAAAGAGAATAGAAGATAAATTCATGTTGTAATGAGAATATGAAGAAAGTTAGATCATAATGAGAAGACAAATAAAGTGAGATCATAATGAGTATAGGAAGAATTCCATATCATAATAATATGAGGAAGTTATATCATACTAAAGAAAAGTTGGGAAGTTCAAGAAGGCTGATTATTAAGAAGACTCGGGATAATTAAAATATTGGGAAAGTTTAAAGTAGCCAAAGGTGAAGTTTAAATGTGATTGTTTTTTAGAGTTTTGAATTCTGTTTAAGGGGGAAAAGTTTTTTAGTTGTATACCTTGTTCCTTTTCAGATTCCAATAAATAGAAGAAAAATACATTCACACTTTGAGACTTTTTCACCAGATCGAAAAAGGCATAGCACTATAGAATTCATGTTAGAGTTATTTCTGGATAGATATCTCATTAAAAGATCAGATAGAAGAATGTTTTCTTACCAGAATGAGGAAGATTCGACTGAGGAAGATCTAACTAAGAAATATCACACTAAGAAGTTGATAAGAGTGTGAGAAATTAATTTTTAGAAAATGGTTCATTGTAATGATTCAATCAGACCGAGGTAATCAAACCCAGGTTCATTAGACTGAGGTTCTGGATAAAGTTTTGTGGTGAAAAAGTTTTTTTTATCCTTTCATTTTTGGCTCAATTTTTTGTAATAAAAAAAATTAAACTGAGGGGAGTAAGTATATTCATTCATATCAGGAGATATAAGGTGACTAATGGGAGTTGGCACAAGTTTTATTCACTTATTCAAATTAGTGAATTTTCTTAAATCCATGGAAGTGTCTATGTAAAGGATGTAGTTTATCACACTAAGGCCACACCTTGTAAATATCATGTGAGTTACTTAATTTCATACCTTTTCATGCATTAGTATTTACTAAAAGATGATAAGGTTATAAACATTAATAGGTTGTTGGAGTTAAGTTTTAAATGCATTGAAACTTATAAAAAGTGAACAACTGATTTAACCCCCCCCCCACTCAGTTATTATTTTATCCTTTAGAACTTTAGTATCCTTATTATCTCTCTCTTACTCATAGTTTTCTTAGAGGTAAATGCCTCCCATATGCATGTTTAATATACCCTTGGTGCTAGTTTTTAACTCAGCGCCTAATGGAGGTGGGACTCAGGCTTCACCATCTCTCTCCCCTCATTGTATTATATTTTTGGGGAGGGTGTTGTGATATAAGAGGAAATGAAATGTTCATTTCCTATCCTCAGTAAGCCCGTAAAATGGCTAGAATATACTAATGTGGCAATTAAACTACCTAAAAAGACAAATATCGAGAGATAACCATTTCAAACCATTTATAATTAAAATAATGGTCCTCCACCTTGCTAATCCTAACCCATATGATCTAGAAAATTATCAAACTAACTTCACAAGTGTATAGACATGTCTCCTTTTTCGATAGTATAGGAACCTCTAGAGATAGAGGTTTCAAAGTAATGGTAGTTATCTTCTCATATTATATATGAGGAAACATAAAAAAAGAGTGGTACTATCATGATCATTCCCTCCAAAGATGAAAGAATCACAAAAATATAAGGATCTTTTCATACCTTCTCAGGTTATAATAATTCTTATGGCTACTTCTTGCTCTCAGTTGATCGATCTTAGAGAAAAAATATTTACATCGACATAGAAAGTTCCTATTTCTGAATAAGAGTAAATTCAGTCGGTTTTTCACCTATACCACACACTATAACACTCAATTGATCATATTTTATCACTAGTTTCAAATGCTATAATGCCTCACATGGAATTTTCTCCTATTAATCTAGCTGAACTTGTCCTGAAAGCTGCAACCGCACAGTTTGAAGATCTTGTAGGGACTTTATGATTGCTTCAATCTCCTTCTTCATCATTGTGATATGAGCATTCATTGGTTCCAACAAAGAATCTATTATTTTTATCTAGAATAGTCAATAATGATCCAAAATTAACCTTTTGAGAACCCAATGTGAAGAACTCAACCTAAGCATAAAATTTAGAGGAACTTAGATCAGTGAGAGAATAATTAACAACTTTTATTAATTCCATCAATAGTTTTGTATAGAAATTTTAGTAGAAGAAGGAAGAAGGAAAAGGTACTCCCCTTGGGATGTAGGCCCCATGAACTGGCCATTTCCACCTATCCAACTAAGCTAAAACCAAGGAAAAATATTTTTAACTCCTCCCCACAACATTCAACTCTAATTAATACCCCATCTATAGCTCAACAATCCCAACCACTCCCCCTTAAAAATTAAAATACTACCCATTATGAAGAACCTTTGTGATGTTTTTTAAATATTTTTATATGTTGACAACTAATCTTTTGTAAAAAAAATTTTTGACAAATAGGTGAAAGTTTTTGATGTTTCAAACCCAAAAAAAGTGGAGAACGTTTTATATTTTTGAGAGTTGTTTTACCAACATAGATTATAGGACTAAGAATCACCAAACACGAATGTTTTCAAAAAGATGAAGTTGTTGATCAGTTATACCATCGGTCTTATATCCATCAGTATGAATTTCAAGACCCATTAGAAATGGTGTTTTTTATAAAGTCATAAGTATTTGAGTGAAGAATTCCTAATGTTGTTAAAGAGTTTTAAGGAAGACAGTGAGGTCAGGAGTTAGAAAATTTCTTAATCTTTATAACCTTAAGTCAGATGATACTTTGACAATCTTGAAGTTCTCATAAATCATGAAAATAATCATGATAAATGTTTTTGAAGAAATGGAGGAATCATAAAGATTGTATTGGTTCCAAGAATCAAGAAAACATTTCCATAGAATCTAGAATTATCGGTCACAAAAAATTTCAAAAGTCTAAATAATTTATAGTTGATGAGGTTTGAATAATTTCAAAGTTACATAGTGGATTTTCCATAATAATGAGAATTATATCATAATGAAAATTTCATGTTAATGAGAATTACATTGTTATTAATTTCTATCAAACTAACTATGAGGAGGAAATTCAATCAAACTAACTCTGAGGAGGAATGTCAATCAGACTGACATTGAGGAGGAAATTCAATCAGACTCAATCTAATAAAGAAATTAAGATCATAATGAGAAAAGGAAGATAGTAATATCATAATGAGAAGAGGAATATAGTAAGATCATAATGAGAATAGAAATATAGTCAGATTTTAAAGAGCTAAAGAAGTTCCATCGTAATGCAGTTACATAGATTAAAGCCAAGGAAGTTACATCAGACTGAAGGTGAGGAAGTTTCATCAAAATAAATAGAATAATGAATTTGTATAAATCTTCAGAATATTTGAAGTATTCAAAGTTTAAGTTTAAATGTGAGTCATTTTTGGATATTTGACATTTGAGTTAAAGGTAAAAGGTTTTCATTTCCCCACCTTTTCTATTTAGAGTTACCTATAAATAGAAGAAAAATACATTCATACTTTGTATATATATTTTTCATGTGTATGGAAAAGGCATAGCACTTTTGAGTTCTTGTTAGAGTTTCTTTTTGGACAGATATCTTGTTAGAAGATCAAACTACTGGAATTTTTGTTTACCAGAGTAAGGAAGATCAGAATGATGAAGTTTGGACTGAGTCTTGGTTAATTTCTGAGACGTGTAGGGTTTTCTATCAAGATAGAATATAAATATTCTTCAATGTTGATTGATAAATGAAGCATTTTATTGAGTTGATCGGACTGAGACAATCAGAATTGGTTCATCGGACTGAAGGCCATCAGACTCAAGGTCATCAGAACTAGGAAATTTCATTTAAAAAATTGAATAAAGTAATTATAATTTTTTTGGATCAATTTTTTTGTAATAAAACTTTTTAAACTGATGGGATTTAGTATAATCATTCCTATCGGGATATAGATAGTTCATAACTAGATTTGTAAAAAGTTTTATTCACTTCTTCAAATTTGTGAATTTCCATAGACCCATAGGAGTGGCTATGAAAAGGATATAGGTTCTCACACTAAGGCTAAACCTTGTAAATCTCATGTGCTTTACATTTTTTCCTAATTTTTCATTCATGAGTATTTAATAAAATATGATAAGGATATTAACTTGAATAGGTTGTAAGGGTTAAGTTTTAAGATAATTAAAACTTATAAAAAGTGAACAACTGATTCAACACCCCCCTCTCAATTGTTATTCAATCCTTTATAACTTCAATTATGATGAGAAGGAAGGATCCCTTATTTAATCCTTATCATGGATAATATAAATTATGTCAATAGTATGGTAATTCCTATATTTTATGGAAAATTTTATTATGGATGGAAAAATATGATACTTCCTTATCTCTTATCTTTTGTCTTGGAATTTTTTGATGCTACTACAATTGGTTTTCTAACTAGTTATAAGGATTCCCTGATGATTTTTACTGATAAGAGAAATATCAACGTTGATGGAAAATCTAGATATATTATCCTTATATCCTTATCAAAAAATGTTTATATGAATGTGATGGGTCTCAAAACTTAAAATAGTATGTGGGAAAAGTTATAAAGTATTTTTTAAGTAAAAACTAAAGTGAAGGAAGAAAAGCTACAAATTTGGCATAGTAAATATGAAGACATAAAAATTAAAGTTGAAGAAAATATTGATGAATAATTCACCAGAGTAAATGAAATTTTTTGCAGCATCATATGATTTATATATGTCATGGAAGATTATACAATTGTGAAAAAACTTATGAGAAAAGTTCTAGATGTGTTTTATTCTAAAATTTATTCTTTAGAAGATAAATATGATTCATCTCTTAATGAGTTTCATAACTTTATTTTTTTCTTATAAAATGAGTAAAGATCCAATGTTAAAAAAGAAGATAAATGATGAAATGGATTTTAAATATACAAGATAAATGAAAATACAATATGTTGAAGATGATGATCCTTGTGACTCTGAAGATAAATAGGATGATGAGTTGAATAAAAAAATAATTACTCTTATATATAAGAACTATCAAAGAGGAAGAGGAATGTGTGGAGGTAAAATTTATATTAAATTTTTTGAGTGTGGTGGAATCAAACACTTTTCTATGAATTTATATAAGAATAAATTTGGAGAATATCAAGATTATTTTGATGAAAAATCTCGTTGGAAGAAGTGGAAAAAAATTTCTAAAGAATAAAAGTCATCCAAAAAATATAATAATAAGTTCACTAGAGACAAAAGGATTATACTGAGTAAGAAAGATAAATTAAAATTAACTAACAAAAATTCCTTAAATTTTGAATGTTCATAAAGTTTTAGAAAATTCATTGAAAATTTTGAGAAATCTAAATACTCTTCATATAGTGAAGAAGAATAAGTAGGTGAAGAATATTACAGAGAGTATCAGCTCATAGAAGAACTTCTTGCATATCGTGAGAAAAAAATATCTCAAAAAATAAATAATAATGATAAAGAAAGATAGTGGAAAAGTATTTGAAGGTGAAAAAGATGCTGACAAGCAAGAATAAGAATACATCTAGGAGATCTTAAGTTACAAACTAAGAATTTTTGAACAGGGAAAGATGGTTGAAGATCTCAGTAAGAAGCTACCAGAAAAGGAATAAGAACTTAACAAGTTTCAATCAAAAATTATTGAGACTGAAATAAACTTTAGGAAGATGAATGAAAACTTCAACAAAGTTTCATAAGTAAAATTTGATACTTCCAAAGTTTCTGAGAGAGCTTAAATCAAGTATTAGGTAAAATCCTAACTCACCAAAAATAACGTTTCGTCTAATTTTTCTAACATTTCAGGTTCTAGAAAAAGTGTTGGGAAATATTGGGTGTAAAAAGGGTCTAATAAACCTATTTTATCTACAAATGATGAAAAATCACTCATAAAGAAAGATGGTCCATGTACAGATATTGTTGGAGTATGAAAAATTTGTCAACCTCAATAAATTTTATACAGAGAAAGATATTACTATAATAAAAAAATATTTGATGTTTTCTCAGTGTTGTGAAATCTATGGGAACATGGATTATAATTTTTTCACAATATATCTCTACCTGGAAGAATATTTAAGAGGAGTAGAATAAATAGTGAAATTATATTGAATAACTTTCATAACTTACAAAAATTTTAAAAATTGAATTCTCAAGATTTCATAAACTTTACAATAAAGAATTAGTTTGACTATATGTGATCATCTAGGTTATATTTCTGAAGCATTTATGGCTATTCTTCTAGGAAGTTTTTTGTATGCAAAAAAAGAAAAGGAAGTGTGAAATAAAAAAGTTGAAGAAAGAGACTTTTTTTAAACTTCCTTGAAAGAAAGAAAAAAAACACCATGAATAATGGATAGTGGTTGTTCTTTACACTTGACAGGTGATTTAAAAATCATGAAACATATTGAAAATCATGATATACTTGATTTTAGAATTGGGAATGATAGTTCTCTAAAAATAATAGAAATTAGAACGACTAATATTGAAACTGAAAAGTTGAAATCTAAGGAAGTCATGATTTTTTATAGACTAAAACATAACTTACTTGGTGTAAGTAAAATTTGTGATGGTAAGAATGAAGTGATCTTTAGAAAAGTTTTTTTTTTGTTAGAAAAACTATGAGATATGGATAATTTTTTACAAAAGGAGGAAGAACTAGTGATAATCTCTTCCAAATAATATAATTTAACAACTCTTTTTACTTCAGTGATGAAGATAAAAATAAATTTTGGCACTGAAGACTTGTCCACCATGGGTAGAAAAACAAGAAAAAAATATATAAGGTTGATGTTGCTTGAAACTTTTCAAAATTAAAAAGGAGAGAAGAATAAATTTTTTCAAATTTTGAGAAAGGTAAGATGACTAATAAAAGTCATAATAAAGTTGATATTCAGTCTACTAGACCTCTTCAACTTATTCATTCTGATTTATGGGGGCCAATTAAACATTAATTAACAAAAGAGTATTTGTAATTTATTACTTGTATTGATTATTTCACTCAAATAAAAAACATAATGTTTATAAAACACAATTTAGAGGTTGTATTAATGTTCAGAGTCTTTAGAAAAGATGTTGAAAAAGAAATGGAGGTTTATATAAAGAAGATGAGAGTAGATAATTTAATAGAGTTTACGTAAAATATTTTTTAAACTTTTATAAGAAATCATTGAATAAAACATAAATATAGGGTTTTATACTCTCCACAACAAAAATAGAGTAGCAAAAAGGAAAAATAGGAGTTCGGTGGAAATGGGAAGGAGCATGTTAGCAGAATAAAAACTTTTCAAGTTCTATTAGAGAGAAGGTGTTAGTACTATTGTACATGTTATAACAGATTTTTGTTAAGTCTAAAATACAAAATGACTTCTTCAAAAATGTGGTATAACAAAAAACCTTCATTGAAGAACATCAATGTTTTTGAAAGATAATTTTTACTTAAAATAAAAAATATGGATCTGTGAAAGTTTTATGAGAAAGCTGAGGAATTAAATTTTATGAGTTATTAAACCAAAATAAGAAGTTACAAGTGTCGGAAAAAATATTTATAAAATTTTGTGGACTCATATGATGTAAAAGATATTGAAAAACCAAATTCTTTAAAAAAAATCACTAGGAATGTTGAGGAAGAAAAATTGAAATTTTCCAATGAAAATGAAGGTGAGCAATGTAATGTGCATGGATATTCAGATGAATCTTTTGATAAGTAAAGTGATTCATGAAGAGGAAATATGAATTTCCTACTTTACAATAACATGTTGAGACTTAAAATATTCATGAGAATTAGTAGGATCTAATTTAGACCATAAGGAAGCTAAGATTAGAAAATCAAACTTCAATCATTTTAAAAGTTGAATTGGAATCAGTTTTAGAATCTATTCTATACTAATAATGGGTAAATTATATGAATGAATATTTGAATAAAATTGAGAAAAATGAAACATGGGAACTTTTTCCACATTCTAAAGGTAAAAATTTTATCAGAACGAAGTGGGTTTAAAGATAAAATTTGAATGAACATGGAAAAGTTTCAAGAAACAAAGATAGGGTTGTTTGAAAAGGCTATGAATAGGTGGAAGGGGTGGATTTTGATGAAAAATTTTCCCCCACTGTAAGGTTAGAAACTATCAAAATATTTCCATTAGTGGATTCCCATAGAAATTACAAAGTATATTAAATAGATGTAAAGTCACTATTTCTCAATAGAAAAATTAAAAAAGAAGTTAACATTGAACAACCTTATGGGTTTCTACTTGATTAGGATGAAAATAAAGTTTGTAGACTGAATAAATATTTGTATGGGCTAAAACAATATACACATTCATGGTACTCTAATATTTAAATTTTTTTTGAGAATATTGAATTTTTCTAAATTAAAAGTTTATAGTGAATTAAATGTGAAACATTGGATGAAGAAATGAAAAGGAACTTTTATATGTCAATGTTGGGATAATTAATATTCTTCCTTGGTTTAAAAGTTAAAAAAATACATTTTCATATCTCAAGAAAAGTATTTCAGGGAATTTTTACAAAATTTTGGCATGGAAGAATCCAAATTAGTTTTTAATCCTAGATCAGTAGGGATGATTTTGAGTAAAGATGAGTCCAGAAAAAGTGTGAATTAGAAATAATTTCATAAGATGATAGGAATTATACTTTACCTTATAGCCTCAAGGCCTGACATTGTTTATGTTGTGACTTTGTGTGCCAGGTATAAAAGTATTCCAAAATAATCACATATGTTGGAAGAAAAGATAATTCTAAGAAATTTCAAAGGGACAAATTCACATGGGTTATTGTAAAAAATAAATTTTGAGATGAAATTTCATGGTTATACTAGTGCCGATTGGTCAAGAGATTGTAATGATAGAAAATCATCCTTAGGATGAACATTTTTTTTATGTGAATGTTGTGTAATTTTCCACAGTAAGAAAAAATGTTTAGTAACTTTGAGAATTGAGGAATCAGAATATGTTTTGGCTACTCAATTTTGTACCCAAATTTTTTTATAAAAGTTCAGCTAGAATATTTGAAAGTAAATGTTTCTAAACCAATGAAGATACTTTGTGATAATTGGAGTGTAATTGATCTTTTTTAAAATCTTATACATCATTCAATATCAAAACACATTGATATAAAGTTCCATTTAATAAAATAGAAATTTTTTGCCAGAGTTTTTTTCAAGAATATATCCCAAAAAAGTATAAAATTACTAATATCTTCACAAAGGCAATGCCAAATGAAAATTTTGTTGAATTGAGGCTATAACTTCAGGTTCAAATTCTTCTAATGAATTCTGAAATATCATATGAAAGTCCCCCACTATGATTTGGATTATTTTGAAAAAGGGTGAAATAAAGTAACAGCTTTTAACTTTGTAATAAGTTTTTACTTATCTTTTTTAAGGAATATGATGTTGTGGTTATCAAAAAATAGGGGGGAGAGAGAAAATTTATGGGAAAAGATAAAAGTGAGGGGATTTTTTCTTAACATGGCCACAAAAGTTTCTTGTCACAAAGGATTAAAATTCCTTCAAAAAACACTTTTTCCTGTAGTATGGTCTTGGGATACACTATTTTTAGAAAGGTTATGCTTTGATAAAAGATGGAAACCTTGATTTGTTTACAAAATCTCAGTTGTTAAAAATTTATAAGAGTTGAAAAAGTTGTTGATGAGTGTTGTGAACAAATCCCAAGGGGGAGATTAAAGATACTTTATGATGTTTTTTTCTAAAAAAATTTGTATTTGTTAAAAACTAAATTTTTTTAAAATAACATTTTTGAAAAATAAGTGATTTTTTTATGTTTCAGAACCCAACACAAAAGGGTAGAAAGTTATCTATTTTTGAGAAAGTTATTTTTTGGGCATAGTTTATCGGACTGGGAATCACTAGATGTAGAAGTTTTTAGAAAGATGAAGTTATTGATAGGATGCACCATTAGTCATAGATCCATCAGTATGAAGTTAAAGATCCATCAGACATAAATTCATAAGTTTTTGAGTGAGGAATCTGTAATGCTTCTGAAGAGTTTGAAGGAATAAAGTGGAGTCATGAGTTAGAAAAATTATTAAAACTTTCTTACCTTAATTCAGAAGATGATTTTCTAATATTTATGTTCTCATAAATCATAAAAATTCTTATGATAAAATCCTTTGAAGAAATGGAGGAATCATAAAGATTGTATTAGTTCTAGGAATCAAGAAAAAAATTTCATTGGATCAATAAGTACCATTCACAGATGTTTTTAGAAGTCGAGATAAGTTTTTGATGGTGAGGTTTGAAGAATTTTAAAGTTGAAAAGTGGAGTTTCCATCATAATGATAATTCTATTGTAATGAGAATTCCATCGTAAAGAGAATTCCATTATTATGAAGTTACATCTCTATAAATATTGTAAGGAAAGTCAGTTAGACAAACTCTTAGGTGGAAAGTCAATTGGACTGACTCTTAGGAGGAAAATCAACTAGACTAAATCTGAGAAATAAATTCAGATCGTAATGATTAAAGTAATATAGTCATATTGCAATGAGCATAGAAAGATATTTATATTGTAAAGACCATAGGAATATAGTAATATTGTAATGAGCTAAGGAAGTTCCATCGTAATGAAGATATATCAGACTAAAGCTGAGAAAGTTACATTAGATTGGAGATGAGGAAGTTACATCAGACTGAAGAGAAGATTGATTTGGGAGAAATCATGTCAAGTTTTGAAGTAGGAAAAGTTGAAGTTTAAATATGAGTTCTTTTCAGAGATTTTAAATTTGAGTAAGTGGGAAATTTTTTAATTTTCCATATTTTATATTCTGAGTTGCCTATAAATTGAATCATAGTACATTCATGCTTTGTATCTTTTTTTCACATGTGCAGAAAAGGCGGAGCACTACAAAGTTTATGTTAGAGTTCCTTTTCAGAGAGAGATCTTATTCAAATATCAGACTCCATAATGTTTTGTTTAATGAAGTAAGGAATATCAGACTGAGGAATTTTGGATTGAGTCTTGATTACCTTTTGAGAATAATGGGGTTTGTTATCCAGATAGAATATAAATATTCTTTAGGGAAGATTGAGAAAGGTAACATCATATTGAGGTGATTAGATTGAGGAAATCAAGCTTGGTTCATCATACTGAAGGTCATATGACCCAGTAACTTTAGTGGATCAGATTTAAAAAATTATTTATAATTTTTTTGTGGATCAATTTCTTCATGAGAAAACATTGTAAATAGGTGAGTCAGAATAATCATTCCTATCAGGGGATATAAGGTGTCTAATGGGAGTTGGTACAAGTTTTATTCACTTATTCAAATTAGTGAATTTCTATAGACCCATGGGAGTGTATATGGAAAGAATGTAGGTTCTCACATAGAGGTCAGAGCTTGTAAATATCGTGTGATTTATATTCTTTCATAATTTTTCATGCATGAGTATTTACTAAAATATGATAAGGATGTGAAATTTAACAGGTTGTAGGGGTTATTTTTTAAAAGTATTGAAACTTATAAAAAGTAAACAACTGATTCAAACCCCATATCAATTGTTATTTTGTATTTTAGAACATCACCATGGAATTTTATTACCCATTACACCCTTACAAAACCAACCTCCTAGCTAATGTATTCCTACACAGTAGCACCCTAGGCCCCTTATGCAGTCCACACATGGAAAGATACTGAAGACATATTCATACCATCAAATAATTTCATTGAAATACTATGAAGAGTGGGAAACTTATATGGATGGATATTTTGTTTCATTGTATGTTGGTAGCTACAATTATTTTTTGTTTTTTATTATTTGGTGGTGGTTTTCATTTGGATATGGCTATTTTTGATGAATGTCCATCCTCTCTTAGATTATAGATCTTTAGGACCTAAATATCCTTTGTAATAATGTTCATATATCCCAACCATCTCTCTCATTCCCCATGTTCATTTTATCCTGAAAAATCCATGTTCCTTATTTCCATTTCACACAACAAGTGTTCGGACAAAATTACCCTTGACATTAAATCCTATAATTCATTTGGACACTTCACTTACATGTTTGAAAATCATATTAAATTAAATTTCCTCTCCATAGAACCCCCAACATAGAGACCATAATTATCCTTAATAAAGGCAATTTTGGAAAAATTCTATTTTTTACATCATGTGATTTATTGAAGGATAGACTAATATTGGAGCCCTCAACTTGAGTGTCCAAACCCATTTATGAACTAGAATACGACTATTTTTTCTTTTATTTTTTTTATGTTTCCACTCACTTATCCAATATATATATTTATATTTATAAAAATGATAGTGTATGTGTGTGAGTGTATAATATATGTTTATTTACTTATGTATATACACATACATACATACATTATAGCAACATATTTTATCATCACATCACATTTAGTTTTTCATGTAAATTTGCACCAAAATTTTTCTAAACATGAATGTGTTTCTAAGAAAACATATTTAACCACTACACATGTTTATGGGTGCATATTTTTTAAAAAAAAATTAATTTTTGATAAAAAAATTAAAAATTTCAATATAAATTATCAATAAAAATTCATAGTGAGCGTTTTCAATTAGTGGTATAAATTTAAACTTGAAATTTAATTTTCAATGAAAACTTGCAAAGTAAAAAATAAAAATATTCAATAAAAACTCATAATGAAACTTTTAAATTATTAGTGGAAATTTATACATACATATATAAATATAAATATATGTTTCAAATTTCTAGTGAATATTCAACAATAAAAATGTCATGTCATTTTAAGTGTATGTTTTCACTTGAAATTTTCACTCAAATTTTTCTTTGAAATTTGATCATAAAAATTATAAAAAAAATACATGTTTAAATTTTCTATGAAAATACATAAATAAAAAATATAAATTTTTATTGAAATTTTTTTATAAAAATTTCAACTTCAAATTTTCATCACAAATTTCAATTGTAAATTTTCATTGGAAATTTGAAGTGAATATTCACCCTCAAATTTTCTAGTGAAATTGTGCATGTATATTTGATTGAATATACACATACATATATGTATTTGTACAAATATAATTATAAAAGGAATATTTTATTGATAAAATTTACATTATAAATTCTCAGTGCATACAAACAAAAATTTAAAATTATATTGGAATTTTGCGCTAGAAATTTATATTATGAAGTTGTAATGAAAATTCACAATGAAACTTTTTCATGTAATTTTTTGAAATTCCCACTGATTTATTTCAGATCATAAACATTGGAAATTTTCACTTAAAATTACACATCCACACACTTTCACCATCTTGCACTCCACCAATTAGACTATGCTTAGTTTAGAGTCCTAACAATTTTTTATGGTTTGGAGGTCCTAATTCATGGCCAGAAAGCTCATATGTGATAAATAGTATTGCTTCTACAATACCTCTACTACTATACAAGCTAGAGTACCTATAATACTACATTATTTTAGTACCGCTATAGTACCATGAAAATTCGTCAACACTCAAGTTTGACGTTGGATTATATTGATACTTTACCACTTAGGATAACCCTCAATTGCACACACACACACGTAGATATATAAATATGTGGATAAAACATGTATTTGTAATTGAGTATATAAATAATTGAAATATAAGTATATTTATAATAATTATAATTATTCATCGTGTATTTATTTCAATGTATAAATATAAAACATCTCTATGTTCATAATAATTATTAGTAATTATTTTATATTTATAAATATATGTACTAATTACTTTTTATTATTATATATTTAGTTTTATTTACAATTATTATATTTTTATTATGACTATTTTCTATTCTTATTTATATTTATGATTAATGTTTTATATTTATTATTAGTAATTTATGTCTATTATACATTTAACATTTATTATTGTTTATATATATATATACTAATGATAAATTACCTTTATATATTAAGTTTTTATTTAACATTTCTAGTTTAAATTTTATTTTTTATTTTCAAATTACTTTATAGCAGGGTTTCTTCACTATTTTTTATTGGGTACAATCATTCACCCATTAGGTTTGTGCCCCCAAAATAGATGATTTTTTATGATTAAGGAGGGACATTATCCTTCCAAAACCATCACAATGAAAAAGGATGACTATTAAACACTAGAATTTATCGTCTCATGTTCATCTCTCAACCCGACCCTCAGGTTGGACGTTATAAGATTAAAATGTGTCTAATTACATTAATGGACCTTAGATTAGTCATTATGTTTGAAAATAAAATCTATAATTTAGTTGAAAGATTTTTTCAGTTGAATCTCTTGGCGATCACTTCGGTGAAACCCACAGTGAATCTTTCAGTGAACCCTTCGACTCTTTGGTGAATTCTTTATAAAACCCCCTGTAGAATCCTTTATCAAATCCATCAAAAAATCCCTTGGTAAACCCTTATACTTTACAGATAATCCTTCAATGAATCCCTTGGTGAATTCATCACCAAACCCCTTTGAGAATCTGTCGGCCAAAATCTTAGTAAACCTTTTGGCCTGCCCCTCAAAGAATCCCTTGACAAACCTTTTGGTGAACCCCTCAATAATGTTCTAAAAAACCCCTATAGTGAACCTTTCTTAGTTTCCTACCAAAAATGATGGAAGACAGAAGTTGGTTTATGTTATTTCTATTTTTTGGTTTCTTTATTATTTATCGAAGTGATTGGGATACAGTTATATTTGGTAGTTTGTTTATAAATTTTTTGGAGATAGGGAGATAGAGAGATTAATATCATCTCAGTTCATATTTGTTTGTGTCAGTTATTGGAATACTATGTATGTGATTATTTGGTTTCTTTCTTATGGGATGTTAAAATACCAATTTTTAGTTGAAGTTTACTTTTTTTTTACAGTAATTTCAATAATGGAAAATGTCCCTTGAAATTATAATTGATTTTCACTATGAATTTATTATGGGAATTTCCACTATCATCTAATTGATTTTTAGTCTAAATTTATGCCTCCATTTTTAATGTCAATTCCAACCATAAATATCCATTTACATTGGTAATTTTCCATTAGTATTTAACACTAATTTTTTTAATTGATTTAAAGAACTGCTAGTTTGTATTGAGATTTTCCAATTGGTTTGAATTGATAAATTTTTAAGGGACTTCAATCATTTTCAAGTATTAGAAAAAGTGGAAATTTTTTATTGACATTTCTAGAATCATTTTGAATTAGGAATTTTGAGTTTCATTTGTTTCCTATTGAGAATGTTTCTTACTATCTATTTGGAGTTTCTACTGGAAATTTCTAGTGGTGATTTTCACTGTGAATTTTCAGTGGGATTTTCACTAAAAAATTCCATTAGAAATTTCCTCTGAAAATTTGGATTTCATATAACAGAAATTATTTATAATTACTAATTGATTGAAAGTGTAAATGTTATCTGGAAATTTATAGTTCAAATTAATAGTTGAATACAATTTCAAATTTCCTTTGATAATTTTCACTGTGGATTTCCAATGGAAATTTCAAATGGGTATTACTACTATGAATTTCTATTCATTAATAATGGGTTCTGATAATTGGTAGTGTGAATTATGACTGGGTATTTCTATTTGGAATTTCCCATTGGTCATTCATAGTCGAAATTTAAACTAAATATTCCTACTTATAATTTTATACACTAGTTATTTCCATTTTATATTTCCACTAGTAATCCCCATAGTAATTTCAAATTTATTACAATTCAAAATTTCCATTAACAAGTTTCAAATGATTTCTAAAAATAGATTTTTAATTTTTATTTGATTGGTTGTCATCTTCTAATTTCTATTTTAAGTTTTCAATTCACTATAACTATAAATTTCAACACTGTAAATTTTGAAAAGAGATTTCCCAGTTGAAATATGAACTGTTAATCCCTACCGAAAATTCCAGTGTGGAAAGTCCCACAGGAAATTCCATAGTATCTATTCTCGGTGGAAATTCGATTGGAAATTACTAAAGGAAATTTCTAGTGGAATTTCCTTGTTAAATTCAATTATAAATTCTAACTAGTAAACATTTATTTTGAATAATTAAAAATTTCCTCTGATAATTCCTACTATAAATTCCTAGTGAAATATTCTACTAGAAATTCCCAGTAGGCATTTCTAGTGGAAATTTTATGTGTAAGATCTTAGTGTAATACCCAATGGAAATTACTAGTGAAATTCAATTAAAATTTCCAACTACTGAATAATTTATAATTGAATCAGTTGTAATTTTCTAGAAATAATTCTTAGGGGAAATTCCATGGGGAAATTCCACTAGAAATTCCTAATGGAAATTCACACTATAAATTTCTATTAGAAATCCCATTGGAAATTACCAGTAGAAATTCCAAGTGGAAATACCGAGTGGAAATTCACAATGAAAATTCTAAATCCCTATATAAATTCCCTATGAAATTTAATTATAATTTCAAACTACAAAAAAATTTATAGAATCAGTTGAAAATGTACACTGATAATGCCCACTAGAAATTTCAACATGGAATTTCCACTAGGAATTTTGATGGGTAATTCCATTATAAAATTACCATTGGAAATTCCCACTAGAAATTTCCACCAGAATTTCCCACCAAAAATTCTCATTGTAAATTCCCACTAGAAATTTCCACTGGAAATTCCCCCTTGAAATTCCCCGTTGAATTCCCCCGGGAAATTCCCACCGGAAATTTTTATTGGAAACTTTCTATAAAATTCCCTCTATAATTTAATTAAAATTTCCAACCACATAAAAATTATTTTAAACTAATTGAAAATTTACATAGAGAAATTCCATTGGGAATTTAAAGTGGGATTTACATTGGAAATTTTCATTTCCATTCTCAATAAAAATTTCCAACTACATAACAATTTCTTAAAACTAAATGAAAATTTACACTATGAATTTCTAGTATGAATTTACACTAGGATTTTAATTGGGCATTATCACTATAAATTTTCAAATTAATTATAATTTCAAACTACATAAATATTTTTTTTTTAAAAATGGAAAATTTCCAGTGGGAATTTTCAGTAGGATTTCCCGTGGAAATTTCAACTGGAAATTTCCAATGGAATTTCCAGAGTGAATTTTGATTGGTCCATTGATTTAAAAGTACCAATTAAAATCCATATGGAATTTTTATAGTTTTAATTTTCACTATGAGTTTCCTATTTTCACCTATTTTCCATATGTTAGCATTCAAATAGAATATTCTAATATTTTAAGGATATTGTTTTTTTATACCAGAAGAAGCCTCTACATTAACTACCGGTCACTATAGTTCTTCAATGACTGGGTTGTAGAAAATATTTAATGATATTAGGCATAATATTATAGATATTCACATAAAATTTCATCAAAGGATACCATTTTTTCATTTGTTTATATTGTTTCTTGATAACACATTTCCATTCAATGATTGTAAAAAATATTGATGGCTCTATTTTATTATTATTACATAGGTACAATGATGATTTAAAAATGTTTTAAATATCTAGTAGGATGATGGAGTTATTATTTGCACGCATCTTCCATTTATTTGGCATCAAGGATGGTGACTTACCTTTTTCAGCTACCTACACTTTATGACCAAATATTTCATCACTTTTGAGGAGGACGTCTTCCCATGTTGGTTAGATATTATCACAGGGTGTGTTATGAAGATCCATTATTGAAACTATTGAATCTATTTAAGAGTAATATTTATAGTATGTGTCTTTTTTTCCTTTTTGCGTTCATGAAATTATTTTTCTCCACATACAGTTCCTATATGGGTAGGAATTTCATCACATATTTTGAAGATATTTCTAAAGTGAAGGTCTATTCTGAGGTTGCTGGTATTCATGGCCAGTGGATTATATCTGTTAAAAAAATTACACAATACCTTTAAAATTTTTAGGTTATGTTATTAGTTTTTTGGTAAGGTTTTAAACATTATTTAAAATGTTATTTTGACCAAGTTAGTTGAAAAATTATAAATAATATCAATTGTTATTGTATTGTTATACTGTGAATTCTAGAAACGTGCCACCACATGTAATGTCTCGAATTCAGATTCCACTAAATTGGTGCCCCATACTCGGTTGGCCACATGGCGTCAATCACATTTCCCCCAAATGCCAGAGGCTTCTGACTAAAAGTGAGGGACTACAGTGTGATAGTTTGGAAACTATGCCCTCATTGGTAGAGTGTAACACAGCAGAATAATAATATACAATAGAGGAAACTATGAACAACATGTAACTAAAATAAATAGCAGATGACAAATAGGATAAATAACCAAGCATCATTCAATACCAAATATGATGTAGCATAACACATGTTCTAGAAAAATATCCAAACAAGTACACTACAGTAATACACAATATATTTCTCAAAGGCATAAGATAAATAAAGATACTAGAAAGCATCACAATATTCATCTTGGTCCCATTCCCTCCGACTCCTAAGTAGCACATCAAGTACCTATAGCAGGGTGTGTGTCATGATCAATAACTGCAATCATATAATCTTTTTGGGCCCAAAACATGACCCAAAAAGGGTGTGAGAATAAATCTCAGTAGGCAACCACCAAAGGTATATGTCAATTTGTCAGTGAATATATATAACTGGAAATGTACAGTAGTGAAACTAGTAAACAGTAAGTACTCAAAATTAAGCACAACAGATGTCTCAAAAGACAATGAAATCAAGTATGGGTGAAGATCAAATCCAAACTTGTGCTTTGTCTTGGAAGACGCATCAATAATCATTTCATTTCATTATTAAATTTGCAATTGAGTTTGGTCCTAACATCCTAATGTGGAAACCAAGCATCACTCTTGGTGCGTTTAACCCAAACCATATAACCATGGTATAACATAACACAAAATTGGATCAAAATCAACTATATAATAATTTCAGTAGTCAATCAGGGTTGAAGCCCGGTGTATAAGCATTTCAGTATGTTCTAGGGTCAAAACCTGATGAATAATCATTTCATCATGTATCAGGGCCAAGAATAATGTATAAGCATTTCAACATTTAAAAAATCACATGAAACTTACACTATTACATGGCTAAAAACAATATAACTCATGTGGTAAAATCATTCAATCAAAAAATTACATTCTAAATAAACCATAAAATAAAATCAAAGGCATGGACAAAGGCATCCTAGGCCAAACGGTTAAACATTGATCATCTAATGGAAAATTCACCCACAAGGTGGTCCTTGAACAAGTCAAACAAACTCAATCATGCTTTAGTTCAATTAATCAATTAAAAATCAAAATTAGTAAAAATATGAGTCAATTCCATTCAGGGAGATACCCTATCCATGGGCATGCGGTACTCCGACACAAATAAGCAACATGAAAATTCACAAATGGCACAAGAGCACCAACCTCATCATATTACGACTCACCCCGTCCATCGTCAAGATTTGATTTGACCCTAAATGGGGAAGATCTACAAAATAATAAATAATTATCAACCCTTGATAACTCAATCGAGATAAGAAATCAGGAATAAAGGCTCAAGAGGAATTGAGAGCTCACTAAGGAGAATCCAACAGATCTGACGGTGTTCAAATAAAAGATCAGACGACAAATTGGGAGCCAAAATTCCGTTTGGATCTTATAGGTGTGCTTCTCATCATAGGGGAGGTATGTTTCTGTATTCCTGGAGAAATGACACATTTCCAAACTTATTAATCAATTAAAAAAGTACACAGTGTGTATATGGGATTACATGTCTTTTAAGTATAGTTTATCAGCCTGAACTTTATGTGGAAGTGTACTGGGATTACATGGTGTGTAGCCTTATATACACAGCATGTACCTCTAAGTACATGACATGTAGTTCCCAGTCACATCACGTAACAGGCTTTCAGTCAGCCCCTCGACCACTTTTCCCCTATTTTCTTAAGTATAAACCAAAAAAGAAAAGATACATACCTCAAAGGAAGAAGCATATTCTTACAAAACTACCCCTTAAATTATTTTTTCCCTAGATTTACCTTCCAAGGGTGGTGATGAAATATCTAAGAACAACTCTGGCCACTATGATTATACATCATCCTCCCTCTCCCAAGTCTCATCTTGCACTTTTTCATGCTACTATAGCACCTATACCAAAGGAATAGACTGTCCATGGAGAACCTTCATGCTATGATCCACAATACGAATGGGATGCTCCTCAAAGGATGCATCATCCCACAACTCTACTTCCTCAGAATGAAAGGTGTGAGATGGGTCTGAAAAGTAACATCACAATTGAGAAATGTGGAAGATTCCATGCACAACCCCATACCTTTAAGGTAAATGAAATTGATAGGCAACCAACTGACCCTCTCCAGAATCTCTAACGGACCGACGTATCTCAGTGAAATCTTACCCTATCTCATGATCCTCTTATGTCCCAACCTCAGTGCAACACACAAGAAAAATCAATCCCTAACCTCGAACTCTAGTGGTAGTTTGTGTCTATCGATATAAGATTTCTGATGAGACTTCATAGTAGCCATCCACTTCTGAATCAACTGTACCTACTCAGAAGTATCTTGCATGAGTCATGGTCCTAGTAAAGCTACCTCACCCACCTCTATCCAGCACATGGGTGATCATAATGGTCAACCATACAAAGCCTCATAAGGAGTCATCTCTATAGTCTCATGGAAACTGTTGTTGTAAGAAAATTCAACCAGGGGAATATGCATCTCCCAAGATCCCCCAAAGTCTATGATTCATGCTCACATCATGTCCTCCATCACCTGTATCGTATTCTCTGACTGACCATTGGTCTGAGGGTGGTATGATATGCTCAGAAGCACCTGAGTACCCAACACCCTCTAAAAATTATACCTAAAATGAGACATAAATTGGGCATCCCTATCTGAAACAATAGAAATAGGTACCCCATGAATTCATACCACCTCAAGAATATACATCTTTCTAAGATCATCGACACTGAAGGTATCCTTGATGGCAAGAAGTGAGTGACCTTCATAAGTCTATCAACCACTACAAACACTACATCATCACCTTGGGGAGACCTCATTAATCCTATCAAAAAATCCATCATGGAATCATCTAATTTCCACTCCATAATAGGTAAGTACTGTAAAATCATGGTTGGCCACTGATATTCCACCCTCACCTACTAACAGGTGGAACACCTCATAACAAAACCAGTCACCTCTCTCTTCATACTTGGCCTCCAGTACTAACGGCACAAGTCACAGTAAATCTTGGTAACTCCAGGATACACTACCCAAGTTTAATCATGAAACTCCCACATCAACTCCTCACGTATTTCCACTAGAACCTATACATGTCCATGGATATGAAAGATCTAATCATCACCTACCATACAACCAGGAGGTGGTTCCTCACCTGCTACACTCTCCCGTAGGAATAGACCCTATGAATCTGATATTTGTCTCATCCTCACTCTATACAATAGGGTAGAAGTCACAGCTAAAGAAGAAATAAAAAAATTTCCCTCACCATCGTGCACCTCCAAGTGCATCTTAGAGAAAAATTTCATAAGTTTCCACTCGCTACAGGCCTCCTGCACTGCCTGCATCTGAGTCCTCCTACTCAGTGCATTATCCACTACATTTCATTTTCTAAGAATTTAGGGAAGCTCAAAGTCGAAAGACTAAAGTTATTCTAACCACCTTCATTGTCTCAGGTTTAGATCATTCTAAGTAAATATGTACTTGAGAATGTTTTCATTTGTGTACACCACAAAATGATCTCATAATAAGTAATGTCTCCAATAGCGTAAGGCATGAAAAACCACAGAAAACTCAAGATCATGTGTTGGATAGTTCCTCTCATGTGGCCTCAACTACTGAGACCCATACGCAATGACTCGATCCCCCTGCATAAGAACTTCTCCCATCCAGATTCCTTATGGGTCGCAGTACATAATGTAACTCTTTCCTGGATTGAGAAAAATCATCACCAGTGCTGAAGTTAGTCTCCCTTTTATCTCCTAAAATTTCATCACGTATGAATCTGACCATACGTACTTTAAACCCTTCTCTGTCAAGCCCTTCATTGGTGCTACTAAGCATGAGAAGTGTTGTATGAAATTCCTATAGTAACCAGCCAGCCCTAGAAAACTTTTCACCTCAAAGACATTCTTGGGATGCCTCTAGGTAACTACTGCTCTCACCTTCTTTGGGTCCACTAATACTCCTTTCTTTGAGATGAAGTGACTTAGTAAATGAATCTTATCCATCCAGAAGTGGTACTTTGAGATATTAGCATATAAATTATGCTCTCTCAGTGTACTCAAAATGATATCAAGGTGTGTGGCATGGTCGTGTAAATTATGAGAATATACCAAGATATCACTCACAAAAACCACAACAAAAGAATCAAGATAGAGATGGAACACTTGGTTCATCAACGCCATAAATATTGTTGAATAATTCGATAGACCTAATGACATAAACACATACTCTTACAGACCATATATACTTTGTAAAGTTGTGCGAGGTATGTCTGATGATCAAACACACACTTGATGATTACAAAATCTCATATCAATCTTAGAGAAAAATTGAGTTCCTCAAAGTTAATCAAACATGCCATATATCTTTGGTAAGAGATATCATTTTTTGACCATCATCTGGTTTAGTTTCTAATAGTCCACATATAGCTTGAGGGCATTGTCCACCTTCTTCCCAAAGGGGACTAGTGAACCCCATAAAGAATTACTGGGATGAATAAACCACTTTTCCACTAAATCCTCTAGCCACCTCATGTGATCCTGTAGTTCCATCATAGCCATACTATAAGGAGGAATGGATACCAATGCATCTCCTATAACTAGCTTGATCTGGAACTCCACCTCTCTCTCCAGAGGTAACCCTGAAAAGTCATCCAGAAAAACATCCCTAAAATTATCAACCACTAGAGGGAAATATATATAATGTGTTACCCAGTCATCCATATATAAACTAGAAATCTGTGGTGTCATCCCACTCAACCCACATTGCTCGAGTCCAGTTTTTCATGCCTGGACATCCCACTCTCCCTTGTGTAGAAATGATCTTCCTTCTAGTGACGTAAAACTCACCCAGCGGCGATAGCAATCGATGAAGGATTGAAATGAGACTAACCAATCAATTCCATGTATGAAATAGAACCCTGTCATCTCTAAGACATAGAGATCCCCAAATAAATGACACCCACCAACCTTAAGGGGGAACTCCTTACACTAACACACACCTGCCATCATCATCCCTAACAGAGTGTCTAGTTTCATAACATCTTCAAAAGTAAAAAACAAGGAACCCTAGGATCTATAAAATAGGTACAAATATGAAACTATGTGAAGACCTTGTGTCAAATAGTGAAGAAGCTAAAACAAAGGTGACCAAAATAGTACCTCTGATAGTAGAAGGTCTGAGATACTGCTCTTACTGGGTCTATTGCACTACAAAATTATAGCCTATACCACAGATCTATGACATAGCCTGACTGCCCTAAGTTGATCCACTCTGTTGTATCTGAAAAATTGGGGTCTGGATACCACAACCACGACCAATCCTTCAGACTGAATGGCCAGATGTATTCTAGTTACTCAACTGGTGAGATGATATTGGCCCTACTCTGAAACGTGGATTCTGTGCAGATCCTCTCTCAGTAGTTGCTGGTGGAAACATCCTGCAGAAGCATTATAGACGACCCATCTCACTGCAAGCTCCACATTTGACTGGGTCCATATGGAAATAAGGTTTTGTGTGACCAACTTTTATGCACTTGTATCACATCACCTGGATACCTGAAGAAACGTTCTGATTACTTGGTTCGACATGAGTAAGCTTCATATGATGCTTTTTTCTACCTATTGAGACAATATCAGATCTCGGTGTCGAGCCACCCTGGCTCACACCTCCAGATTCCCTCTGATTCCGCTCGATAATCAATGCCTAGTTCACTATTGCAGATATAGTTGTCAGAATAATGATATTCACCTCTGATTGGATGTCATACCTCATACCATCCTCAAATTTCCTAGCCTCTGAAAGATTGTCACCCATCATAACGGGTGCAAAGCACTGGAGCTCAGTAAAATGAGATAAGTACTCCATAACTGATAGATCTATCGGCTCTAGATGCATGAACTCCCAGGATTTGTTGGCCCTCAATGTCTTAGGATAGAAATAGTCATAGAATACTGAAAGTGCGGCCGATTGTCGCCTATCGACCGTTCAAGGTTCCGGTGCTCTGCTAATGTGTATAGCAACACTCGGGTCGAATCCTCGGCGATGACACTTTGTGATAGTCGTTTGTTTTTAGTTGATTGTATTTTGATTAGGGGGGTTTGTTTGTAGAGCTTAATTGAAATGATTTATGGATGATGTTTGATTTACCAAATTGATAAATATTGGGGTGAGTTCATTATTGGGGAGTTAAGCATGTGATATCCTTGAGCCTTACTTTGTATTGCATTAAATTAACACCCATGTCATAAGTTGACGTTGATTGGAATTCCTAAGTGTGAAGGCTTTAATCCAATCCTTAACTTAACTTAGGGTTCTAATATAAATCAAAACTTATTTATGGTAGTGTATTTATGGTTCCAATAATCCATGGAAACCACTCGTTAAACAAAACATATCATTAATCCATGACATATTAAGTTTAACATACACAATATTAATTTAAAGAATACTCATCGAGAAAAACTCTCAATCACTTAACATCCCCGAATTATAACTCAACCCAATGAGAGATTTACTCATCCATTTGGATGTTTAATATTCTGGTTAGAATAAGTATGATGATAAATTAAGAATAGAAGAAAAATAAATGGATTAGAAAAGAGTGGTACGTTGACACACACACACGAATGAGGATGATAATTAAAAACGGATTTTCGATTGAATGAGGAAGAAAAGGAAGGGAAGGGGATTAAACTGAATTTAAACTATTTTAGGAACATAAATATTAAACTAAAAAAGGTGTATGAGAATAAGAGATATTGAATAAGTAACTTGCATTAAAACATAATTACAAAGAAAGAGAATTACAAGATTACAAAAATGAAGAACACAAAAGTAAGTGAAAACAAAGAGAGGAGGAAAGGTCTCTCAAGTGAAAACTTGAGTATGGAAGGTCCTCCAAAGCCTTTGGAAAGGCTTTGGTCGTTCCAATATGATATCCTCTCTTCTGAAATGTCAACCCCTCTCAAGGAGAGAAGGGGAGAGTATTTATAGCCCAAGGAGTGGACTGTTTGCATTCCTAATCTGTCCCTCCACTTTCATCGCCAATTTGGATATTACGAAAGCCGAATATACAAATATCTCCTTCTTCAAAGTTGTATATAATAAAGTTTTCCGACTACTGTCAAAATATGGAGGCATTTGGACAAGTGGATCCAAAGTTATGGAGGTTTTATTAAACAAAGGTAAACTTTCCATTTCTATCCATGCTTTTTCGATGGACAAAATGTGAATGGATTTTTGAACAGGAAGATGCCTTCAAATCAGAATGACTTCTTCAACAAAGACGGCCGCCTATATCTCCTATTTCCCACTACAAAATCTCAGCTCTCTTTGATGCTTACATCATGACATATGTCATTAACAGTATACTGATTTTAATTCTCGGACAGAATGGTGGGCTGGACTTCAAAGCTTCATTTTGGCCCCTTGTACTTGGATTTGGGCCATGAAATTTTTATCCAAGATGACATGTAGTGTCCCCCGAATTATGGTGGAGAGTTAATGTTTTTTGACTTCTGTATTGATCCCAGTAAATAAATCTTCAAGGCTGGTCCAGTTTGTTCACAGATTCTTTGGTCTTGTTTGTGAGGACCATATGACCCTTCAAATGGAAGAATTGGATCATGATTCCTTCTAATGAAATATTGTATATTGAAAGGATAATCCTAAAAAACAATAACCACACAATTTGGATCAGTATAGTGACATTTATAATTAAAACATTAAACTAACTCAATTGGACTACTTCTAAAAATGCTCAAATATTATACTTAATATTAAAACATTAATATTTCACACAAATTATGCACATTTCATATAAAATAAGTAAAGGGGGAATATAATAAGTCATGAAAATATTAATAACATCAACTCCCCCACACTTAGATTTGCACGTGTCCTCATGTGTAACAAATATAAAAACATGACAAAATCATTTTCACTCACCAACAAATATTAAAATTTTGTTTTCTCCAATCAGGGGAGGTTTAGACTATTTCACTCATCCATATTGAATTCAATCACAAATTTGGTTCAAAATAATGCATCATAAACAATTCATTTTTTCATGTTCAAGGTTTGAATTGGAAAATGTAGGCACTCAAAACTTACTCCTCTAAAGATGATAAAAATGTATTTTAGGAGGTTCACTCATTCACCAACAAAAAGTGAAAATCAAGAGTTTGTAGGATCTATCAGCTTCCATTCACAAATCTAATATGTACAAGAATCAAGAGGTCTTTTAAGGGGTTTTTCAGTGGATATGGGACGGTAGGTATATAATTTCCAAAGGAAAAGAGGGGTTAAAAACACCAACATGGAAAAATCAATGCACATTTTTTTTGAAATTTGATTTGAAAGGAAATAGAAACACATATTTACAAGGGCATGAATGTGTGATGAATGAAAAGTGAGGGAGATAGAAAATGGAATAGGGTGAGATGATGGAATATGTAAAACATGGAAAACTTCCAATAATGACACAATACAAGATGATTCAAGTGTTCTTTTTTTTTCTCTTTTTGCTCTTTTTTTTTCGAAAGTTGTGCTTGAAACAAGTCTCACAGTCATCTCCCAACCCATGTTTGATATTCTCATGGAACTAATTTTAGTAGTTATAACACGATCAAAGTTTTATGATGAATGATTTTTGACCCACCCAAGACACAACCCATTCCTTTTTTTTTATTTTTTTTTAATATAATTTTTTTTTCATTTTTTTTGAACACTTTTCAATGACTTTTGTACAAATGAAAATTAAACATATACACCCCAAAGCTCACAGAATTACAACCTCTCCCCCATACTTGAATGGATTCTTGCCCTCAATCATATGATGACACATTGGAAATCAATGAAATTACGCCCAAAAATGAAGTCCATTCCCCCCACACTTAAATTTCAATAAATTGTACAATGAAAATACATGAAGATGTTGGGTGGGACAAGGTATTAGGCTTGTAATGTGGCTATCAAAATAAAGGTTTTCATAGGCTCAAAGGGGCTTTCAAAAGTAGGATCAATGTAAGGGTAACGGGAGGCTATTTGGCTATTCTGATTCTCATGTGGCTTAGAAAATGCCTCTATCATATTAATGCACACAAAAGATGGAAATTCAGCTCGAAGGTCCACAAACTCAAGACTCACAATCAGTGGTGAAGACACACAATGAAAAATATGGCCATAGATGACCTTTTCATGAAGGCTAATGTTATTCCTCACGGTAGGGGAGAATCATTTTCCACCAAAAATTGTTCATTCAAAATGTTCGTTATTGACACAAAATTGTTTACCCAAGTTTGAGATAAAAATTCAATATATTTGAGTTTAAAACAAGCCTTTTGACTCCCCAAAATGGTTGGACAGAATTTCAATATTGGATGATGAGTAATTATGACACCCCTATTTTTGTTTTTAATTTTCATTTTTTTTTAATTAATTTTTTTTAAATTTTTTTATTTTTAATGAAACATCCACACAAAATAGAAAATAGAAAAAATTTTGTGGAAGAATGTTGTAAAAAAAATGAGAGGGAGAGAGGAAGAAGAAGAAATAGAGAGAAGAAGAGAGGGAAGAGAGATTGAGGAGAGAGAGAGTTAAAGGGAAAGAGGTGCCCCCTGGTTTGGATTTGGTGGTTCGTCGTTTCCATCTAGTGGTGGGTCAATGGAAGTCGATGTGGAACCTGAAGTGAATGGCCTCTCATGGTGATTCTTTAACCGGTGTCCATTTACCGTGAATGTTCTTTTTGAAGAAGGGTCTTGTACTTGCACTGCACCAAATGGGTAAACATTAGTAATAATAAAAGGTCCATCCCAACGAGAATTGAGCTTACCTGGGTGAAGTCAAAATCGAGAATTGAAGATCATTACCTTTTCACCTTCATGAAATACCTTTCGAAGAATGTGCTTGTCATGGAGTGACTTTGCCTTTTCTTTGTAGAGAATGGAGTTCTCATACGAATTGAGTCGAAGCTCCTCCAATCCAGTCAACTGCAACAATCTTTCTTCACCAGATTTTTCACAATCAAAATTACAAGTTTTGACAGCCCAAAATGACTTATGTTGGATTTCAACTGGTAAATGACAGGATTTACCAAAAACTATCCTAAATGGAGATATCCCAATGGGTGTCTTATAGGCTGTTCGATAGGCCCAAAGTGCTTCACCAAGTCTATCGGGCCAGTCTTTTCTTGTGGGCTTAACAATTCTTTCAAGCACTCTTTTCACTTCTCTGTTAGAAAGTTCATCCATTCCATTTGTTTGAGGGTGATATGCAGTGGATGTTTTATGTACAACCCCATTCTTTTTCAAAAGTGACTCCATGGTTCTATTACAGAAATGAGTTCCTAAGTCACTTATCAAAGCACGTGGTGTTCCGAATCTATGGAAGATATGGGTTTTGAGGAACTCACTCACAGTTTGAGCATCATCTTTCCTAGTGGGTTTGGCCTCGACCCACCTAGAAACATAGTCAACAGCAAGGAGAATGTAGGATAATCCATTGGAAGGTGGAAAAGGTCCCATGAAATCAATGCCCCAAACATCGAAAAGCTCACAGAAGATTAATGGCTTTTGAGGCATTTCGTTTCTTTTGGAAATTGTGCCAAACTTTTGGCAAGTGGGACATGATTGATAGAACTCGTGTGAGTCCTTGAAGAGTGAAGGCCAAAAGAATCCAGAATCTAGGACCTTTCGAGAAGTCCTTTGTGGTCCAAAGTGGCCACCTCCAGGCATTGAGTGGCAGAATTCCAAGATGGAGGATTGTTCAGTTTCATCAACACATCTCCTAATTACCATGTCAGCCCCAGTTTTCCAAAGTTTATTATCTTCCCAAAAATAATGCTTTGAATCACTTTTCATCTTTTCTTTTTGTTCTTTTGAAAAATATTCAGGGAAAACACCAGAAACCAAGTAATTGACAATTGGGGCATACCATGGTAACTTTGGAGTGAGAGATGAGAGGTGTTCAGTTGGAAATTCAGGATCAATTATTTCAGAATGAGAAGAATTAGAAATTCTACTCAGGTGGTCAGCCACAGGTTTTTCTTTTCCAGGTTTATCTTTTATCACAAGGTCAAACTCTTGGAGCATTAAAATCCATCTTATTAGCCTTGGTTTGGAATCACTTTTCTTAAGTAAGAACTTTAATGTTGAGTGGTCCGTGAAGATGATGATTTTGGAACCTAAGAGATAGGGCCGAAATTTATCCAAGGCAAAAACCACAACTAAAAGTTCTTTTTCAGTCACAGTGTAGTGTGATTGAGTTTCATCCAATGTTTTTGAGGCATAAAAGATGACATGAGGAATGTTTTCTCTTCTTTGACCAAGAACAGCCCCAATGGACCTATCAGAAGCATCACACATCAATTCAAATGGTAAGGACCAATCTGGGGGTTGGATTATTGGAGCAGATGTGAGAGAATATTTGAGTTCAATGAAGGCTCTCTTGCGAGCCTCATCAAAATTGAATGTGACATCATTTTGAAGTAAACGAGTGAGTGGGAGGGAAATCTTGCTGAAGTTCTGAATGAATCATCGATAGAAACCGGCATGACCAAGGAAGGACCGAATGTCTCGAACTGATTTGGGTTCAGGAAGTGATTGGATTACCTCAATTTTCGCTGGATCAACTTGGATACCCTCTTGAGAAATTATGTGCCCTATAACAATCCCATTTGAAACCATGAAGTGACATTTTTCAAAATTCAGCACAAGGTTGCACTTGACACACTTTTGAAGGACCAAAGAGAGTGAATGTAAGCAAGATTCAAATGACTCTCCATAAATGGTAAAGTCATCCATGAATACCTCCATGCAATTCTCAATGAATTCATAAAATATACTCATCATACACCGCTGCAATGTTGCAGGAGCATTACAAAGTCCAAAAGGCATTCGCCTATAGGCATAGGTTCCAAAGGGGCAAGTGAATGTGGTCTTTTCTTGGTCTTGAGGTGCGATTGGAATTTGGAAGTAGCCGGTGTAACCATCAAGAAAGAAATAGTGTGACTTTCCGGCCAATCACTCAAGCATTTGGTCAAGGAAAGGAAGTGGGTAGTGATCTTTTCGTGTTTCAGCATTCAATTTGCGATAATCGATGCACACACACCATTTTTTTCACTCGAGTTGTGACCACTTCTCCATGTTCATTTGTGACAACTGTTATCCCGCCCTTCTTAGGAACGACTTGAATTGGACTAACCCATTCACTATCAGAAATTTGGTAGATAATACCATCTTGAAGAAGCTTGGTAATCTCTTCCCTAACTACCTAAAGTATGAGTGGATTGAGTCTTCTTTGAGGTTGCCTAATTGGTTTGGATGATTCCTCTAGATGGATGTGATGCATGCAAAGGGCAAGGTTGATTCCTAGAATATCCTCTAGGGTCCAACCTAAGGCATTTTTGTTTTCCTCTGACACTTGAACAAGTTGGGACTCCTCAGTTTCAGAAAGTGAAGCAGAGATAATGACAGGGTAGGAGGGATCATGGAAAAGGAATGCATACTTGAGGTGTGAAGGAAGTGGTTTTAGATCAGTTTCAGTCTTGATTTGAGAGCTAGACAAGTTAGGAGCAGGAGAAGGGATTCCAGATGGGTTTGGATCATTTTCCTCAACACTGCCCAAGGTGGAGCAGTAGAGATCAGAGTTGATGTGGGATTCAAGAGAGTTTTCAAGTTCCTCTAGATTGATGGAGTCTATGAATGAGAGGTCCACATCAACTTCACAATTTATGACTTTGTTAATCGTGGTGCAGATTTCACAAGATCCTTTATCATTAGAACATGAAGAACATGGTGGATTGGGGTTCGATTGAATCTTAGAAGTGTCCTCAAAAGCATGGATTGAGAATGTAGAGTGATCCTCAGATGGGTATCGCATGGCTTGGAAAATGTTTAACTTGGCCAGTTGGTCACCGAATTCCATGGATAAGATGCCTGAATGGACATCAATCTTGGTTCTCGCAGTCATGAGGAATGGTCTTCCTAGAATTAGGGGAGATCGAGAAGAGGTCGTCTCACCTTCCATGTCAAGGACATAGAAATCAGCTGGGAAGATAAGATCATTGACCCGAACAAGAACATCCTCAATTATCCCCTCAGGACTGGCAGTGCTTCGATTGGCTAATTGAATGACAACACCCGTTGGGTGCAAGGGACCTAGACCAAGGTTGGAGAAAATGAATTTGGGCATGACATTTATTGAGGCTCCAAGGTCTATGAGTGCATCATCAAAGTTGGAACTCCCTATTTGACATGGAACTGTGAAGGTCCCTGGATCTTTGCACTTCATGGGAATGGACTGTTGGGTTGAAACATTTTCAATGTTCCTAAGTTGCCTCTTATGAGTTCACATTTCCTTAAGAAACTTGGCATACTTAGGGATTTTTTTGATGGCATCTAAGAGGGGGATGTTCACTTCAACACGTCTAAACATGTCAAGCATTTCAGGATCAGGTTCAAAGGACTTATTAGGCTTGAAGATGGCTTGAGGAAAAGGAATTGGGTTCCTTAGAGGAATGGAAGGAGGTGAAGGAGTGGATTCAAGTTCCTTTTCCAGCTTTTTGTTCTTTTCATTTTCTAGATCAACATTGAAAGGGGAGGTAGAGCAATCAGCATGGGGCATAGCAATTTGCTTTCCCGATCTAAGTGCAATTGAACTTACATTACCCTTAGGGTTGGGTAATGGTTGAGATGGGAGTTGGGATGAATTGGATGGTTGTTGCTGGCTAAGGTGGGATGCAAGTTGACCTATTTGGGTTTCAATGTTCTTGAGGCTAGAACGGGTGAAGGAAGCAAGATCCTCTACAGCACTTTCCCATGGTTGTTTAGAAGAAGAGGCTTGTCCCAAATTGGGTTGGCCTTGATTTTGGTTCTTGGGAAAGTGATTGTATTGGGTGGGGAATTGGGAAGTATCTTTAGGATAGTGGAATCCAGGAGGAGGATTGTTCCTTTGGGGTTGAGGAACAAAAGGATAAGGTTGATGGATGTTACCACCACTTTGACCATATTGGAACTGGTTTGGATTTTGATGAGGGAACTGAGGAGGATGAGAAATGGGATTACCATACCTCAGAGGTGGGTTAAAGGTAGAAGAGAAGGGCTCGGAGTGGGGTTGGTTGAAGTTTCTAACAAACTAACCTGATTGTTGAGGGTTGAAGTTTCGCTAAGCATATGCCGCATTGAGCTCCATTGGACTAGATGAATCAGATGGATCATCTTGAAGTTGTGGACATGTGTCAGTTGGATGAGATGGAGAGTTACAGATTCCACAATTCTTGATAGGTCCAGGGAATAGTGACTGTGGAGAAGATGAGGTTGGGGCTTTGTTAGCCACCTCTAGTTGACGCACAAGACCTGTAAGTTCACTCATCCACTCAGTCATCTTGTTGGGCTCTATGGATTGATTCTCTTGGGCTTGTTTCACTTGAGCATGTGCTCGAGTATTGAATTGTTGCGTGTTTGCAGCCATGTTGCTTATGAGTTCTCGTGCAGCTGCAGGAGTTTTGTCAACAAGAGCACCGCCACTTGCGGCATCAATGAGAGTTCGCTCCATAGCCAATAACCCCTCATAGAAGTATTGGATCAGGAGTTGGTCAGGGATTTGATGGTGTGGACAAGTTTCCAAAAGCTTTTTGAACCTCTCCCAATACTCATGGAGTGATTCATTAGGGAATTGATGGATGCCGCTTATTTCCTTTCGGATAGAAGCTGTTCGGGAAGCGGGAAAGAACTTCTCAAGGAAAAGTCTCTTCATGTCAACCCATGAGTTTATGGAACCGGGTGGGAGGTAGTAGAGACAAGACTTGGAAGAATCTGCTAGGGAAAAGGGGAAATCTCTAAGCTTGATTTGTTCTTCAGAAACCCCTTGAGGCTTCATGGTAGAGCATACTACTTGGAACTCTTTAAGGTGAAGATGTGTATCCTCACCGGCTAGCCCGTGAAAATGAGGGAGAAGATGAATCAAACCCGATTTGAGTTCAAAGTCAGCTTCAATTTTTGGATATTGAATACCAATAGGTTGGTAATTCATATCAGGGGCATCAAGTTCTTTCAATGTTTGTTCCCTAGGATTGGCCATATCTAATTCAATTGGTAGGGAAATGATTGGTTCTTGGGTGATTTGGTTATCCCTAATGGTCCTCCTAAGTCGACGAAGAGTTATATCAATTTCAGGGTCAAACAAATCCGAGGGATTGTTTGGGAGGCTTCGGGGCATTCAGAGAGATTTAGAAAGGATGAGGAAGATGGGTTTTCCTTTGTATTTTTTCAGTTTATGATTTTTAAGAGGAAGACGGGTTTTTCTTTGTGTTTTTTTTTCATTTTTTTTCAAAAATTTTGATTTTTTTTGGTTTTTTTTTACAATAACCAGAAACTAATGACTACTTAAAGCACCATCCCCGGCAACGGCGCCATTTGAAAGTGCGGCCTATTGTCGCCTATCGACCGTTCAAGGTTCCGGTGCTCTTCTAATGTGTATAGCAGCACTCGGGTCGAATCCTTGGCGATGACACTTTGTGATAGTCGTTTGTTTTTAGTTGATTGTATTTTGATTAGGGGGGTTTGTTTCCAGAGCTTAATTGAAATGATTTATGGATGATGTTTGATTTACCAAATTGATAAAGATTGGGGTGAGTTCATTATTGGGGAGTTAAGCATGTGATATCCTTGAGCCTTACTTTGTATTGCATTAAATTAACACCCATGTCATAAGTTGACGTTGATTGGAATTCCTAAGTGTGAAGGCTTTAATCCAAGGATTAACTTAACTTAGGGTTCTAATATAAATCAAAACTTATTTATGGTAGTGTATTTACGGTTCCAATAATCCATGGAAACCACTCGTTAAACAAAATATATCATTAATCCATGACATATTAAGTTTAACATACACAATATTAATTTAAAGAATACTCATCGAGCAAAACTCTCAATCACTTAACATCCCCGAATTATAACTCACCCCAATGAGAGATTTACTCAGACATTTGGATGTTTAATATTCTGGTTAAAATAATTATGATGATAAATTAAGAATAGAAGAAAAAGAAAGGGATTAGAAAAGAGTGGTACGTTGACACACACACACGAACGATGATGATAATTAAAAACGGATTTTCGATTGAATGAGGAAGCAAAAGAAGGAAAGGTGATTCAACTGAATTTAAACTATTTTAGGAAAATAAATATTAAACTACAGAAGGTGGATGATAATAAGAGATATTGAATAAGTAACTTGCATTAAAACAGAATTACAAAGAAAGAGAATTACAAGATTACAAAAATGAAGAACACAAAAGTAAGTGAAAACAAAGAGAGGAGGAAAGGTCTCTCAAGTGAAAACTTGAGTATGGCAGGTCCTCCCAAGCCTTGGGAAAGGCTTTGGTCGTGCCAATATGATATCATCTCTTCTGAAATGTCAACCCCTCTCAAGGAGAAAAGTGGAGAGTATTTATAGCCCAAGGAGTGGACTGTTTTCATTCCTAATCTGTCCCTCCACTTGCATCGCCAATTTGGCTATTCATAAAGCCGAATCTACAAATATCTCCTTCTTAAAAGTTGTATATAATAAAGTTTTACGACTACCTTCAAAATATGGAGGCATTTGGACAAGTGGATCCAAAGTTATGGCGGTTTTATTAAACGAATGTAAACTGTCCATTTCTATCCATGCTTTTTCGATGGCCAAAATTTGAATGGATTTTTGAACAGTAATATGCCTTCAAATCCTAATGACTTATTCAACAAAGTCGGCCGCCTATATCTCCTCTTTCCCACTGCAAAATCTAAGCTCTATTTGATGCTTACATCATGAGATATGTCATGAATAGTATACTGATTTTAATTCTCGAACAGAATGGTGGGCTGGAATTCAAAGCTTCATTTGGGCCCCTTGTACTTGGATTTGGGCCATGAAATTTTTATCCAAGATGACATGTAGTGTCCCCCGAATTATGGTGTATAGTTAATGTTTTTGGACTTCTGTATTGAGCCCAGTAAATCAATCTTCAAGGCTGGTCCAGTTTGTTCACAGATTCTTTGGTCTTGTTTGTGAGGACCATATGACCCTTCAAATGGCAGAATTGGATCATGGTTCCTTCTAATGAAATGTTGTATATTGAAAGTATAATCATAAAAAACAAGAACCACAAAATTTGGATCAGTATAGTGACATTTATAATTAAAACATTAAACTGACTCAATTGGACTACTTCTAAAAATGCTCAAATATTATACTTAATATTAAAACATTAATATTTCACACAAATTATGCACATTTCATATAAAATAAGTAAAGGAGGAATATAATAAGTCATTAAAATATTAATAACATAAAATACTATCTAGAAGTATTCCCAAGGCATATCTCTATGATTCCCTGTCTGAGTAAACACATCCCACCACCTCTTAGAGGAATCATGCAAAAAATAATTAGCTAGTTTGACTCTCCCCTCAGGAGGTGTCTCTAGATTCTCAAAGATATATAACGTGGCCTCTAGCCATAACTTTGTAGCCTGTGGTCCCCCATCCCTAGAAAATGTGGGAGGATGTTACTGTTGGAACACTCTAGTTAGCTCAACCATAGAAGTGGCAGGTTGAGGTGCTCCCTGGAGAGTCTGCATAAAGCACATGAAGTTGTCACAGAACTTTGCAATAGAAACTATGTCTAGAGAAACCATTGGTACCTCAACTGGCATGATTAGAGGATCCACTAGTACCTCATGGCCTACCACCTCTAGGGTATTCTCATATCCACCCTTCTAGAGTACTACTGGAGGTCGTATTGGTAGAATTTCTCTACAAGGTCCAACACATACACCTCAGTACATGCATATTCATCAAGGTACATAGTTTAAGAATGAAAGAAATAAATAGGAGAAGAATTGTCTCAAAAGTTAAAAAAGGTAGAGTACATGGCATGTAGAAACCACACACTATGTGTACCCTCAAGGTATTACATAGGCATGTACTACCACCATCTTAGGCATGTAAACATTCTAGACACACGGCGTGTCATCCCCAAGCACGGTGTGTACTCGAGTTCTCCCTCCTGGAAAGGTACTCCCACGTGTCCAGACTCACACAGGTTCTACCTAGGTAAAACTACACGGGGTGTACTTATGGTACACGGTGTGTTCTGATCAAAACTCAACAACCTGTGATTTCTCTCACATGTCTAGTGACACGGTCAAAATACACATGGTGTGTACTCAAAGTACACAAAGTGTACTTGGAAAATTTCTTTATTCCCAAACAGAAGAAAACATGGCATGTGTTCATAGGACCACATGCCGTGTTGTCTGGGTTTTCGAATAGTAAGCCTTAGAAACTTCCCCAGAACCACTTTTTTTAAAAATAAAGAAATGGTGTGCCAAATTTTGATCTATGGGGGCCCATAATCCTCATGAATCGAATCTTGGTACCCACATATAATGCATAACAACACAATTTATATCCCATGTCTGAAACATGATCCACCAAATTCTGATCGAAGATGTCACATACTCCTCAGGGATAAAAGTTTGGCATTCATCTAATTCAACCATAACATGTATCAATAAACCTATCACAACATTAGGCATATCTATCATGGTATCTATCACAATATCATGCATATCTAGAATGAAATCTATCACAATAGCATGCAATTAGTAATGCTCTCTAAATGGCATGGAAAGAATGCATGACATGTGATTCTAGAAAGTTCTTATATGATGCATGAGATGGGACACCCTCATATCATTGGGTTACAACAAAATAGAACCAAAAGGATATCAAAAACAATAGCACAAAACAAGTGTGTCATCCAATAGTAAAATCGAATCAACTATAATAGTTCAATATCCAAAAATCACAATTCAATTCGAGGTAATTTGGATTTTATCAATACATAGGGTAGCTACTCCCAGGAACATCTAATTACCAAATTTCATTTCCTTTTATTTCATCACCAAACAATAAAGAAAAATAGGAAATAAATGCTCTGATACCACTTTCTAACATCCCAGATCTGGATGCCACTCAACTAGTGCCCCATACATGGTTGGCCACGTGACCTCAAGCGTATTTCCCCAAATGAAATAGGTTTCTGACTAGAAATTAAGGCCAAGGGTGTGATAGTGGGGAAACTATACCCTCATTGGTAGAGTGTAACACAGCGGAATAATAATAAACAATAGCAGAAATAGTGAACAACATATAGTTGAAATAAACAGTGGAAGAATAATAATATAAATAACCAAGCATCATTCAATACCAAAGATTATGCAGCATTCCACATGTTCTAGAAAAAAAATCCAAAAAATTACACTATAGTAATACACGATATAAGTCTTAAAAGCACAAGAGAACCAAAAGAGACTAGGAAGCAACGCAAGCCTTGGCTCAGTCCCATGCCCTCCAAGTCCTAAGCAGCACATCAAGTACCTATAGTAGGTCACTTTACCTAATCAATACCTACAATAATATAATATTTTTGGGCCCAAAACATGGCCCAAATAGGGTGTGAGACTAAATCCCAGTAGGAAACCACCAATGGTATGTGCCAATCTGTTAGTGAATATATATAATAAGTAGTGTAAAATAGTGAAATCAGTAAATAGTAGGTACTCAAAAGTAATCATAATATATGTCTTAGAAGACAATGAAATCAAGTATGGGTGAAGACCTAAACCAAGCTTGTTCTTTGGGTTGGTAGACACGTCAATAGTTATTTTATTTCATTATTCAATTTGAAACTATGCCCAATCTTGACATCCTAATGTGGAAACCAAGCATCACCACTGGTGCGTTTAACCCAAACCATATAACCATGGTATAACATAACACCAAACTAGATAAAAACCAACTATATAATCATTTTAGTAGTCAATTAGGGTTGAAACCCAGTGTATAAGCATTTCAGCATGTGCCAGGGTCAAAACCCGATGTATAAGCATTTCAGCATGTATCAGGGCTAAGCCCAGTGTATAAGCATTTCACCATTTAAAACATCACATGTAAATTACACAATTATATGGATAAAAACAATATAACTCATGTAGGAAAGTCATTCAATCAAACAATTCCATTCTAAATAACCCATAAAATAAATTCAAAGGCATGCCCATAAGCATCATTGGCCAAACAGCTAAACGTGGATCATCTAAGGGAAAACACACCCATGGGGTGGCCCTATAACAAGTCAAACAATATCAAACATGATTTAGTCCAATTAATCAATTACCAAATAAACATTAGGAAATGCATGAGTCAATTATATTATAGGTGACAACCTATCCATGGGCATGCGACACTCTGGCACAAATAAGAAACATGAAAATTCACAAAAGGCACATTACCACCTACCTCGTTGTAGTACGACTCCCCTCGTCCAGTGTTAAGATTTGGTTCTACTTAGAACAGGGTAGATCTAAAAAATGAGGAAAAAAACTCAACCCTTAATAACTAAATCGAGAGAATAAATCAGGAATAAGGGATTAAGATGAATTGAGATCTCACTGAGGGGAATCCAACAGATCTGACAGTGTTCAAATCAAAGATCTGGCAATGAATCAGAAGCCAAAATCTTGTTCAGATCTCTTGGGTGCACTACTCATTGAAGGGGAGGTATGCTTCTGTCGTCCTAGAGAAATGATGCACTTCTCGACTTATTAATCAATAAAAAAAGTACACGTCGTGTACATGGGATTACATGTCATGTCCTTATAGTTTTCTGGACCAACCATTATGTGGCCAAGTGCTGGGATTACATGGAATGTATTCTTATATACATAGTGTGTACCTATAAGTACACGACGTGTAGTTCCCAATCACGTCATGTAACAGGCCTGCAGTCAGCCCCTCAACCTATTTCCCCCCATTTTCTTAAGTATAAACCAAAAAGAAATTATACATACCTCAAAGTAAGAACTGGGTTCTTACACCACAAATAGATGGTGCCCCATTATTTTTTTTATGGATTTTTTAAGACTTTGATGATTCTCTATAAGAAATTAACAATGTACTATTACTAGAATATATTTCTGAATAGTCCATTATTTAAAAAAAATTATAACATATACAATTATGTTTCCACTATTCCATGTAGACTCCAACCACCCCAATACAGAGCTACAAACTGCAATCAAGGTCCTCTGAGGCTAAACAACCTGTTTGATAGGTTTTTTATGAAATGAAAGCTCCATTTATTATTAAAGGATAGGTGATAGTACATTCAAATGAGCAGGTTGTGGGCCGTTAAATGGATAATTTCAAACTTAATAAGAACTTCAAGTGAATAAAATCCCAATTAAAATTAAATAATATACATATTATTCTTTTGAGATAATGGTTAGAGATAAAAAATGAATAGATGAAAGCATTTTTTGGTGTGGATAAAGGAAATATTTTAGAGGATATTGGGATTGAAGAAATTAAAATTGAAAAGAATTAAACTTCATCCATTGCTATAGAGGGAAGCACATAGGAAATTCATTTAAATTACATGAGGTAACCAATTAATATAGAATTAAGTTAGGAGGAGGAAGATATTAATGAAGAATAGAGTAATGAAGAACCAAAAGGTGCTGAGTAGTCCAGTGCAACCGCTTCTGCTTCAAAGATAAAAACATCATTGATTATAGGTGTGGAGAGTATGGTGAGGAAATAAAATAATCAATATCTATATATATATATATCTAGAGGTGACTGCAAATAAGAGGTTGTAAATTCTTTAAAAAATTTCCCAATTAATTTTTTAGGTGGGTGAAGCAGCAGACTACGATAACAAAACATGATACAAGGATGATGAAAATATTGCTTGATGGTGATGGGGAGAGGTAATGTTACTAAATTTATGTATTTTGAATATCTTTTAATATATTTTACTCTATACTAAAAATACAAAGGACCTTCCATGACAATAGTAGTGTATTTTGGAAATCCACTGACAAATCATATAAAATCAATGTGAAAAACATTATTGATTTGTTAAATAGGAGGTACAAACCCAGTATTGTATGTGTTATATCATTTGATTTAACTAGCACTATTTTTTTCTCTTTTATTAAGTTCTAATTTTTTAAGCAGTTCATAGATTCACACATGGTGATAATTGAATAAATATTCCAGCTACATAGTATAGATGGAATTGGAAAATTTGAAAGTTATTCCTTTATGTTGACCACCTTTATAGTAAGATTGTAGTTCATTTTTTACATAATTAATGGAGATATTTTTCAAATTTTCTTGTTACTTAACTATATGTTTAAATTTAATTATCAATAAATTATTATATTTGGTTCTATTATTTTCTTCTAGAGAGTTATTTATTCAGAAAATGATAAATTAAAGTAAAAAAAATAAATTAAATCGGGTAGCGGTTTCTAGTGTGAGGAGCTCCACGTTTTTATTCTACCCAATAAACTCAGATAATATCCATTGAACTTCTTTAGTAATGGATATGAAAAAATTGTGTTTAGATATTATTACTCCATGCAACCTATTATAGGAACAAGATCCATCAACCCATTTATTAAAGATGCAGTAAGTGTGGTAAGATTTTATACATTATACAACAAAAATTTCAATACATTTAAATATGGACTAATCATTGATTTTTTTATAAAAATCATATTTGGAATAAGTGTTCAACCATAATCATGTAGAAAATGTGAATCAACATAAATAGGATATGGCAATTGATAATACGCTGCAATAGGGATAATCCACTTTGGATTATGGTGCCATCATTTGTTATTTCATGGAATCTTTGGAAATAGGAGTTTAAATGCTAGACCGTTTGATGGAAAAGGAAGTTGGTGACTGGAAATTTTCTATGTTTAATTATTTCATAAATGATCCTGGAAGTATAACATTAGAGATGGATGCTAAGAGTAGGAATTATTTGGTTGGTGCAATAAACATTGAATATAGTTAAATTTTTTATTCATCAAAACACAAATTTGGTTGTTATTTAACAAACTAAAATGATGTGATTTATTATGAATATTTGGGTGGGCAGAATATTGGTGGGGGTAAATGGTTATTTTCTAATCTGGATGAGCATATGGATGTACTCTATGATTTTATTATAGCTTATAGACTATAATTTTTCTTTACAGCCTGCACTATTAGTTCTCTGAATTAATTGGAAACTTATTGTGCATATAAATTTCCACTAGGAATTTTATTTGGAAATTTCCAGTGGAAACTACCACTATAAAATCTAAGTGGAAATTTACACTCTGGTTTATATTAATTGGTTGAGTGGTAGATAGGGGGTGGAAATGTTTATTTTATGATCTGGATAAACATATGGATGTGAATAGTGATTTTATTATAGCTTGTAGACTGTATTTTTACTTTTTTTGTATCCACTATTAGTTCTTTGAATAAATTGGAAAATTTATATTCATATAAATTTCTAGTGGGAATTTCCTTTTTAAATTTCGAATGGAAACTCCCATTGTAAACTTTGAGTGGAATATTTCCAATTTGGTTTAGATCAATTGGTTGGGTGGTAGATAGGGGGTGTAAATAGTTATTTTTTTATCTGGATGACCATATGGATGTGAAATGTGATTTTATTATATCTTTTAGAATATAATTTTAATTTTTTATCTCCATAATCAGGTCTTTGAATCAATTAGAAACTTTTTGTGCATTTATATTTCTAGTGGAAACTCCCAATGGAATCTTGGAGTGGAAACTTCCACTGTGGGTTAGATCAATGGGTTTGGTGGTAAATATGGGTGTAAATATTTATTTTCTAATCTAGATGAACATATGTTTGTGAACTATGATTTTATTATAGCTTGTAGATGGTAAGTTTACTTTATTTTCTCCAATGTCAATTATTTTAATCACTTGTAAATTTGTTGTGTATAGAAATTTCCACGGGGAAATTACATTATAAATTTCCAGTAGAAAAAACCCACTATAAACATTGAGTGAAAATTTCCACTTTGGATTAGTTCAATTTGTTAGGTGGTAGATAAGGGTTAGAAATAGTTTTTTTAGATCTAGATGAATATATGGATATGAAATGTGATTTTATTATATCTTGTAGACTTTAATTTTTTATTTTAATCTCTATTATCAATTCTTTTAATCACTTGGAAACTTTTTGTGCATATATATTTCCACTGGAAGCTTAGATTGTAATCTATGTGAAAAAATTTCCACTTTCATTTAGATCAATTGGATGGGTGGAAGATTGGTGGTGGAAACAATTATTTTTTTATCTGGATGAACATATGGATGTGAATTATGATTTTATTACCGCTTTTAGACTATAATTTTACTTTTTAGTCTCCACTATCAATTCTTTGAATCACTTGTAAACATGATATGCAAAGAAATTTCCACTGGTAATTAACATTGGAAATATCCAATAGAAACTCCCACCATAAACTATGAGTGGAAATTTCTACTTTGGTTTAGATCAATTGGTTGGGTGGTAAATATGGGTGGAAATGGTTATTTTTTATCTATATGAACATATGAATGTGAACTATGATTTTATCATAGCTTGTAGAGTGTAATTTTATTTATAGTCTCCTCTATTAATTCTTTGAATCATTTAGAAAATTTCTATGAATATAAATTTCCACTAGGAATTTCCATTTGAATTTTTCTGTGAAAAATCTCATTGTAAACTATGAATAAAAATTTCCACTTTGGTTTAGATCAATTGACCGGGTGGTAAACATGGGGTGGGAATGGTTATTTTCTGATCTGGATAAATATTTTGATAAAGATAATATTGATGTAATCTGTGATAGCATGATACCTGTTAGAATATAATTTTCCATTGAATTCTCTTATATCACTTCTCTGAATCACTTGGAAACATTCTATGCCTAGAAATTTCTACTTGGAATTTCTATTGGAAACTGCCACTATAAAATCTTGGTGGAAATTTCCACTTTGATTCTGATAACTTGGGTTAGTGGTAGATATAGGGTGTAAATGGTTATTTTTTTATCTATATGATCATTTTGATAAACTTGATATTGATGTAATCTGTGATAGTATGATAGGTTTCACACTATAATTTTTCATTTTAGTATCCATTTTTAGTTTTTGGAATTAATCTGAATATTTTAGTGCATAGAAATTCCAATTTGGAATTCACATTAGAAATTTACAGTGGAAATTTCCACTATAAAATATGAGTGGAAATTTCCACTTTGAATTTGTTCAAGTTTCTAATAGAAATTTCCACCACTACAGGCAACCACATCCACATCATTTTTTTTAAAACTAGTTTTCATAAATAGTTGGATATTCTGATTACATCTATAGTTGAATCCATAGATCTATAGAATCTAGGAATGTTTTCATTCATACGTTGGTCCTGAAAGCTCTGCTATCATTCTAATTTGTAGTGGTTTCTAAATTTTAAACTCTGAATGGATGAAAATTTTTCTTCACTACCTCTTAATTGCATCAAGAATTCTATATTAATAACTAAAAAAAGAAAAACAGTAGCAGTGCTGTATAAATTTAGTTCATATAGGATTAAAATATCAAAATATATGAATTTCTTTGAAATGTGTTTAAATATGAAGGTTTTCAACCTATAGTATAATAATTACATACATTGATATCTATGATAAAATTACCATGTTAACCAGTATTTGATGGTTCTTTAGTAATTCTCAGCAACAACATTATAAAATTAATTATAAATGATATCAAAAAATGCATTAGTTCATTAACAAAAGCATAAAATAAAAATTTCATACAAGTTTTTTTTTCTCTTGACTTCCAATATTTCACCTTATCATTATGCATTTTCTTTCCCACTCTAGAAAACTTTTGAGTCTATCATCACCTTTTCTTAAATCTTTTTTCTTGAATGATGTTTTAGATTTTGGTCAAAGTTCTATGTTAGATTATTCTTGAACGTGTTTTAAGGGTAACTGAAAGAGCGCTGTCGTGGGCGCCCTCAAATGATTAGTATGATTTTGGGGTACTTAGGTGCAGCAGAGTGGCTGACCAAGGTCGTCTCTCAAAGGAGGAAGTGAATTTAACTACTTATTAGAGGTATTCTAAAAATAAAATAAAAGAGAATAAAATAACTAATTGAAAGGATGGGGGTGGTTTTTTTATAGTTTATGAACCTAGAAGAAGTTTGCTGGAAGAAGATTGCATTTTTTTTGTTTTTTGTTTTGAAATGAAGTTTGATTAAAATGACACAACAAAAAGATGTTTGTTTAGACAATATTTAAAAGACGTAATCGATCTAACTCTACCTCTTCAATCATTTATTAATCATTATCATTTAAATTAATATTCACTTAATTATGATCCCTTAATTTTTTAAATCCCGAACCCTACGAGAATTAACTTTACCACGAAGATTGAAGTGAATTTTAACCTTAGGCTAACTTCGGAACATGCAATCGCAACACCCTACTTTGATTGGTGTTCTAAAATTAGCTTATGGTCAGTGGAAAATTAAGGCACATAACCACTCTGGAAATGAGGATTAATTGAGTTTAGGGATTATATTTGAACTCTACAAATTGATCCCATGTGGTTTTGAATTACCGGTTAAGGTTGCGCTCTCACAGTTCCCACAATTCCCAACCTCGCGTGTTTTGTGTTAACTATTAAATTGCTTGATTAGTTTCATTTAAATTAAAAACTAAATTAATATATCATAATATGTGAATTAAAGTAGCTCATTTATTCAAAATAAATGAATGAAGAAGGATAGAGGTCGATCGATTACTAAAAAGAACTACTCTTCCATGGGTGGTGTAGTCATCGTGGAGACGTTTTGCATAAGCAACGGATTGAAAGGGTAGAACCCAATCTTGTCTGCACTCTTGATTCAAACCCAATTAAGAAGATTAATATAAGAAGAAGAGGGATGAACACATAATATTATTTGAAGAAAAATTCAAGAAACAAACATGAAAGAAAAGAAATACAAAGAAGAGGTGAGAGAGGAGAGCCTTTTTGGAAGAGAGGTTTGCACAAAGGGTTACTTCCTCCAAGAGTTGTGATGGGCTCCCAAGAGACACCCTTTTGGCCACACCTTCCCAAAGCCTCTACCAGCCCTCTCAAAGAGTTAAAACCCCCTTTAAATAGATTTTTTGATGGATAGGGATACATAACTTTTTAAGTGTGAAATGAAAATCTCGGCCAAATATTTTATTCCCACTTGCACCGCCAATTTGACCTCCAAAACGCGTGAATTGACCGGACTTCCATAAGGATGATTTGTGCCACATCATGTCCCCGAGATTTCCTCAAAATTTGGGCTCAATCCAAGCCGGTATGTAGAAGATATGGCTCAAATACAGAACCCATGTCCATTCTTCTGATTCCAGCCCACCATTGGATTAATGGCTCATTTACTCCATCCAAATGCACTCTTTAGCTCTAGTGTCCTGAATGAAAGTTGTATAAAATGAAGTTAGCAACACTGATACAAAATTTCAAATTCAAATAATAAATAAAAAAAATATTTATCTTCGAAATACTACAGTGCACTATTAAGGGTAAAACTGGAATTTTCACCAAATTTTCAAATGAATGATCAAATCCCAAATATTTTATAAATAAACATATTTAACACAATGTGAGGAAATTATTTCATTTATTATCAATAAAATATTCAATAAAATAGTGTTTTATCAACTCCCCCACACTTACCCTTTTGCACACCTGGGCAAAAACCTCATATCAAGTAAACATCAATATCAAATCAAAACCAATTTTAAAACACATATCCTTAAGATCAATCAATTTCACACCAAGAATCAAAAAATATCATGCCTCATAAAAAATCTTATTTCAAGTTATCCATTTATATCATTCAATATATTTCCACTTCATTTATCCGCCCATGCACAAAACGCTTACCTCGCTTGAATTTTCTCTCATCACTCAAATATCAATTTTTTTTGCAATGTCTTTCTCATCCAAACTCATACAAGGTTCACCATAGGCTTGATAGATTCCTACATCGCTGCCCGATGTGAGTCAAGGACATATGTTTATCATGAGGACTTTTCAGGGTTGTTCTGTGGCTTTCGGTTGGTAGGATTAAGATGTGAAAAACTCTGAGGCTGAATGAGGAGGGCTTGACTCTTTTGAAGCAAAATTGCATTAATCTAATTTTCACTTAAATATGGTCTTCTCTTCAATGCCCATAGTATCAATTCAGCTCCATCATCATGAAAAGTCATGAAAGGTTTACACCATTCATCATTTCAGCATAAAAAATGTCAATCTTCTCAAACATGATTTTCTTGAAAGCTCTAGATGGGTACAGCTTTCCACCTCAATTAGAAGCTCCAGAAAAAAGGCACAGCTTCACTTGTAATGAAAGCTCCAGAAAAGGCACAGCTTTCAATATAATGACTTTCTTTAGCAGCAAACACATCTCTTCAGAATTTAATTTTCCACCCAAAGTATCACATAATGTGGTGTCAAAACCCAAGACAACTTCCCCCACACTTAAGCTCAACTAGATTATGCAATTTCACTTCAAGAGTTGGTTGGATAGGGAAAATTGGCTTGTAATGTGGCTTAACCTAACAGGCTATGCATGGATTCTAAGGGATACAAGGATTAAATATTCAAGGTAGGCCATTATAAAAAAGGATTCTTTGAAATAGGGGCTTTAATACCAAACAAATGCCTCAATCATTTAAACATATGTACCTCAAACCCTCAAGTTTTGACAGGAATAGATCAAATTCTGGTTAAATCAAGCATGGTTTGGTTCTCTCAAGAAGTGAGGTGAATGTAAAGAATATGAAAATAATGGTTTAGAAGCCTCACAGGAAAGTGATTTCAAATATAAAGACAGTGAGATTGGCATGGGATTCAAAATTCAGCGTACTTTTCATGAAATTACTAAATATTTTAACTTGAAACAAAGTCATTTCAGCATTCATTTAAGCTTAGTTTCAAGGGGTAAATTGTTTCACTTATTGATATGGATTTAAAAATGGTGATGAGAATCATTTTAGCTCAAAATGTTTCAAAAGACACAGAAAATTGTAAAATAAACACACAAAATTTGAAAAACACACAATTTTTTTTTTGGTTTTTTTTTAAACAGGAAAACAATTGAAATTACTAAACTAAAAGGTTCCCTCCCCCACACTTAAAATATTGCATTGTCCTCAATGTGAACCTATGAGATGATATATGCACATGAAATGCAGAATTTTTAAATAGGAGAAATAATATAAAAGTGAAAGGGTTAGGAACAGCCTGATGTGATCAAGTGATGATGGGGTCATGCAGTGTGATAAAATCCACTGCATCAGTAGGAAGTCCCTCAATGTATCTCTTCAAACGTTTCCCATTGACTGTAAAGCTCCTTCCAGTGTCCACTTGTGTGATCTCCAATGCACCATAAGGAAAAACATTAGTCACAACATAAGGACCTAACCATCTAGAACGCAACTTACCAGGCATCAACTTTAGTCGTGAACTATAGAGAAGGACTTTCTCTCCAACATGAAACTCCCTTTGTTGGATCATTTTGTCATGAGCTGCTTTTGATCTTTCCTTGTAGAGCCTTGAGTTCTCATATGATGATAGTCAAATCTCCTCAAGCTCTTGAATTTGCAACTTCCTTTGAATTCCAGCTTGGGCCAAATCCATGTTACATTTCTTTATAGCCCAATATGCCCGATGCTCGACTTCCACGGGGAGATGACACGCTTTCCCAAAAACAATCCGAAATGGGGAAATACCAATGGGGGTCTTGTATGCTGTCATATAAGCCCACAATGCATCATCCAAGCGCTTGCTCCAATCCTTCCTATTTGGCTGCACGGTTTTCTCCAAGATTTGTTTCAACTCACGATTTGAAACCTCAGCCGGGCCATTCGTTTGGGGGTGGTATGGTGTTGATGTTTTGTGTGTCACCCCATACTTTCGAAGGAGGGAAGAAAAATTCCTATTGAAAAAGTGTGTCCCTTGGTCACTGATGATGGCCTTTGGTACTCCAAACCTGCAAAAAATCTGTGATTTGACAAAGTCCACAACAACATGAGAATCGTCAGTCCTGGTGGCCTTGGCCTCCACCCATTTACTCACATAATCAACAGCAACCAAAATATACAAAAATCCAAATGAACTAGGAAAAGGACCCATAAAGTCGATGCCCCATACATCAAAAATCTCACAAAATAGTATGGGTTGTTGGGGCATCTCATGTCTCCTAGAAATGTTCCTAGTGTGTTGGCAACGAGAGCATGACTTACAAAACAAATGGGCATCATGGAACAAGCTTGGCCAATATAATCCAGAGTCTAAAACCTTCCTAGCTGTCCGTTGGGGTCCAAAGTGTCCACCACAAGCAAGTGTATGATAGAAATGCAAAACAGACTCAAACTCATGATCGGGAACACACCTCCTAATGACTTGGTCACTACACATGCGCCAGAGGTACGGATCATCCCACACATAATACCTAGACTCACTTTTTAATTTTTGGACTTGATGTTTCTTTAAATTTACTGGGATTTCAGAGCCAACAATGTAATTAACTAAATCAGCATACCAAGGATGCTTACCTGAGATGGTATAGAGATGCTCATCGGGGAAAGTGTCCCGAAGTGGTACCTGGTCCAAGGTGTCACCCTCTAGTGTGTGAGTAAGCCTACTCATGTGGTCTGCCACCAAGTTTTCTGACCCCTTTTTGTCCTTTATCTCGATGTCAAACTCTTGAAGAAGGAGAATCCAATGGATAAGTCGCGGCTTTGCATCTGGCTTCTTTAGGAGGTACCTCAAAGCTGCATGGTCAGAAAAAACAACTACTTTAGAGCCCAATAAATATGAACGGAATTTATCTAAAGCAAATATGACAGCAAGAAACTCCTTTTCTATGGTAGTTTAGTTTGATTGGGCTGAATCTAGTGTCCTCGATGCATAAGCAATCACATGTGAATGTCCCTCCACCCTCTGAGATAAGACAGCTCCAACCGCGAAGTTGGAGGCGTCACACATAAGCTCAAATGGAAGGTCCCACCATGGGGGATGTATGATTGGTGGAGTGGTCAGACACTTCTTCAGCTCATCAAATGATACCCTGCATGAATCATCAAAATTTAAGTCAATATCTTTTTGAAGCAATCGAGATAAGGGTAGAGCGATCTTACTAAAATCTCTGATGAAGCGTCGATAAAATCCAGCATGCCCAAGGAATGATCGAACATCACGCACACATGTAGGATATGGGAGGGATGAAATAATGTCTACCTTATATTTATCAACTTCAATTCCATGTTGTGAGACTATATGACCTAAGACAATTCCCTTTTCGACCATGAAATGACATTTTTCAAAATTTAAGACCAGATTCTTCTCAATACAACGATGCAACACATCACCCAAACTAGAGAGACATTCATCAAATGAGGACCCATAAACTGTAAAATCATCCATAAATACCTCCATGTAGGTCTCAATGAAATCTGAGAAAATACTCACCATGCATCTCTGGAAGGTACCTGGGGCATTGCAAAGTCCAAATGACATCCTTCGGTAAGCAAAGGTACCGAATGGGCAGGTGAATGTTGTCTTCTCCTGGTCCTCTGCTGCAATGGGAACCTGAAAATAGCCAGAAAATCCATCCAAGAAACAATAGTGTGTCTTCCCAGCTAATCTCTCAAGCATCTGATCAATAAATGGGAGGGGGAAATGGTCCTTGCGAGTGGACTGATTTAGTTTCCTATAATCAATACACACACGCCAACTATTTTTCACCCTCATTGGAACTAAATCATCTTTCTCATTTTTAACAACAGTAAAACCAGTTTTCTTAGGAACAACCTGAATAGGACTTACCCACTGAGAATCTGAAATGGGAAATATTATACCTGCCTCGATCAATTTCTCAACTTCCTTTTTAACAACTTCCAGGAGGGTGGGATTGAGTCTCCTTTGTGGTTGTCTCACCGGTTTAGCCCCATCCTCCAAGAGAATCCTATGCATGCAAATGGAGGGGCTAATACCTGATATGTCAGCCAAGGTCCACCCAATCTCCTTGATGTTCTCCCTCAAAATATTCAAAATCTTTTCTTCATGTTCAAAAGGGAGATTGTTAGCAATGATAACAGGTAATCTTTCACCACTCAACAAGTATGAGTATTTCAGATTTGGTGGCAATGGCTTGAGTTCTAATGAAGGAGGGTGTAGTATGGATGGAGACATTGAAGGAACTGAAATATGTGCACAAAGAGCATCAGTATCAGAATAGACATCATCAAAATCATAGAATAAAGCATCAAATCCATCAGCATACTCAATAGCCATTTCATAATCAGAGTGAACATGATCAAAATTATAATATGAATCCACATCAAAATTAAATCCAAGATAGGATTGTGTATCAGAAACATGTGCGGAAGTTCTCTTAGACATCAAACTCGAACCAATACTCATAATCTCCCTAAGCATAGGACAATCAAATTCTATGGAGTTTTTATTTGGTGGTTCAAAATGGGAGATAACAAAAGCAGAATGGTCCTCTGAGGGGTACTTCATGGAATCCATATCATTAAATATCACAACTTCATCTCCAAACTCCATGGAAAGTGTACCCTCGTTGAAATTTATGATAGTTTTTGCAGTTTTGAGGAAGGGTATACCTAAGATAATGGGGGCATGAGAACTTACCTGATCATCCTCCATGTTAAGAACATAGAAATCCGCTGGAAAGATCATGTCTCTTACCCGGACAAGTACATCCTCAAGGACTCCTACTGTATATGCCATAGATCTATTCGCCAATTGCACCACTACTCTTGTTGTCTTCAACTCACCAACCTGCAAGGAAGAGAATACAGAGTGAGGCATCACATTTATGGAAGCTCCCAAATCACAAAGAGCATTAGAGAAGTGCAACTCCCCTATGGTACATGGGATGGTGAATGTCCCGGGATCCTTGCACTTTGTTGGCATTGCTAGAGTTGGTGTAATGAGTGTCGATACATTACTTCCAAGGTTTATCCTCTCATTCCCCTTGAACCCTCTTCGATTGGTGCAAAGTTCTTTTAAGAATTTGGCATACCTTGGGATTTGCTTAATGGCTTCAAGTAGAGGAATGTAGATCTCCACACGCTTGAATGTGTCCAAAACATCCTTTTGCATTGCTTCTTCAGCCATCTTCTTGGTTTGAACAACCCTGTTTGGAAAAGGAAGGGGTTTAGGAGGAACATCATCAATCTTTTTCTTACCTTTATCTTTCTACTTGGATTGCTCATCAGTTGGTATGGAATGCGGCTTCTCTGGAGTTGAGGTGAATCCCGGTGGAATGGTAGGTACAGATGTATCGTTCATTTTCTTCCCACTTCTCAATGTGAGGGAACTAACATTCCCCTTTGGATTTGGAGTGGGTTGGGAAGGTATATTTCCAGAATTCTTACTTACAAGTTCATGGAGGGCGGTGGCAATCTGGCTCATTTGAGTCTTTAACTCCCTCAGCTCTGAACTTTGACTCATCAGCTCATTCTGTTGATTAAGAACAATTTGCTTCAAAAGATCATCAGTATTAGAATCTACCTTTGGTGAATGATTCCATTATTGCTGACTTGTTGATGTTTGAGCTTCAAATCTCCTTTGGGGTTGTTGGAAACTGTGCTGTTGAGGCGGAGGCTGCTAGAAGTTTTGTTGAAAGGGTGGCCTTTGTTGTTGTCCAGAGCCATACCTCATGTCCGACTGATCTTTACACCCTTGGTTGTATGTTGGATCAAACTTCTTTTGGGGATATGGTTGTTGTTTTTGCTGCTGAAATGGTCTCCCAGGGAACACTGCTGCACAATCTTCTGTTTCTTGGAGTTGTGGGAAACAGTCAGTTGGGTGGCTTGTCTCAGCGCAAATACCACAAGGCCTTGAAGGAGGGGGTAAAGATGTCTTTTGTGACAAAGCAATTTGCCTCACCATAGTTGTCAATTCATCTAACTTAGTATCAATCAAATGACTTTCAAGAGAAGAAGGACTTACCTGATGTACTCCCCTGACATGTGGTGTACCTCTATCACCAAATTGTTGGGAGTTTTGGGCCATCTTGTCAATCAACGCACATGCAGTTACTGGTGTCTTGTCCACCAATGCTCCTCCATCCGCAGCATCTACCATGCTTCTCTCCATAGGTGTGAGTCCTTCATAGAAGTACTGAATGAGGAGTTTCTCACTGATTTGGTGATGTGGGCAGCTTGCACACAACTTCTTGAATCTCTCCCAGTACTCATACATTGACTCTCCTTGGGCTTGCTTGATCCCCGATATCTCCTTTAGAATGGATGTTGTCCTTGATGCTGGAAAAAATCTTTGCAAGAAAAGACGTTTCAAATCATTCCAACATGTTACATCTTCAGGTTGCAAATAATACATCCAATCTTTTGCAGCTCCATCAAGTGAGAATGGGAATGCTCTTAATTTAATTTGATCTTCAGAAACATTTCTTGGTTTTAAAGTTGATCAAACCACATTAAATTCCTTAAGGTGTTTGTTGGGATCCTCACCAGATAAGCCATGAAACTTTTGAAGAAGGTGAATTAATCCAGATTTCAATTCAAAGTCCGATTCGAGATTTGGGTATGCAATACAATTTGGTTGATAGTTAATATCAGGTGCATCCAATTCTCGAATGGTTCTATTAAGTTCATTTCCATTGTTTTCAGCCATTGGTTCCTCTTTTATGTTTTAATTTGAATAGCTTCCAATTTCAATGTTTCCAGAAGAGAGGAATTCACCAACTGGTTGAATATTGAAACTTCCCGTAGACTGAGAATTTCTGATTCGTGCCCTAAGGCTGCGTTGAATCTCAGGGTCAAGATCTAAGAGATCTCCGGGATTAGTTCGTGTCATAGATCAAATAAAAATGAAAAGAAAGAAAGTGGACCATAGTAAAATAAAAATGAGAAGTTTGAGTTGATGGTCCAAAAAGAAGTAGAATAAAATAATAGAAGAAGAAGAAAAATCAGATTGGGTAAAGAAGGAAGAAAGAAGAGAGGAAGAGAATAAAATGTAAAATAAAATAAATACCTTTAATTGGTTGAAATAATTACTTGCCTCCCCGGAAACGGCGCCAATATGAAAGAGCGCTGTCGTGGGTGCCCTCAAATGATTAGTATGATTTTGGGGTACTTAGGTGCAGCAGAGTGGCTGACCAAGGTCGTCTCTCAAAGGAGGAAGTGAATTTAACTACTTATTAGAGGTATTATAAAAATAAAATAAAAGAGAATAAAATAACTACTTGAAAGGATGGGGGTGGTTTTTTTATAGTTTATGAACCTAGAAGAAGTTTGCTGGAAGAAGATTGCATTTTTTTTGTTTTTAGTTTTGAAATGAAGTTTGATTAAAATGACACAACAAAAAGATGTTTGTTTAGACAATATTTAAAAGACGTAATCGATCTAACTCTACCTCTTCAATCATTTATTAATCATTATCATTTAAATTAATATTCACTTAATTATGATCCCTTAATTTGTTAAATCCCGAACCCTACGAGAATTAACTTTACCACGAAGATTGAAGTGAATTTTAACCTTAGGCTAACTTCGGAACATGCAATCACAACACCCTGCTTTGATTGATGTAATAAAATTAGCTTATGGTCAGTGGTAAATTAAGGCACATAACCACTCTGGAAATGAGGATTAATTGAGTTTAGGGATTATATTTGAACTCTACAAATTGATCCCATGTGGTTTTGAATTACCGGTTAAGGTTGCGCTCTCACAGTTCACACAATTCCCGACCTCGCGTGTTTTGTGTTAACTATTAAATTGATTGATTAGTTTCATTTAAATTAAAAACTAAATTAATATATCATAATATGTGAATTAAAGTAGCTCATTTATTCAAAATAAATGAATGAAGAAGGATAGAGGTCGATCGATTACTAAAAAGAACTACTCTTCCATGGGTGGTGTAGTCATCGTGGAGACGTTTTGCATAAGCAACGGATTGAAAGGGTAGAACCCAATCTTGTCTGCACTCTTGATTCAAACCCAATTAAGAAGATTAATATAAGAAGAAGAGGGATGAACACATAATATTATTTGAAGAAAAATTCAAGAAACAAACATGAAAGAAAATAAATACAAAGAAGAGGTGAGAGAGGAGAGCCTTTTTGGAAGAGAGGTTTGCACAAAGGGTTACTTCCTCCAAGAGTTGTGATGGGCTCCCAAGAGACACCCTTTTGGCCACACCTTCCCAAAGCCTCTACCAGCCCTCTCAAAGAGTTAAAACCCCCTTTAAATAGAGTTTTTGAGGGATAGGGATACATAACTTTTTAAGTGTGAAATGAAAATCTCGGCCAAATATTTTATTCCCACTTGCACCGCCAATTGGACCTCCAAAACGTGTGAATTGACCGGACTTCCATAAGGATGATTTGTGCCACATCATGTCCCCGAGATTTTCTCAAAATTTGGGCTCAATACAAGCCGGTATGTAGAAGATATGGCCCAAATACAGAACCCATGTCCATTCTTCTGATTCCAGCCCACCATTGGATTAATGGCTCATTTACTCCATCCAAATGCACTCTTTAGCTCTAGTGTCCTGAATGAAAGTTGTATAAAATGAAGTTATAAACACTGTTACAAAATTTCAAATTCAAATAATAAATAAAAAAAATATTTATCTTCGAAATACTACAGTGCACTATTAAGGGTAAAACTGGAATTTTCACCAAATTTTCAAATGAATGATCAAATCCCAAATATTTTATAAATAAACATATTTAACACAATGTGAGGAAATTATTTCATTTATTATCAATAAAATATTCAATAAAATAGTGTTTTATCAACTCCCCCACACTTACCCTTTTGCACACCTGGGCAAAACCTCATATCAAGTAAACATCAATATCAAATCAAAACCAATTTTAAAACACATATCCTTAAGATCAATCAATTTCACACCAAGAATCAAAAGATATCATGCCTCATAAAAAATCTTATTTCAAGTTATCCATTTATATAATTCAATATATTTCCACTTCATTTATCCGCCCATGCACAAAACGCTTACCTCGCTTGAATTTTCTCTCATCACTCAAATATCAATTTTTTTTGCAATGTCTTTCTCATCCAAACTCATACAAGGTTCACCATAGGCTTGATAGATTCCTACATCGCTGCCCGATGTGAGTCAAGGACATATGTTTATCATGAGGACTTTTCAGGGTTGTTCTGTGGCTTTCGGTTGGTAGGATTAAGATGTGAAAAACTCTGAGGCTGAATGAGGAGGGCTTGACTCTTTTGAAGCAAAATTGCATTAATCTAATTTTCACTTAAATATGGTCTTCTCTTCAATGCCCATAGTATCAATTCAGCTCCATCATCATGAAAAGTCATGAAAGGTTTACACCATTCATCATTTCAGCATAAAAAATGTCAATCTTCTCAAACATGATTTTCTTGAAAGCTCTAGATGGGTACAGCTTTCCACCTCAATTAGAAGCTCCAGAAAAAAGGCACAGCTTCACTTGTCATGAAAGCTCCAGAAAAGGCACAGCTTTCAATATAATGACTTTCTTTAGCAGCAAACACATCTCTTCAGAATTTAATTTTCCACCCAAAGTATCACATAATGTGGTGTCAAAACCCAAGACAACTTCCCCCACACTTAAGCTCAACTAGATTATGCAATTTCACTTCAAGAGTTGGTTGGATAGGGAAAATTGGCTTGTAATGTGGCTTAACCTAACAGGCTATGCATGGCTTCTAAGGGATACAAGGATTAAATATTCAAGGTAGGCCATTATAAAAAAGGATTCTTTGAAATAGGGGCTTTAATACCAAACAAATGCCTCAATCATTTAAACATATGTACCTCAAACCCTCAAGTTTTGATAGGAATAGATCAAATTCTGGTTAAATCAAGCATGGTTTGGTTCTCTCAAGAAGTGAGGTGAATGTAAAGAATATGAAAATAATGGTTTAGAAGCCTCACAGGAAAGTGATTTCAAATATAAAGACAGTGAGATTGGCATGGGATTCAAAATTCAGCGTACTTTTCATGAAATTACTAAATATTTTAACTTGAAACAAAGTCATTTCAGCATTCATTTAAGCTTAGTTTCAAGGGGTAAATTGTTTCACTTATTGATATGGATTTAAAAATGGTGATGAGAATCATTTTAGCTCAAAATGTTTCAAAAGACACAGAAAATTGTAAAATAAACACACAAAATTTGAAAAACACACAATTTTTTTTTTGGTTTTTTTTTTAAACAGGAAAACAATTGAAATTACTAAACTAAAAGGTTCCCTCCCCCACACTTAAAATATTGCATTGTCCTCAATGTGAACCTATGAGATGATATATGCACATGAAATGCAGAATTTTTAAATAGGACAAATAATATAAAAGTGAAAGGGTTAGGAACAGCCTGATGTGATCAAGTGATGATGGGGTCATGCAGTGTGATAAAATCCACTGCATCAGTAGGAAGTCCCTCAATGTATCTCTTCAAACGTTTCCCATTGACTGTAAAGCTCCTTCCAGTGTCCACTTGTGTGATCTCCACTGCACCATAAGGAAAAACATTAGTCACAACATAAGGACCTAACCATCTAGAACGCAACTTACCAGGCATCAACTTCAGTCGTGAACTATAGAGAAGGACTTTCTCTCCAACATGAAACTCCCTTTGTTGGATCATTTTGTCATGAGTTGCTTTTGATCTTTCCTTGTAGAGCCTTGAGTTCTCATATGATGATAGTCAAATCTCCTCAAGCTCTTGAATTTGCAACTTCCTTTGAATTCCAGCTTGGGCCAAATCCATGTTACATTTCTTTATAGCCCAATATGTCTGATGCTCGACTTCCACTGGGAGATGACACGCTTTCCCAAAAACAATCCGAAATGGGGAAATACCAATGGGGGTCTTGTATGCTGTCCTATAAGCCCACAATGCATCATCCAAGCGCTTGCTCCAATCCTTCCTATTTGGCTGCACGGTTTTCTCCAAGATTTGTTTCAACTCACGATTTGAAACCTCAGCCGGGCCATTCGTTTGGGGGTGGTATGGTGTTGATGTTTTGTGTGTCACCCCATACTTTCGAAGGAGGGAAGCAAAATTCCTATTGAAAAAGTGTGTCCCTTGGTCACTGATGATGGCCTTTGGTACTCCAAACCTGCAAAAAATCTGTGCTTTGACAAAGTCCACAACAACATGAGAATCGTCAGTCCTGGTGGCCTTGGCCTCCACCCATTTACTCACATAATCAACAGCAACCAAAATATACAAAAATCCAAATGAAATAGGAAAAGGACCCATAAAGTCGATGCCCCATACATCAAAAATCTCACAAAATAGTATGGGTTGTTGGGGCATCTCATGTCTCCTAGAAATGTTCCCAGTGTGTTGGCAACGAGATCATGACTTACAAAACAAATGGGCATCATGGAACAAGCTAGGCCAATATAATCCAGAGTCTAAAACCTTCCTAGCTGTCCGTTGGGGTCCAAAGTGTCCACCACAAGCAAGTGTATGACAGAAATGCAAAACAGACTCAAACTCATGATCGGGAACACACCTCCTAATGACTTGGTCACTACACATGCGCCAGAGGTACGGATCATCCCACACATAATACCTAGACTCACTTTTTAATTTTTGGACTTGATGTTTCTTTAAATTTACTGGGATTTCAGAGCCAACAATGTAATTAACTAAATCAGCATACCAAGGATGCTTACCTGAGATGGTATAGAGATGCTCATCGGGGAAAGTGTCCCGAAGTGGTACCTGGTCCAAGGTGTCACCATCTAGTGTGTGAGTAAGCCTACTCATGTGGTCTGCCACCAAGTTTTCTGACCCCTTTTTGTCCTTTATCTCGATGTCAAACTCTTGAAGAAGGAGAATCCAATGGATAAGTCGCGGCTTTGCATCTGGCTTCTTTAGGAGGTACCTCAAAGCTGCATGGTCAGAAAAAACAACTACTTTAGAGCCCAATAAATATGAACGGAATTTATCTAAAGAAAATATGACAGCAAGAAACTCCTTTTCTGTGGTAGTTTAGTTTTATTGGGCTGAATCTAGTGTCCTCGATGCATAAGCAATCACATGTGAATGTCCCTCCACCCTCTGATATAAGACAGCTCCAACCGCGAAGTTGGAGGCGTCACACATAAGCTCAAATGGAAGGTCCCACCATGGGGGCTGTATGATTGGTGGAGTGGTCATACACTTCTTCAGCTCATCAAATGATACCCTGCATGAATCATCAAAATTTAAGTCAATATCTTTTTGAAGCAATCGAGATAAGGGTAGAGCGATCTTACTAAAATCTCTGATGAAGCGTCGATAAAATCCAGCATGCCCAAGGAATGATCGAACATCACGCACACATGTAGGATATGGGAGGGATGAAACAATGTCTACCTTATATTTATCAACTTCAATTCCATGTTGTGAGACTATATGACCTAAGACAATTCCCTTTTCGACCATGAAATGACATTTTTCAAAATTTAAGACCAGATTCTTCTCAATACAACGATGCAACACATCACCCAAACTAGAGAGACATTCATCAAATGAGGACCCATAAACTGTAAAATCATCCATAAATACCTCCATGTAGGTCTCAATGAAATCTGAGAAAATACTCACCATGCATCTCTGGAAGGTACCTGGGGAATTGCAAAGTCCAAATGACATCCTTCGGTAAGAAAAGGTACCGAATGGGCAGGTGAATGTTGTCTTCTCCTGGTCCTCTGCTGCAATGGGAACCTGAAAATAGCCAGAAAATCCATCCAAGAAACAATAGTGTGTCTTCCCAGCTAATCTCTCAAGCATCTGATCAATAAATGGGAGGGGGAAATGGTCCTTGCGAGTGGACTGATTTAGTTTCCTATAATCAATACACACACGCCAACTATTTTTCACCCTCATTGGAACTAAATCATCTTTCTCATTTTTAACAACAGTAAAACCAGTTTTCTTAGGAACAACCTGAATAGGACTTACCCACTGAGAATCTGAAATGGGAAATATTATACCTGCCTCGATCAATTTCTCAACTTCCTTTTTAACAACTTCCAGGAGGGTGGGATTGAGTCTCCTTTGTGGTTGTCTCACCGGTTTAGCCCCATCCTCCAAGAGAATCCTATGCATGCAAATGGAGGGGCTAATACCTGATATGTCAGCCAAGGTCCACCCAATCGCCTTGATGTTCTCCCTCAAAATATTCAAAATCTTTTCTTCATGTTCAAAAGGGAGATTGTTAGCAATGATAACAGGTAATCTTTCACCACTCAACAAGTATGAGTATTTCAGATTTGGTGGCAATGGCTTGAGTTCTAATGAAGGAGGGTGTAGTATGGATGGAGACATTGAAGGAACTGAAATATGTGCACAAAGAGCATCCGTATCAGAATAGACATCATCAAAATCATAGAATAAAGCATCAAATCCATCAGCATACTCAATAGCCATTTCATAATCAGAGTGAACATGGTCAAAATTATAATATGAATCCACATCAAAATTAAATCCAAGATAGGATTGTGTATCAGAAACATGTGCGGAAGTTCTCTTAGACATCAAACTCGAACCAATACTCATAATCTCCCTAAGCATAGGACAATCAAATTCTATGGAGTTTTTATTTGGTGGTTCAAAATGGGAGATAACAAAAGAAGAATGGTCCTCTGAGGGGTACTTCATGGAATCCATAACATTAAATATCACAACTTCATCTCCAAACTCCATGGAAAGTGTACCCTCGTTGAAATTTATGATAGTTTTTGCAGTTTTGAGAAAGGGTATACCTAAGATAATGGGGGCATGAGAACTTACCTGATCATCCTCCATGTTAAGAACATAGAAATCTGCTGGAAAGATCATGTCTCTTACCCGGACAAGTACATCCTCAAGGACTCCTGCTGGATATGCCGTAGCTCTATTCGCCAATTGCACCACTACTCTTGTTGTCTTCAACTCACCAACCTGCAAGGAAGAGAATACAGAGTGAGGCATCACATTTATGGAAGCTCCCAAATCACAAAGAGCATCAGAGAAGTGCAACTCCCCTATGGTACATGGGATGGTGAATGTCCCAGGATCCTTGCACTTTGTTGGCATTGCTAGAGTTGGTGTAATGAGTGTCGATACATTACTTCCAAGGTTTATCCTCTCATTCCCCTTGATCCCTCTTCGATTGGTGCAAAGTTCTTTTAAGAATTTGGCATACCTTGGGATTTGCTTAATGGATTCAAGTAGAGGAATGTTGATCTCCACACGCTTGAATGTGTCCAAAACCTCCTTTTGCATTGCTTCTTCAGCCATCTTCTTGGTTTGAACAACCCTGTTTGGAAAAGGAAGGGGTTTAGGAGGAACATCATCAATCTTTTTCTTACCTTTATCTTTCTACTTGGATTGCTCATCAGTTGGTATGGAATGCGGCTTCTCTGAAGTTGAGGTGAATCCCGGTGGAATGGTAGGTACAGATGTATCGTTTATTTTCTTCCCACTTCTCAATGTGATGGAACTAAAATTCCCCTTTGGATTTGGAGTGGGTTGGGAAGGTAGATTTCCAGAATTCTTACTTACAAGTTCATGGAGGGCGGTGGCAATCTGGCTCATTTGAGTCTTTAACTCCCTCAGCTCTGAACTTTGACTCTTCAGCTCATTCTGTTGATTAAGAACAATTTGCTTCAAAAGATCATCAGTATTAGAATCTACCTTTGGTGGATGATTCCATTATTGCTGACTTGTTGATGTTTGAACTTCAAATCTCCTTTGGGGTTGTTGGAAACCCTGCTGTTAAGGCGGAGGCTGCTGGAAGTTTTGTTGAAAGGGTGGCCTTTGTTGTTGTCCAGAGCCATACCTCATGTCCGACTGATCTTTACACCCTTGGTTGTATGTTGGATCAAACTTCTTTTGGGGATATGGTTGTTGTTTTTGCTGCTGAAATGGTCTCCCAGGGAACACTGCTGCACAATCTTCTGTTTCTTGGAGTTGTGGGAAACAGTCAGTTGGGTGGCTTGTCTCAGCGCAAATACCACAAGGCCTTGAAGGAGGGGGTAAAGATGTCTTTTGTGACAAAGCAATTTGCCTCACCATAGTTGTCAATTCTTCTAACTTAGTATCAATCAAATGACTTTCAAGAGAAGAAGGACTTACCTGATGTACTCCCCTGACATGTGGTGTACCTCTATCACCAAATTGTTGGGAGTTTTGGGTCATCTTGTCAATCAACGCACGTGCAGTTACTGGTGTCTTGTCCACCAATGCTCCTCCATCCGCAGCATCTACCATGCTTCTCTCCATAGGTGTGAGTCCTTCATAGAAGTACTGAATGAGGAGTTTCTCACTGATTTGGTGATGTGGGCAGCTTGCACACAACTTCTTGAATCTCTCCCAGTACTCATACATTGACTCTCCTTGGGCTTGCTTGATCCCCGATATCTCCTTTAGAATGGATGTTGTCCTTGATGCTGGAAAAAATCTTTGCAAGAAAAGACGTTTCAAATCATTCCAACATGTTACATCTTCAGGTTGCAAATAATACATCCAATCTTTTGCAGCTCCATCAAGTGAGAATGGGAATGCTCTTAATTTAATTTGATCTTCAGAAACATTTCTTGGTTTTAAAGTTGATCAAACCACATTAAATTCCTTAAGGTGTTTGTTGGGATCCTCACCAGATAAGCCATGAAACTTTGGAAGAAGGTGAATTAATCCAGATTTCAATTCAAAGTCCGATTCGAGATTTGGGTATGCAATACAATTTGGTTGATAGTTAATATCAGGTGCATCCAATTCTCGAATGGTTCTATTAAGTTCATTTCCATTGTTTTCAGACATTGGTTCCTCTTTTATGTTTTAATTTGAATAGCTTCCAATTTCAATGTTTCCAGAAGAGAGGAATTCACCAACTGGTTGAATATTGAAACTTCCCGTAGACTGAGAATTTCTGATTCGTGCCCTAAGGCTGCGTTGAATCTCAGGGTCAAGATCTAAGAGATCTCCGGGATTAGTTCGTGTCATAGATCAAATAAAAATGAAAAGAAAGAAAGTGGACCATAGTAAAATAAAAATGAGAAGTTTGAGTTGATGGTCCAAAAAGAAGTAGAATAAAATAATAGAAGAAGAAGAAAAATCAGATTGGGTAAAGAAGGAAGAAAGAAGAGAGGAAGAGAATAAAATGTAAAATAAAATAAATACCTTTAATTGGTTGAAATAATTACTTGCCTCCCCAGAAACGGCGCCAATATGAAAGAGCGCTGTCGTGGGTGCCCTCAAATGATTAGTATGATTTTGGGGTACTTAGGTGCAGCAGAGTGGCTGACCAAGGTCGTCTCTCAAAGGAGGAAGTGAATTTAACTACTTATTAGAGGTATTCTAAAAATAAAATAAAAGAGAATAAAATAACTACTTGAAAGGATGGGGGTGGTTTTTTTATAGTTTATGAACCTAGAAGAAGTTTGCTGGAAGAAGATTGCATTTTTTTTGTTTTTAGTTTTGAAATGAAGTTTGATTAAAATGACACAACAAAAAGATGTTTGTTTAGACAATATTTAAAAGACGTAATCGATCTAAATCTACCTCTTCAATCATTTATTAATCATTATCATTTAAATTAATATTCACTTAATTATGATCCCTTAATTTGTTAAATCCCGAACCCTACGAGAATTAACTTTACCACGAAGATTGAAGTGAATTTTAACCTTAGGCTAACTTCGGAACATGCAATCACAACACCCTGCTTTGATTGATGTTATAAAATTAGCTTATGGTCAGTGGTAAATTAAGGCACATAACCACTCTGGAAATGAGGATTAATTGAGTTTAGGGATTATATTTGAACTCTACAAATTGATCCCATGTGGTTTTGAATTACCGGTTAAGGTTGCGCTCTCACAGTTCACACAATTCCCGACCTCGCGTGTTTTGTGTTAACTATTAAATTGCTTGATTAGTTTCATTTAAATTAAAAACTAAATTAATATATCATAATATGTGAATTAAAGTAGCTCATTTATTCAAAATAAATTAATGAAGAAGGATAGAGGTCGATCGATTACTAAAAAGAACTACTCTTCCATGGGTGGTGTAGTCATCGTGGAGACGTTTTGCATAAGCAACGGATTGAAAGGGTAGAACCCAATCTTGTCTGCACTCTTGATTCAAACCCAATTAAGAAGATTAATATAAGAAGAAGAGGGATGAACACATAATATTATTTGAAGAAAAATTCAAGAAACAAACATGAAAGAAAAGAAATACAAAGAAGAGGTGAGAGAGGAGAGCCTTTTTGGAAGAGAGGTTTGCACAAAGGGTTACTTCTCCAAGAGTTGTGATGGGCTCCCAAGAGACACCCTTTTGGCCACACCTTCCCAAAGCCTCTACCAGCCCTCTCAAAGAGTTAAAACCCCCTTTAAATAGAGTTTTTGAGGGATAGGGATACATAACTTTTTAAGTGTGAAATGAAAATCTCGGCCAAATATTTTATTCCCACTTGCACCGCCAATTTGACCTCCAAAACGCGTGAATTGACCGGACTTCCATAAGGATGATTTGTGCCACATCATGTCCCCGAGATTTTCTCAAAATTTGGGCTCAATCCAAGCCGTTATGTAGAAGATATGGCCCAAATACAGAACCCATGTCCATTCTTCTGATTCCAGCCCACCATTGGATTAATGGCTCATTTACTCCATCCAAATGCACTCTTTAGCTCTAGTGTCCTGAATGAAAGTTGTATAAAATGAAGTTATAAACACTGTTACAAAATTTCAAATTCAAATAATAAATAAAAAAAATATTTATCTTCGAAATACTACAGTGCACTATTAAGGGTAAAACTGGAATGTTCACCAAATTTTCAAATGAATGATCAAATCCCAAATATTTTATAAATAAACATATTTAACACAATGTGAGGAAATTATTTCATTTATTATCAATAAAATATTCAATAAAATAGTGTTTTATCAACTCCCCCACACTTACCCTTTTGCACACCTGGGCAAAACCTCATATCAAGTAAACATCAATATCAAATCAAAACCAATTTTAAAACACATATCCTTAAGATCAATCAATTTCACACCAAGAATCAAAAGATATCATGCCTCATAAAAAATCTTATTTCAAGTTATCCATTTATATAATTCAATATATTTCCACTTCATTTATCCGCCCATGCACAAAACGCTTACCTCGCTTGAATTTTCTCTCATCACTCAAATATCAATTTTTTTTGCAATGTCTTTCTCATCCAAACTCATACAAGGTTCACCATAGGCTTGATAGATTCCTACATCGCTGCCCGATGTGAGTCAAGGACATATGTTTATCATGAGGACTTTTCAGGGTTGTTCAGTGGCTTTCGGTTGGTAGGATTAAGATGTGAAAAACTCTGAGGCTGAATGAGGAGGGCTTGACTCTTTTGAAGCAAAATTGCATTAATCTAATTTTCACTTAAATATGGTCTTCTCTTCAATGCCCATAGTATCAATTCAGCTCCATCATCATGAAAAGTCATGAAATGTTTACACCATTCATCATTTCAGCATAAAAAATGTCAATCTTCTCAAACATGATTTTCTTGAAAGCTCTAGATGGGTACAGCTTTCCACCTCAATTAGAAGCTCCAGAAAAAAGGCACAGCTTCACTTGTCATGAAAGCTCCAGAAAAGGCACAGCTTTCAATATAATGACTTTCTTTAGCAGCAAACACATCTCTTCAGAATTTAATTTTCCACCCAAAGTATCACATAATGTGGTGTCAAAACCCAAGACAACTTCCCCCACACTTAAGCTCAACTAGATTATGCAATTTCACTTCAAGAGTTGGTTGGATAGGGAAAATTGGCTTGTAATGTGGCTTAACCTAACAGGCTATGCATGGCTTCTAAGGGATACAAGGATTAAATATTCAAGGTAGGCCATTATAAAAAAAGGATTCTTTGAAATAGGGGCTTTAATACCAAACAAATGCCTCAATCATTTAAACATATGTACCTCAAACCCTCAAGTTTTGACAGGAATAGATCAAATTCTGGTTAAATCAAGCATGGTTTGGTTCTCTTAAGAAGTGAGGTGAATGTAAAGAATATGAAAATAATGGTTTAGAAGCCTCACAGGAAAGTGATTTCAAATATAAAGACAGTGAGATTGGCATGGGATTCAAAATTCAGCGTACTTTTCATGAAATTACTAAATATTTTAACTTGAAACAAAGTCATTTCAGCATTCATTTAAGCTTAGTTTCAAGGGGTAAATTGTTTCACTTATTGATATGGATTTAAAAATGGTGATGAGAATCATTTTAGCTCAAAATGTTTCAAAAGACACAGAAAATTGTAAAATAAACACACAAAATTTGAAAAACACACAATTTTTTTTTTGGTTTTTTTTTTAAACAGGAAAACAATTGAAATTACTAAACTAAAAGGTTCCCTCCCCCACACTTAAAATATTGCATTGTCCTCAATGTGAACCTATGAGATGATATATGCACATGAAATGCAGAATTTTTAAATAGGACAAATAATATAAAAGTGAAAGGGTTAGGAACAGCCTGATGTGATCAAGTGATGATGGGGTCATGCAGTGTGATAAAATCCACTGCATCAGTAGGAAGTCCCTCAATGTATCTCTTCAAACGTTTCCCATTGACTGTAAAGCTCCTTCCAGTGTCCACTTGTGTGATCTCCACTGCACCATAAGGAAAAACATTAGTCACAACATAAGGACCTAACCATCTAGAACGCAACTTACCAGGCATCAACTTCAGTCGTGAACTATAGAGAAGGACTTTATCTCCAACATGAAACTCCCTTTGTTGGATCATTTTGTCATGAGCTGCTTTTGATCTTTCCTTGTAGAGCCTTGAGTTCTCATATGATGATAGTCAAATCTCCTCAAGCTCTTGAATTTGCAACTTCCTTTGAATTCCAGCTTGGGCCAAATCCATGTTACATTTCTTTATAGCCCAATATGTCCGATGCTCGACTTCCACGGGGAGATGACACGCTTTCCCAAAAACAATCCTAAATGGGGAAATACCAATGGGGGTCTTGTATGCTGTCCTATAAGCCCACAATGCATCATCCAAGCGCTTGCTCCAATCCTTCCTATTTGGCTGCACGGTTTTCTCCAAGATTTGTTTCAACTCACGATTTGAAACCTCAGCCGGGCCATTCGTTTGGGGGTGGTATGGTGTTGATGTTTTGTGTGTCACCCCATACTTTCGAAGGAGGGAAGCAAAATTCCTATTGAAAAAGTGTGTCCCTTGGTCACTGATGATGGCCTTTGGTACTCCAAACCTGCAAAAAATATGTGCTTTGACAAAGTCCACAACAACATGAGAATCGTCAGTCCTGGTGGCCTTGGCCTCCACCCATTTACTCACATAATCAACAGCAACCAAAATATACAAAAATCCAAATGAACTAGGAAAAGGACCCATAAATTCGATGCCCCATACATCAAAAATCTCACAAAATAGTATGGGTTGTTGGGGCATCTCATGTCTCCTAGAAATGTTCCCAGTGTGTTGGCAACGAGAGCATGACTTACAAAACAAATGGGCATCATGGAACAAGCTAGGCCAATATAATCCAGAGTCTAAAACCTTCCTAGCTGTCCGTTGGGGTCCAAAGTGTCCACCACAAGCAAGTGTATGACAGAAATGCAAAACAGACTCAAACTCATGATCGGGAACACACCTCCTAATGACTTGGTCACTACACATGCGCCAGAGGTACGGATCATCCCACACATAATACCTAGACTCACTTTTTAATTTTTGGACTTGATGTTTCTTTAAATTTACTGGGATTTCAGAGCCAACAATGTAATTAACTAAATCAGCATACCAAGGATGCTTACCTGAGATGGTATAGAGATGCTCATCGGGGAAAGTGTCCCGAAGTAGTACCTGGTCCAAGGTGTCACCCTCTAGTGTGTGAGTAAGCCTACTCATGTGGTCTGCCACCAAGTTTTCTGACCCCTTTTTGTCCTTTATCTCGATGTCAAACTCTTGAAGAAGGAGAATCCAATGGATAAGTCGCGGCTTTGCATCTGGCTTCTTTAGGAGGTACCTCAAAGCTGCATGGTCAGAAAAAACAACTACTTTAGAGCCCAATAAATATGAATGGAATTTATCTAAAGAAAATATGACAGCAAGAAACTCCTTTTCTGTGGTAGTTTAGTTTGATTGGGCTGAATCTAGTGTCCTCGATGCATAAGCAATCACATGTGAATGTCCCTCCACCCTCTGAGATAAGACAGCTCCAACCGCGAAGTTGGAGGCGTCACACATAAGCTCAAATGGAAGGTCCCACCATGGGGGATGTATGATTGGTGGAGTGGTCATACACTTCTTCAGCTCATCAAATGATACCCTGCATGAATCATCAAAATTTAAGTCAATATCTTTTTGAAGCAATCGAGATAAGGGTAGAGCGATCTTACTAAAATCTCTGATGAAGCGTCGATAAAATCCAGCATGCCCAAGGAATGATCGAACATCACACACACATGTAGGATATGGGAGGGATGAAACAATGTCTACCTTATATTTATCAACTTCAATTCCATGTTGTGAGACTATATGACCTAAGACAATTCCCTTTTCGACCATGAAATGACATTTTTCAAAATTTAAGACCAGATTCTTCTCAATACAACGATGCAACACATCACCCAAACTAGAGAGACATTCATCAAATGAGGACCCATAAACTGTAAAATCATCCATAAATACCTCCATGTAGGTCTCAATGAAATCTGAGAAAATACTCACCATGCATCTCTGGAAGGTACCTGGGGCATTGCAAAGTCCAAATGACATCCTTCGGTAAGCAAAGGTACTGAATGGGCAGGTGAATGTTGTCTTCTCCTGGTCCTCTGCTGCAATGGGAACCTGAAAATAGCCAGAAAATCCATCCAAGAAACAATAGTGTGTCTTCCCAGCTAATCTCTCAAGCATCTGATCAATAAATGGGAGGGGGAAATGGTCCTTGCGAGTGGACTGATTTAGTTTCCTATAATCAATACACACACGCCAACTATTTTTCACCCTCATTGGAACTAAATCATCTTTCTCATTTTTAACAACAGTAAAACCAGTTTTCTTAGGAACAACCTGAATAGGACTTACCCACTGAGAATCTGAAATGGGAAATATTATACCTGCCTCGATCAATTTCTCAACTTCCTTTTTAACAACTTCCAGGAGGGTGGGATTGAGTCTCCTTTGTGGTTGTCTCACCGGTTTAGCCCCATCCTCCAAGAGAATCCTATGCATGCAAATGGAGGGGCTAATACCTGATATGTCAGCCAAGGTCCACCCAATCGCCTTGATGTTCTCCCTCAAAATATTCAAAATCTTTTCTTCATGTTCAAAAGGGAGATTGTTAGCAATGATAACAGGTAATCTTTCACCACTCAACAAGTATGAGTATTTCAGATTTGGTGGCAATGGCTTGAGTTCTAATGAAGGAGGGTGTAGTATGGATGGAGACATTGAAGGAACTGAAATATGTGCACAAAGAGCATCCGTATCAGAATAGACATCATCAAAATCATAGAATAAAGCATCAAATCCATCAGCATACTCAATAGCCATTTCATAATCAGAGTGAACATGGTCAAAATTATAATATGAATCCACATCAAAATTAAATCCAAGATAGGATTGTGTATCAGAAACATGTGCGGAAGTTCTCTTAGACATCAAACTCGAACCAATACTCATAATCTCCCTAAGCATAGGACAATCAAATTCTATGGAGTTTTTATTTGGTGGTTCAAAATGGGAGATAACAAAAGCAGAATGGTCCTCTGAGGGGTACTTCATGGAATCCATAACATTAAATATCACAACTTCATCTCCAAACTCCATGGAAAGTGTACCCTCGTTGAAATTTATGATAGTTTTTGCAGTTTTGAGGAAGGGTATACCTAAGATAATGGGGGCATGAGAACTTACCTGATCATCCTCCATGTTAAGAACATAGAAATCCGCTGGAAAGATCATGTATCTTACCCGGACAAGTACATCCTCAAGGACTCCTGCTGGATATGCCGTAGCTCTATTCGCCAATTGCACCACTACTCTTGTTGGCTTCAACTCACCAACCTGCAAGGAAGAGAATACAGAGTGAGGCATCACATTTATGGAAGCTCCCAAATCACAAAGAGCATCAGAGAAGTGCAACTCCCCTATGGTACATGGGATGGTGAATGTCCCGGGATCCTTGCACTTTGTTGGCATTTCTAGAGTTGGTGTAATGAGTGTCGATACATTACTTCCAAGGTTTATCCTCTCATTCCCCTTGATCCCTCTTCGATTGGTGCAAAGTTCTTTTAAGAATTTGGCATACCTTGGGATTTGCTTAATGGCTTCAAGTAGAGGAATGTTGATCTCCACACGCTTGAATGTGTCCAAAACCTCCTTTTGCATTGCTTCTTCAGCCATCTTCTTGGTTTGAACAACCCTGTTTGGAAAAGGAAGGGGTTTAGGAGGAACATCATCAATCTTTTTCTTACCTTTATCTTTCTACTTGGATTGCTCATCAGTTGGTATGGAATGCGGCTTCTCTGAAGTTGAGGTGAATCCCGGTGGAATGGTAGGTACAGATGTATCGTTTATTTTCTTCCCACTTCTCAATGTGATGGAACTAAAATTCCCCTTTGGATTTGGAGTGGGTTGGGAAGGTAGATTTCCAGAATTCTTACTTACAAGTTCATGGAGGGCGGTGGCAATCTGGCTCATTTGAGTCTTTAACTCCCTCAGCTCTGAACTTTGACTCTTCAGCTCATTCTGTTGATTAAGAACAATTTGCTTCAAAAGATCATCAGTATTAGAATCTACCTTTGGTGGATGATTCCATTATTGCTGACTTGTTGATGTTTGAGCTTCAAATCTCCTTTGGGGTTGTTGGAAACCCTGCTGTTAAGGCGGAGGCTGCTGGAAGTTTTGTTGAAAGGGTGGCCTTTGTTGTTGTCCAGAGCCATACCTCATGTCCGACTGATCTTTACACCCTTGGTTGTATGTTGGATCAAACTTCTTTTGGGGATATGGTTGTTGTTGTTGCTGCTGAAATGGTCTCCCAGGGAACACTGCTGCACAATCTTCTGTTTCTTGGAGTTGTGGGCAACAGTCAGTTGGGTGGCTTGTCTCAGCGCAAATACCACAAGGCCTTGAAGGAGGGGGTAAAGAGGTCTTTTGTGACAATGCAATTTGCCTCACCATAGTTGTCAATTCTTCTAACTTAGTATCAATCAAATGACTTTAAAGAGAAGAAGGACTTACCTGATGTACTCCCCTGACATGTGGTGTACCTCTATCACCAAATTGTTGGGAGTTTTCGGCCATCTTGTCAATCAACGCACATGCAGTTACTGGTGTCTTGTCCACCAATGCTCCTCCATCCGCAGCATCTACCATGCTTCTCTCCATAGGTGTGAGTCCTTCATAGAAGTACTGAATGAGGAGTTTCTCACTGATTTGGTGATGTGGGCAGCTTGCACACAACTTCTTGAATCTCTCCCAGTACTCATACGTTGACTCTCCTTGGGCTTGCTTGATCCCCGATATCTCCTTTAGAATGGATGTTGTCCTTGATGCTGGAAAAAATCTTTGCAAGAAAAGACGTTTCAAATCATTCCAACATGTTACATCTTCAGGTTGCAAATAATACATCCAATCTTTTGCAGCTCCATCAAGTGAGAATGGGAATGATCTTAATTTAATTTGATCTTCAGAAACATTTCTTGGTTTTAAAGTTGATCAAACCACATTAAATTCCTTAAGGTGTTTGTTGGGATCCTCACCAGATAAGCCATGAAACTTTGGAAGAAGGTGAATTAATCCAGATTTCAATTCAAAGTCCGATTCGAGATTTGGGTATTCAATACAATTTGGTTGATAGTTAATATCAGGTGCATCCAATTCTCGAATGGTTCTATTAAGTTCATTTCCATTGTTTTCAGCCATTGGTTCCTCTTTTATGTTTTAATTTGAATAGCTTCAAATTTCAATGTTTCCAGAAGAGAGGAATTCACCAACTGGTTGAATATTGAAACTTCCCGTAGACTGAGAATTTCTGATTCGTGCCCTAAGGCTGCGTTGAATCTCAGGGTCAAGATCTAAGAGATCTCCGGGATTAGTTCGTGTCATAGATCAAATAAAAATGAAAAGAAAGAAAGTGGACCATAGTAAAATAAAAATGAGAATTTTGAGTTGATGGTCCAAAAAGAAGTAGAATAAAATAATAGAAGAAGAAGAAAAATCAGATTGGGTAAAGAAGGAAGAAAGAAGAGAGGAAGAGAATAAAATGTAAAATAAAATAAATACCTTTAATTGGTTGAAATAATTACTTGCCTCCCCGGAAACGGCGCCAATATGAAAGAGCGCTATCGTGGGCGCCCTCAAATGATTAGTATGATTTTGGGGTACTTAGGTGCAGCAGAGTGGCTGACCAAGGTCGTCTCTCAAAGGAGGAAGTGAATTTAACTACTTATTAGAGTTATTCTAAAAATAAAATAAAAGAGAATAAAATAACTACTTGAAAGGATGGGGGTGGTTTTTTTATAGTTTATGAACCTAGAAGAAGTTTGCTGGAAGAAGATTGCATTTTTTTTGTTTTTAGTTTTGAAATGAAGTTTGATTAAAATGACACAACAAAAAGATGTTTGTTTAGACAATATTTAAAAGACGTAATCGATCTAACTCTACCTCTTCAATCATTTATTAATCATTATCATTTAAATTAATATTCACTTAATTATGATCCCTTAATTTGTTAAATCCTGAACCCTACGAGAATTAACTTTACCACGAAGATTGAAGTGAATTTTAACCTTAGGCTAACTTCGGAACATGCAATCACAACACCCTGCTTTGATTGATGTTATAAAATTAGCTTATGGTCAGTGGTAAATTAAGGCACATAACCACTCTGGAAATGAGGATTAATTGAGTTTAGGGATTATATTTGAACTCTACAAATTGATCCCATGTGGTTTTGAATTACCGGTTAAGGTTGCGCTCTCACAGTTCACACAATTCCCGACCTCGCGTGTTTTGTGTTAACTATTAAATTGCATGATTAGTTTCATTTAAATTAAAAACTAAATTAATATATCATAATATGTGAATTACAGTAGCTTATTTATTCAAAATAAATGAATGAAGAAGGATAGAGGTCGATCGATTACTAAAAAGAACTACTCTTCCATGGGTGGTGTAGTCATCGTGGAGACGTTTTGCATAAGCAACGGATTGAAAGGGTAGAACCCAATCTTGTCTGCACTCTTGATTCAAACCCAATTAAGAATATTAGTATAAGAAGAAGAGGGATGAACACAGAATATTATTTGAAGAAAAATTCAAGAAACAAACATGAAAGAAAAGAAATACAAAGAAGAGGTGAGAGAGGAGAGCCTTTTTGGAAGAGAGGTTTGCACAAAGGGTTACTTCCTCCAAGAGTTGTGATGGGCTCCCAAGAGACACCCTTTCCGCCACACCTTCCCAAAGCCTCTACCAGCCCTCTCAAAGAGTTAAAACCCCCTTTAAATAGAGTTTGTGAGGGATAGGGATACATAACTTTTTAAGTGTGAAATGAAAATCTCGGCCAAATATTTTATTCCTACTTTCACCGCCAATTTGACCTCCAAAACGCGTGAATTGACCGGACTTCCATAAGGATGATTTGTGCCACATCATGTCCCCGATCTTTACTCAAAATTTGGGCTCAATCCAAGCCGGTATGTAGAAGATATGGCCCAAATACAGAACCCATGTCCATTCTTCCGATTCCAGCCCACCATTGGATTAATGGCTCATTTACTCCATCCAAATGCACTCTTTAGCTCTAGTGTCCTGAATGAAAGTTGTATAAAATGAAGTTAGGAACACTGTTACAAAATTTCAAATTCAAATAATAAATAAAAAAAATATTTATCTTCGAAATACTACAGTGCACTATTAAGGGTAAAACTGGAATTTTCACCAAATTTTCAAATGAATGATCAAATCCCAAATATTTTATAAATAAACATATTTAACACAATGTGAGGAAATTATTTCATTTATTATCAATAAAATATTCAATAAAATAGTGTTTTATCAACTCCCCCACACTTACCCTTTTGCACACCTGGGCAAAACCTCATATCAAGTAAACATCAATATCAAATCAAAACCAATTTTAAAACACATATCCTTAAGATCAATAAATTTCACACCAAGAATCAAAAGATATCATGCCTCATAAAAAATCTTATTTCAAGTTATCCATTTATATCATTCAATATATTTCCACTTCATTTATCCGCCCATGCACAAAATGCTTACCTCGCTTGAATTTTCTCTCATCACTCAAATATCAATTTTTTTTGCAATGTCTTTCTCATCCAAACTCATACAAGGTTCACCATAGGCTTGATAGATTCCTACATCGCTGCCCGATGTGAGTCAAGGACATATGTTTATCATGAGGACTTTTCAGGGTTGTTCTGTGGCTTTCGGTTGGTAGGATTAAGATGTGAAAAACTCTGAGGCTGAATGAGGAGGGCTTGACTCTTTTGAAGCAAAATTGCATTAATCTAATTTTCACTTAAATATGGTCTTCTCTTCAATGCCCATAGTATCAATTCAGCTCCATCATCATGAAAAGTCATGAAAGGTTTACACCATTCATCATTTCAGCATAAAAAATGTCAATCTTCTCAAACATGATTTTCTTGAAAGATCTAGATGGGTACAGCTTTCCACCTCAATTAGAAGCTCCAGAAAAAAGGCACAGCTTCACTTGTCATGAAAGCTCCAGAAAAGGCACAGCTTTCAATATAATGACTTTCTTTAGCAGCAAACACATCTCTTCAGAATTTAATTTTCCACCCAAAGTATCACATAATGTGGTGTCAAAACCCAAGACAACTTCCCCCACACTTAAGCTCAACTAGATTATGCAATTTCACTTCAAGAGTTGGTTGGATAGGGAAAATTGGCTTGTAATGTGGCTTAACCTAACAGGCTATGCATGGCTTCTAAGGGATACAAGGATTAAATATTCAAGGTAGGCCATTATAAAAAAAGGATTCTTTGAAATAGGGGCTTTAATACCAAACAAATGCCTCAATCATTTAAACATATGTACCTCAAACCCTCAAGTTTTGACAGGAATAGATCAAATTCTGGTTAAATCAAGCATGGTTTGGTTCTCTTAAGAAGTGAGGTGAATGTAAAGAATATGAAAATAATGGTTTAGAAGCCTCACAGGAAAGTGATTTCAAATATAAAGACAGTGAGATTGGCATGGGATTCAAAATTCAGCGTACTTTTCATGAAATTACTAAATATTTTAACTTGAAACAAAGTCATTTCAGCATTCATTTAAGCTTAGTTTCAAGGGGTAAATTGTTTCACTTATTGATATGGATTTAAAAATGGTGATGAGAATCATTTTAGCTCAAAATGTTTCAAAAGACACAGAAAATTGTCAAATAAACACACAAAATTTGAAAAACACACAATTTTTTTTTGGTTTTTTTTTAAACAGGAAAACAATTGAAATTACTAAACTAAAAGGTTCCCTCCCCCACACTTAAAATATTGCATTGTCCTCAATGTGAACCTATAAGATGATATATGCACATGAAATTCAGAATTTTTAAATAGGACAAATAATATAAAAGTGAAAGGGTTAGGAACAGCCTGATGTGATCAAGTGATGATGGGGTCATGCAGTGTGATAAAATCCACTGCATCAGTAGGAAGTCCCTCAATGTATCTCTTCAAACGTTTCCCATTGACTGTAAAGCTCCTTCCAGTGTCCACTTGTGTGATCTCCACTGCACCATAAGGAAAAACATTAGTCACAACATAAGGACCTAACCATCTAGAACGCAACTTACCAGGCATCAACTTCAGTCGTGAACTATAGAGAAGGACTTTCTCTCCAACATGAAACTCCCTTTGTTGGATCATTTTGTCATGAGTTGCTTTTGATCTTTCCTTGTAGAGCCTTGAGTTCTCATATGATGATAGTCAAATCTCCTCAAGCTCTTGAATTTGCAACTTCCTTTGAATTCCAGCTTGGGCCAAATCCATGTTACATTTCTTTATAGCCCAATATGTCCGATGCTCGACTTCCACGGGGAGATGACACGCTTTCCCAAAAACAATCCGAAATGGGGAAATACCAATGGGGGTCTTGTATGCTGTCCTATAAGCCCACAATGCATCATCCAAGCGCTTGCTCCAATCCTTCCTATTTGGCTGCACGGTTTTCTCCAAGATTTGTTTCAACTCACGATTTGAAACCTCAGCCGGGCCATTCATTTGGGGGTGGTATGGTGTTGATGTTTTGTGTGTCACCCCATACTTTCGAAGGAGGGAAGCAAAATTCCTATTGAAAAAGTGTGTCCCTTGGTCACTGATGATGGCCTTTGGTACTCCAAACCTGCAAAAAATCTGTGCTTTGACAAAGTCCACAACAACATGAGAATCGTCAGTCCTGGTGGCCTTGGCCTCCACCCATTTACTCACATAATCAACAGCAACCAAAATATACAAAAATCCAAATGAAATAGGAAAAGGACCCATAAAGTCGATGCCCCATACATCAAAAATCTCACAAAATAGTATGGGTTGTTGGGGCATCTCATGTCTCCTAGAAATGTTCCCAGTGTGTTGGCAACGAGAGCATGACTTACAAAACAAATGGGCATCATGGAACAAGCTAGGCCAATATAATCCAGAGTCTAAAACCTTCCTAGCTGTCCGTTGGGGTCCAAAGTGTCCACCACAAGCAAGTGTATGACAGAAATGCAAAACAGACTCAAACTCATGATCAGGAACACACCTCCTAATGACTTGGTCACTACACATGCGCCAGAGGTACGGATCATCCCACACATAATACCTAGACTCACTTTTTAATTTTTGGACTTGATGTTTCTTTAAATTTACTGGGATTTCAGAGCCAACAATGTAATTAACTAAATCAGCATACCAAGGATGCTTACCTGAGATGGTATAGAGATGCTCATCGGGGAAAGTGTCCCGAAGTGGTACCTGGTCCAAGGTGTCACCCTCTAGTGTGTGAGTAAGCCTACTCATGTGGTCTGCCACCAAGTTTTCTGACCCCTTTTTGTCCTTTATCTCGATGTCAAACTCTTGAAGAAGGAGAATCCAATGGATAAGTCGCGGCTTTGCATCTGGCTTCTTTAGGAGGTACCTCAAAGCTGCATGGTCAGAAAAAACAACTACTTTAGAGCCCAATAAATATGAACGGAATTTATCTAAAGCAAATATGACAGCAAGAAACTCCTTTTCTGTGGTAGTTTAGTTTGATTGGGCTGAATCTAGTGTCCTCGATGCATAAGCAATCACATGTGAATGTCCCTCCACCCTCTGAGATAAGACAGCTCCAACCGCGAAGTTGGAGGCGTCACACATAAGCTCAAATGGAAGGTCCCACCATGGGGGCTGTATGATTGGTGGAGTGGTCATACACTTCTTCAGCTCATCAAATGATACCCTGCATGAATCATAAAAATTTAAGTCAATATCTTTTTGAAGCAATCGAGATAAGGGTAGAGCGATCTTACTAAAATCTCTGATGAAGCGTCGATAAAATCCAGCATGCCCAAGGAATGATCGAACATCACGCACACATGTAGGATATGGGAGGGATGAAACAATGTCTACCTTATATTTATCAACTTCAATTCCATGTTGTGAGACTATATGACCTAAGACAATTCCCTTTTCGACCATGAAATGACATTTTTCAAAATTTAAGACCAGATTCTTCTCAATACAACGATGCAACACATCACCCAAACTAGAGAGACATTCATCAAATGAGGACCCATAAACTGTAAAATCATCCATAAATACCTCCATGTAGGTCTCAATGAAATCTGAGAAAATACTCACCATGCATCTCTGGAAGGTACCTGGGGCATTGCAAAGTCCAAATGACATCCTTCGGTAAGCAAAGGTACCGAATGGGCAGGTGAATGTTGTCTTCTCCTGGTCCTCTGCTGCAATGGGAACCTGAAAATAGCCAGAAAATCCATCCAAGAAACAATAGTGTGTCTTCCCAGCTAATCTCTCAAGCATCTGATCAATAAATGGGAGGGGGAAATGGTCCTTGCGAGTGGACTGATTTAGTTTCCTATAATCAATACACACACGCCAACTATTTTTCACCCTCATTGGAACTAAATCATCTTTCTCATTTTTAACAACAGTAAAACCAGTTTTCTTAGGAACAACCTGAATAGGACTTACCCACTGAGAATCTGAAATGGGAAATATTATACCTGCCTCGATCAATTTCTCAACTTCCTTTTTAACAACTTCCAGGAGGGTGGGATTGAGTCTCCTTTGTGGTTGTCTCACCGGTTTAGCCCCATCCTCCATGAGAATCCTATGCATGCAAATGGAGGGGCTAATACCTGATATGTCAGCCAAGGTCCACCCAATCGCCTTGATGTTCTCCCTCAAAATATTCAAAATCTTTTCTTCATGTTCAAAAGGGAGATTGTTAGCAATGATAACAGGTAATCTTTCACCACTCAACAAGTATGAGTATTTCAGATTTGGTGGCAATGGCTTGAGTTCTAATGAAGGAGGGTGTAGTATGGATGGAGACATTGAAGGAACTGAAATATGTGCACAAAGAGCATCAGTATCAGAATAGACATCATCAAAATCATAGAATAAAGCATCAAATCCATCAGCATACTCAATAGCCATTTCATAATCAGAGTGAACATGATCAAAATTATAATATGAATCCACATCAAAATTAAATCCAAGATAGGATTGTGTATCAGAAACATGTGCGGAAGTTCTCTTAGATATCAAACTCGAACCAATACTCATAATCTCCCTAAGCATAGGACAATCAAATTCTATGGAGTTTTTATTTGGTGGTTCAAAATGGGAGATAACAAAAGCAGAATGGTCCTCTGAGGGGTACTTCATGGAATCCATAACATTAAATATCACAACTTCATCTCCAAACTCCATGGAAAGTGTACCCTCGTTGAAATTTATGATAGTTTTTGCAGTTTTGAGGAAGGGTATACCTAAGATAATGGGGGCATGAGAACTTACCTGATCATCCTCCATGTTAAGAACATAGAAATCCGCTGGAAAGATCATGTCTCTTACCCGGACAAGTACATCCTCAAGGACTCCTGCTGGATATGCCGTAGCTCTATTCGCCAATTGCACCACTACTCTTGTTGGCTTCAACTCACCAACCTGCAAGGAAGAGAATACATAGTGAGGCATCACATTTATGGAAGCTCCCAAATCACAAAGAGCATCAGAGAAGTGCAACTCCCCTATGGTACATGGGATGGTGAATGTCCCGGGATCCTTGCACTTTGTTGGCATTGCTAGAGTTGGTGTAATGAGTGTCGATACATTACTTCCAAGGTTTATCCTCTCATTCCCCTTGATCCCTCTTCGATTGGTGCAAAGTTCTTTTAAGAATTTGGCATACCTTGGGATTTGCTTAATGGATTCAAGTAGAGGAATGTTGATCTCCACACGCTTGAATGTGTCCAAAACCTCCTTTTGCATTGCTTCTTCAGCCATCTTCTTGGTTTGAACAACCCTGTTTGGAAAAGGAATGGGTTTAGGAGGAACATCATCAATCTTTTTCTTACCTTTATCTTTCTACTTGGATTGCTCATCAGTTGGTATGGAATGCGGCTTCTCTGAAGTTGAGGTGAATCCCGGTGGAATGGTAGGTACAGATGTATCGTTTATTTTCTTCCCACTTCTCAATGTGATGGAACTAAAATTCCCCTTTGGATTTGGAGTGGGTTGGGAAGGTAGATTTCCATAATTCTTACTTACAAGTTCATGGAGGGCGGTGGCAATCTGGCTCATTTGAGTCTTTAACTCCCTCAGCTCTGAACTTTGACTCTTCAGCTCATTCTGTTGATTAAGAACAATTTGCTTCAAAAGATCATCAGTATTAGAATCTACCTTTGGTGGATGATTCCATTATTGCCGACTTGTTGATGTTTGAGCTTCAAATCTCCTTTGGGGTTGTTGGAAACCCTGCTGTTAAGGCGGAGGTTGTTGGAAGTTTTGTTGAAAGGGTGGCCTTTGTTGTTGTCCAGAGCCATACCTCATGTCTGACTGATCTTTACACCCTTGGTTGTATGTTGGATCAAACTTCTTTTGGGGATATGGTTGTTGTTGTTGCTGCTGAAATGGTCTCCCAGGGAACACTGCTGCACAATCTTCTGTTTCTTGGAGTTGTGGGCAACAGTCAGTTGGGTGGCTTGTCTCAGCGCAAATACCACAAGGCCTTGAAGGAGGGGGTAAAGATGTCTTTTGTGACAAATCAATTTGCCTCACCATAGTTGTCAATTCTTCTAACTTAGTATCAATCAAATGACTTTAAAGAGAAGAAGGACTTACCTGATGTACTCCCCTGACATGTGGTGTACCTCTATCACCAAATTGTTGGGAGTTTTGGGCCATCTTGTCAATCAACGCACGTGCAGTTACTGGTGTCTTGTCCACCAATTCTCCTCCATCCGCAGCATCTACCATGCTTCTCTCCATAGGTGTGAGTCCTTCATAGAAGTACTGAATGAGGAGTTTCTCACTGATTTGGTGATGTGGGCAGCTTGCACACAACTTCTTGAATCTCTCCCAGTACTCATACGTTGACTCTCCTTGGGCTTGCTTGATCCCCGATATCTCTTTTCGAATGGATGTTGTCCTTGATGCTGGAAAAAATCTTTGCAAGAAAAGACGTTTCAAATCATTCCAACATGTTACATCTTCAGGTTGCAAATAATACATCCAATCTTTTGCAGCTCCATCAAGTGAGAATGGGAATGCTCTTAATTTAATTTGATCTTCAGAAACATTTCTTGGTTTTAAAGTTGATCAAACCACATTAAATTCCTTAAGGTGTTTGTTGGGATCCTCACCAGATAAGCCATGAAACTTTGGAAGAAGGTGAATTAATCCAGATTTCAATTCAAAGTCCGATTCGAGATTTGGGTATGCAATACAATTTGGTTGATAGTTAATATCAGGTGCATCCAATTCTCGAATGGTTCTATTAAGTTCATTTCCATTGTTTTCAGCCATTGGTTCCTCTTTTATGTTTTAATTTGAATAGATTCCAATTTCAATGTTTCCAGAAGAGAGGAATTCACCAGCTGGTTGAATATTGAAACTTCCCGTAGACTGAGAATTTCTGATTCGTGCCCTAAGGCTGCGTTGAATCTCAGGGTCAAGATCTAAGAGATCTTCGGGATTAGTTCGTGTCATAGATCAAATAAAAATTAAAAGAAAGAAAGTGGACCATAGTAAAATAAAAATGAGAAGTTTGAGTTGATGGTCCAAAAAGAAGTAGAATAAAATAATAGAAGAAGAAGAAAAATCAGATTGGGTAAAGAAGGAAGAAAGAAGAGAGGAAGAGAATAAAATGTAAAATAAAATAAATACCTTTAATTGGTTGAAATAATTACTTGCCTCCCCGGAAACGGCGCCAATATGAAAGAGGGCTGTCGTGGGCGCCCTCAAATGATTAGTATGATTTTGGGGTACTTAGGTGCAGCAGAGTGGCTGACCAAGGTCGTCTCTCAAAGGAGGAAGTGAATTTAACTACTTATTAGAGGTATTCTAAAAATAAAATAAAAGAGAATAAAATAACTACTTGAAAGGATGGGGGTGGTTTTTTTATATTTTATGAACCTAGAAGAAGTTTTCTGGAAGAAGATTTCATTTTTTTTTGTTTTTAGTTTTGAAATGAAGTTTGATTAAAATGACACAACAAAAAGATGTTTGTTTAGACAATATTTAAAAGACGTAATAGATCTAACTCTACCTCTTCAATCATTTATTAATCATTATCATTTAAATTAATATTCACTTAATTATGATCCCTTAATTTGTTAAATCCCGAACCCTACGAGAATTAACTTTACCACGAAGATTGAAGTGAATTTTAACCTTAGGCTAACTTCGGAACATGCAATCGCAACACCCTGCTTTGATTGATGTTCTAAAATTAGATTATGGTCAGTGGTAAATTAAGGCACATAACCACTCTGGAAATGAGGATTAATTGAGTTTAGGGATTATATTTGAACTCTACAAATTGATCCCATGTGGTTTTGAATTACCGGTTAAGGTTGCGCTCTCACAGTTCACACAATTCCCGACCTCGCGTGTTTTGTGTTAACTATTCAATTGCTTTCTTAGTTTCATTTAAATTAAAAACTCAATTAATAGATCATAATATGTGAATTACAGTAGCTCATTGATTCAAAATAAATGAATGAAGAAGGATAGAGGTCGATCGATTACTAAAAAGAACTACTCTTCCATGGGTGGTGTAGTCATCGTGGAGACGTTTTGCATAAGCAACGGATTGAAAGGGTAGAACCCAATCTTGTCTCCACTCTTGATTCCAACCCAATTAATAAGATTAAGATAAGAAGAATAGGGATGAACACAGAATATTATTTGAAGAAAAATTCAAGAAACAAACATGAAAGAAAAGAAATACAAAGAAGAGGTGAGAGAGGAGAGCCTTTTTGGAAGAGAGGTTTGCACAAAGGCTTACTTCCTCCAAGAGTTGTGAGGGGCTCCCAAGAGACACCCTTTTGTCCACACCTTCCCAAAGCCTCGACCAGCCCTCTCAAAGAGTTAAAACCCCCTTTAAATAGAGTTTGTGAGGGCTAGGGATACATAACTTTTTAAGTGTGAAATGAAAATCTCGGCCAAATATTTTATTCCAACTTGCACAGCCAATTTGACCTCCAAAAAGCGTGAATTGACCGGCCTTCCAGAAGGATGATTTGTGCCAAATCATGTCCCCGATCTTTCCTAAAAATTTGGGATCAATACAAGCCCTTATGTAGAATATATGGCCCAAATACAGAACCTATGTCCATTCTGCCGAGTCCAGCCCACCATTGGATTAATGGCTCATTTACTCCATCCAAATGCACTATTTAGCTCTAGTTTCCTGAATTAAAGTTGTATAAAATGAAGTTAGGAACACTTTTACAAAATTGAAAATTCAAATAATAAATAAAATAATATTTATCTTCGAAATACTACAGTGCACTATTAAGGGTAAAACTGGAATTTTCACCAAATTTTCAAATGAATGATCAAATCCCAAATATTTTATAAATAAACATATTTAACACAATGTGAGGAAATTATTTCATTTATTATCAATAAAATATTCAATAAAATAGTGTTTTATCAGTAACTTATTTCTAGCTTCTTGCAATTCCCTAGAATAATTGTTTACATTTTACATCCCAATCACATATCCTTGTTCCAACTCATAGGATTATATTACAATCATTGTTTTTATTGGTTACAACTGTTAATAACATTTATCTTTTCTGGCTACAAAAGCTTCTTCAATGTGATTAACTTTTATGTATATCAAGTGGATTCCACTAGAATTTCATTTTTGTCTATTATGGATATATAACACTAGAAAGCAATGTATATCCAACATGTTAGTTTTGAGCGTAGATGAAGCATCTGGTGGTGGGTGATATATTAAAATATATTTTAATAATCATTACATGAAAGCATGAGAGATTTTCTTTCATGTCAAATTTATAATTAATTTATCTAATATCTGAAGAAATAAATACCTGGGTTTAGGAACTTTCTTTGTTGATGAATTTTGACCTTTAGAAAAGTCCCTTTTTGGTTTTCTTTATCTCTTTGTGAAGATCCAAGGATATAATCCCTTTAACGGTGATCCACACATTCTCTAATGATATTTGAGAAACACCACTCGATATCTGGGTGATAGAGTAGTGAATTAAATGTCCTATATTTTCCATTATTGATCACTCATTCATCGATCTTGAAGAAATATCTCTTACGCTTCTCGTTCTTGAGAGGGAGATAGAAGGAGGATTCAAGAGAGAATTTGTTGTGCACAATAATTCTCTATTCTCAATTTTTGGATGCAATAAACAATATAAATATCCATCTATTTATTGAGTTGGGATTTAGGGTAAAATATTATTTAATTTCACAATGACTATTAAATAACATGTATCACCTTTAATAAATCTCATGCCACATAATAATAGTAATATTATTTTTGGTGCACTAACTTAAGAAAATTGATAAATAAAATTTTCCATCTTGTAAATAATTATTTTATCACCAGACGAGGTCTTGGTCTGTATGAGCTCATTGGTATTTATTAAATATCTGAATAAATATTTTATTCATAAATAAATATTTCATTCATATACTGGTGAATAAATATTTATTAAATATTGAATAAAAAAATATTTTTATTAACTTTTCAATGAATAAATATTTATTTAATTTATGCGATCAATGTAACTTGAATAAAATTATTCCTTAATCTTGAGAATAATATTTATTCCATTAATTAAAATAAAATATAATTTATTCAAGATCAACGAAAACACTTAGTATGTGAACCTCTAGGATTCTTTCTCATTTTAATTAGGCAGACTTTCCTAAAGTTCAAGATTATTATCTAGTAATGAGTCAAGGAATCTAAGAGAAATAAATTAATGTCACCATGATGACAACCATATAAAAACACTCACTATGTAATATAATAACTTTTTCACAATATCTCATCAATCAGGTTGCGCGATGGTGTCATCAACTTATTTTCTCGATATGTCTTTCTTTGACTATCTAAAACAAACACATGGTTACACTATGTCCATGGAATTTAGTTGATAGTTATATTCCATAAAATGGCTTAGATATCAACTCTCATAAAAATGGAAGGTACAAATACTTGTTTGACTTATCTATTAATGACATATCAATTGTGTTGTACCCAACACGCCCTACTTCCTTCCAAAATATGGTGTTATGGTTTTCATTTCTAAATCTAATTGTTTGAGTCATTAAATTAATCAATGATAATCTTAAATTATAAGGATCATTACATATTCTCACATATAAGAATATTTTATGACACCAAAACATGCAGAATTCTTACTGGAGAGTCTATTCTCATTATATCCCATCTTGGAGATTACCAAGTGTGATCTTTATGAGAAGAAGCTTCATCCACTTATGAGTACACACACCTAATGGTCTAAATACTATGTGTCCCATCATAGTACATTATCCAACCATGGGACTATATTAATAATATTGTCATAGTACTTAAAGGTTCTCATCATATCGAGGATTTGATATGGCCTTATCAATGCGACAAATACACTAGATAATTATCACATTAAAACTATGTAGAAAAATGAGCATTGTGTAATAATATGTTTAATTAATATTTAGGTCATTTAATATATATGTAATCAAAGTACAATAAGTTGGTCAAGGATACAAACTCTCACTTTTACTAGATCCAACTGCCTACAACTTTCAGTCCACTACACCTCACATGATAATCATGTTTTTGATGAGTCAAGGCTTTAGTTAAGGGGTCTTTCATGTTATCTTTCATGGAAATAATTCTCATTGCAGCCTCACCTCTCTAATAAAAATCCCACAAGATATGATACTTTCTCAGTATGTGCTTCATCCACTTATGTGACCTCAACACTTTTGTGAGAGCCACCGATTCAATATTATCCAAATATAATGTGATAGGATATTTACTTCTAAGTACCACATCAAGATCTTGGATGAATTTTTACATCTATACCATTTCTTAATCTACCTCATAAGATGAAATATACTCAGAATCCACTATAGAATTTGCAACCACATCCTGCTTTGAGTTCTTCCAGATCACAACACCTTTATTTAAAGTGAAGATGTATCACATTTGTGACTTTATATTATCTTTATTAGTTTGGAAAATTGAATCTTTATATCCTTTGATGACTAGTTCCTCATCTCCTCTATAGAACAGTAACATATCCTTAGTAAACCTTAGATATTTAATTATAATCTTGATTTCCATCCAATGGCAGTCACCTAGATCAGCTTGATATCTTACTACCACACTCAATGTGTGGGAAATATATAGCATAGTATATAACATAACGTACATGACTTATCCAATCACTAACCTGTATAGAATATTTTCCATTATATTTCTTTCTTCATGTGTCTGAGGACGTGTTTTCTTGGAAAGATGAATGTCATGTGACATTTGAAATAATCCCCTTCGAGATTGTTCCATACAAAATATCTTAAGTATCTTGTCAATATATGTACTTTTACATAGGACAAGAAACCTCTTAGATATATCATGATGGATCTTGATCCCAAGAATATATGTTGTATTTCCCATATACTTCATAGAGAATCATTTATTCAACCATGTCTTAATAGAATTTATGAATAGCATTTCATTTTCTATGAGTAATATGTCATCAAAATATACCATTAAGAAAATTACCACACTTTCACTAAACCATTTATATACATAAGAATCACATTTGTTCTTTATGAAACCAAATTCATTTATGGATTCATAAGAAAAATCTTCCATGACCTTGATGTTAGCTTTACTCCACAAATGGGTTTTTATAATTTTTATATCTTATTTTCATCCTTTGGAGTCACAAACCCTTTAATTTGTGTCATATAGACATATTTCATAAAGGTTCATGTTAAGGAAGGTTGTTTTAACATCCATCTTCCAAATCTCATAATCATGGTAATCTTTAATGGAAATTATAATTCTCATGGATTTCAGCATTGCAACTGGTTAAAAGGTTTTGTCGTATTCAATACCTTGATGATATTTTTTTCATTAGGTTTTTTAGCGTGGAATGGATTTTTCTTGTTGGGATACCATTTTCAGTTTTCCTAGAAACTCCCAATGGTTCCCCCATTTGTAGCTCAGTATAGACCATATTTCTAAAGGTCGATGGTAATTTGGGTTTTTAGGCCCAACGACTATTGGGGACTCACATTGGTTGATAGGATGGGAGGTCAGGCTCATTGCACCATTTTGGGGGGAACTATTTCCTACTTCAGTACTCTCGTATAGATATAATATATGTTTGTGTATCTCTTCCTAATATTGATATAGGAACGATTACCCTAAAAAATGATTCATTGGTTAGTTCTCTCATTAAACAACCAAAGGTAGTCTCATTGATGAACTAAGAGGAGTACCGTCTCATTAGTGAATCCATCTATATATATCTAAGGTTATTCATCCATCCCATTAACGGTGAATAACTACATTAAGTGTTGAAATCATATGACCAAATTCTTTGGAATGTGTTGCCATGTGAGGATGTGGTTAATATTCTAAGGAGCTGATTGAGCCATTATGAGGCATCCTACATATCCTGGTTATTGTAGGAATCAAAACCCATGCAGTACTTCATTAATCTCATGTAGTTTAGCATCATTTGGAGAGGAAATATGTGTGGGAACTGAGACGCTAAATATTTGAGCTCGGGTCTTAGGTAGATTCCCTACGTATCCTGGTTATGGTAGGAATCATAGTCATCATAGTTCAATTGATTGGGGATTATACATTGTGGATGTCAATAAAATTATGTAGGTTTATAGTTCATATGTAATGATCATTGCAACTCTCTGATTCCACATGATCCATGATCATTGTGAGAAACACTGGATAGCAAGTAACCAATTTCATTGATTTGAATAAGGGACATAGATACTGGGATTTCTTGGGATGATTATTATGGAACTCAAACCTTGAAGAGGCAGCCTATGTATCCTGAATATGGAAGGAATTAGATTCATCATAGTTCCCTTTATCGAGATTACGCAGTTAGGTTTCCCTTGTCACCATGGGGTGTATAGTGCAGATGACATGATTAGTGAAACTGCCTAATCCCATGTGAGATATGCTCTATGGGAGAAACAAGGGTTAGAAAGTAATCAATTTCATTTATTTGGATAAGGGACTTAGATACTAGGATCTCCCTAGATGATCAATATGAAACTAAAACCTTAAAGAGGTGGCCTATGTATCCTAAATATAAAAATAATCAGATTCATCGTAGTTCCCTTTATCAGGGATTACACACTTAGGTCTCCCTTGTATTTGGGGCTTACACATCGAGGCTTGATAGAGCTATCAAATCCTGGGATGCCCTTGTGACCTGACCTTCTTGTCTAGAGGGTGTTGCATGAACCAGTAGGATTTTCCTAGAAACCATCACATGACCAATCTGGACACATATGGGGGGTGTCGTAAGAGTCAGTGTGACATAGTTTGAATGATGTCATGTGTGTTAGCCAATATCTATGGAGGTCATTGAGAGACCCAGTTTTCATGTCTGAAGGGTGTCACGAATCTCGGGTGACTTTCCCAAGGGGTGTAATGGGTCTTAGTTGAATTTCCCAGAGGGTTTTGTGAGATCTTGGTGGCCATGCCCAGATGCAATAATGAGACTTGACTAATATGAAGTAACACCATTATATGAGCTAGGTGATGTATCTGAAGGTCTCTGCAAGGCTCTAGTGATAGACCCAAAGGGTTTCACAAGACCATGGTCGTGCACCCATGGGGACTGTGTGACATGATTTGACATGTCCATAGGACTTTTTCGTGTCCCAAATAGCATGATAAAGGAATGTCTTGAGATCTAGGTGATGTGTCCCAGTACTATCATATGTCCTTGTATGAATCACACAAAGTTGATGAGGGATAGAGATCATGTCTTTCATTTAAGTCTTCCACTTTTGACCTTGGTTCTAGCCCTTGTATAGTGAATTCCTTAGGTTTGTTTAGTATCAGTTTATTTTGAGTCTTGTGTGATCTGGAAGACACGTAGTATGTTCTCCGCACATCATTCCAATATCCCTTTGCGTGATCTATAAACGCTCACAAAAAGTACCTTATGTATGGTGCATGATTTCTCCATCTGTTCACCAGTATATTACCAGACAAAAGGCTACCATTCACATGATTGGTTTCTCTGAGAATTTTGCTTTGATGCTTGGGACTTTTGCGCTCATGAGTTTCCTTTGCGTAGTAGCTGGTGTATTTTTCATGATAGTGTGAGGAATTTATAGGCCTCACACCTCAGATGCTCATTGATTTGTGCATAATATCTAGCGTAGGTCTAGTCTAAAGTTATAAAAGTGGGCTAGCACCACATGGTTTTTTGAGTCCTTGTCATGGGTCATTCTGATTGCATCACCTGATTTTTAGTGGGCACAAGTCTCTTCCATCAACATTTACTTTATCAGATTATCTCCAATTAATGAAGACTTTTTTTATCATACAATCATGTCAAAATACATTTCACCTTTCCCAATGGACATTCCCAAGGTCCTTTGTGAGATTTTTATGCCTTGATAGAAACATTTCATAAGGTTAGGGTGGATTTTCCATGTGTCTTCACGAGGTCTGGTTAGATTTTCAGGAGGTCTCATGGGGTTGCATTGTGGAAATCTTAGGTGCGTCTCATATCATTTGGTAACTGTGAGTACCTCTCGCCTCCTCCATTTCTATCCCCTTTTCTTTATTTTACAAAGGTCAGTGATTATATGAGTTTTCACGAGTAATGCCTAGGATATTTTCTTGATTTTTTAATGATTCCTCGCATAACCAATATGGGTCATATGGGGGGTGTGAGTAATTTTGTGGATAGATCTATCTTTTTTCCTTAGAGAATCGAAAGGTAAGTGTGGAGTTTCCTGGACATGTCTAGGGACTTCTGTGTGGTGAGGCTAACAAGCCAATGGGATTTTACGAGATGAGGCAGACATGTCATTGAAGTCTCGTAGTGTCTTAAGGATTGCCGAGGTCATATCACATGTCCTCCAATGACTGTGAGCACCTCTCACCTCCTCCCCCTTTATCTTATTTGTTTTATTTTATGAATGTTTGGGGGGTCTTTCAATTTTTCTTGGATTTCACCAAGGAAATTTATCCTTTTGAATGATGTTGTGGAAGATGATCTTTACGAACATTAGGGGTTTATCAATTTGGATATTATTCTTTCTTATTTCTAGAGTAATTTAAGATGGTTTTTCAAGAACATTCCAATGAAAAACCATGTGACCTTGAGGAATTCATTCAAATTTCACCATGCGTCCATTGGCTATTTAAAGAGCCATTGTGAGAGTAGGAAGGTCTGTTGAAGGGGGATCCACAGGATTTGTCATAGGTTATGCTCTACATGTGAAGTATTTTTGTGACCATGAAATGGTCACGTGGTCAAGAGTCCCTTAGAATATCATGTGATACACAACTCTCAACTCCTTTTCTTTTTAGGGGAAGGTAATACCCCTATTCAAGTATTTATTCCTTTTTTATTTTTGTTGATGGTTATTTGGTGGGCATCAAAACTATTTAAACCCTTTTCAACCAGTCGTTCCTTATAGATATTGACTTGTCCTTCCATGTAAATATTCTTATTGAATACCCATTTTCAACCAATGGGATTTACATCTACTAGAGGGTCTACCAAAATCCATACTTAGTTTTTATACATGGAATCCATTTCAGAATTTATGGCTTCTTGCCACTTGGAAAATTTTGTTCCACTTTCTACTTCATTGTATGTTATAGGATCATTATTATCAACTAATGAATAGTCTCCATCCTTAGTGACTATAAAACCATAACATTATAGATCTCTAACCTCTCTTATACTCATACATAGTACTTGTGTCTCTAGAATTGTTTCTTCTTCCATGAGTCTTTGTGAAATCTATTACTATACCAATTATTGGGGGACTTGAGCCTTGACTTAATCAAAGTCTATCTTTCTCCAAATATCCCTTCTAGATATGTTCTCCCTCTCAAGGAATATGTAATTTATTTCCACTATAACCATTTTATATGAGGGTTGATATATGTAATATCCGCCTATTTCCTTGGGGTATCCTATAAAGGTACACATTGTGTCTTGGGGTGAAAGTTTGTTACCTAAAAAGGACTTAACAAATTCATCTCTTCCCCACACATGTAAATTTGATAATATAGTTTTTCCTCCACTCCAAAAATCATATATAATATCACTTATTGATTTAGTTGGTACATGGTTTTGTATATGTGCTATTTTTTGTACTTTTTATCCCCAAAAGGATAATGGAAGACTCACATGACTCATCATTGTTATCATTATGTCCAATAGGGTGTGGTTCCTCCTTTCTCTTACACCATTCCACTGAGGTATGTAAGGAGTATTGATTTGGAATAAGATCCCAAACTCTCATAAGTAATCAATAAATTCTTGATTAATATATCCTCCACCATGATCTAAGCGGAGTTTCTTAATATTCTCACCGACCAGGTTCTCAACTTCATTATTGTATTCCTTGAATTTATCAAAAGAATCTAAAGTATACCTCATTAAGTAGACATATATGTATCTACTAAAATCAACATTAAAAGTTATGAAGTATGATTACTCATTCCTTTCTTCAACAAGAAATGTCCCATAAACATTTGTATGAACTAATTCAAGAATCTCTTTAGCACTTTCAGCTTTCCCACAAAAGGGGGATTTGGTCATTGTTCCTTGTTAACATGTGTGGCATACACCAAGTTGTTTTAGTTCAAAAGAATCTAAATATCTATATTGATGTAATTTATTCAAGAACTTTTCATTTACATGACCTAGACAATGAGTCAAAAGTTGGGTGTGGTATGAGTTATGTGAAATAACTTTTTTATCAATTTTCATTACTTGGTTCATGTAATCCAATACATAAATACTATTATTTAAATGCGCCTTACTATAAAAAATTCTATATTTATAAAAGAAGAAATATTTATTCCAAAATTTGAAAATAAATCCATCTGTATCTAGTCTGAATACAGAATTAATGTTTTTGGCAAATGAAGGCACAAAATAAAAACACTTTAAAAACAAGATCATTCTAGTTAGAAACATGAGGTGGTAGTCCCTAATAGCTACAAAATAATGTTTATCTCCATTGAATACTTGTATATATACCTCCCCTTAGTCAATCCTTCTAAATCTACTAGGTTTCTATATTTGAATACATATGTGAGCACCAAAAGATTTATCTAATACCCAATTTGTAGAAACAGATAAATTGCATTTGATAACAAAGGCATGTGAAGCTTCCCATTTATTCTTTGGATGGGTGAAGTTTTTCTTCTAGTGGACCTTCTTTCCACATGTGAAATAGAAAAAAACATATTCCCTTTATTTCCCCTTGATAATCCTCTTCTTGGAAGGGAATGAAGAATCTTTGGGATTAAATATCTTTTCTTTTCCTTTCCTTTTATTCACCATAAGGACATAAGTCTTTCTATGCTTCATATCATTATCTACTTGGAGAAGAATATTGAGACAATATGGAAGAGACTTCTCAATGTTCTTCATATTAAAATTCACAAAAAGGATAGAGAATATCTTAGGGAGTGATTCCAGAATGAAATCAGTGCTCAGTTCTTTAGGGAGTTTAAAACCTATAACCTCTAGGTGTTTAATGTAGCCAATGAGTTTGACTACATGAGGCTGAGCTATAACACCCTCTCTAAGAATGATCTAAAAGAGCACCTTGGAAATCTCAAACAATTCCTATCTAGCTCTCTTCTATTAAATACCATGGAGATACTCAAGCATTCTATACATATCCATGTTTTCACAAGACATCATTAGTTCATAAGAAATATACAAATGCATCAAACATTGAACATCAACCACATCATTAATATAATATCATAGACTAGTAACTCTTCATCACTCGCATCCTTAGTACTCAGATTAATAAATGAGGATTCTAGCACGTAAGATTTCCATTCATGGCGTAAGACCAACTGAAGGCATATGTACCATTCCAAAAATTTACTACCAGTTAGAAGGTTGTATTTATACAATATTGATCATAGGGATAATGCGGATAAAGAGATTTCTATTTTATTATACAATAAAAATAGAATATTAGTGTTACTTTTATTGATTACAAATTGGGTGAGATATTGATAAATTAATTGATTTTAATAAATATATCACTATTTTATCAACTTCTAATAGCCCACATTATTTATGTGACTGCGAACTTGCATCCATAAAATAAATAATTGCATTGAAATAAATAATTAATTAATTAAATTAAATAATCATTAGATTTATCTAACTATTGATTTAATGAGAAGACATTAAATTAACCTTTAACCTAGGAGAAATAACTCCTTTTTTAGTCTTGGAATGATTTAAAACATTCCACATTTCCACCCATGTATTACCTGAGTTGGCATCATTATGGTTCCATCTCGAACCGCCTCCACATGACTTGGGATACTCCATTAATTAAATGTATTTATTACTCACACATAGGTGATGGGAACCAAAGGATTGGTTAAAATGGGGATGAAATAAATATATTTATACATGCATTTCCTACATAATAATGGAGCGATGGATGACACATATACCATCATATTTAATTTAATAATAAATAAATGGAAACTCGTGCAATAAATTAAATTAAAACATCCAAAGCATACACAGGTCTTAGTAAAGATCATGAAATGGCATACATGCTACGAATATGAAAAAGTGACCAGATAACAATCATTTCTTTATTTTTTTCTTTATTATTATGATAAACATGATTTTATTAATTAATTAATTAATTTTCTTTCATTTTAATGATCATCCGAACTTAATTGGAGATACCCATCATTTATGTAATTCATGGAAATAAATGGTAGAACCAATAATGACATATTTATTAAAATAAATTTATTGATCATTTAAAAAGGTATAAAACCCTTATTAAATTTTCAAACACACAATAGGTTTTAATTAATAAATTAAGGTTTTAATGTAGCAATTATCAATTTAATGTAATTTAATTATTCCATTAATTGGGGTAAAATATGATGTGTATAACCTAGTTACACACTGTGTACCTCAATTTCCATGTATATGAGTCACACGTATAGGGCTTAGATGTGTTAACTCATATGGATTACAATACATGTACATACAAGCTACATTCCATGAATCTGATTGTTGTGTGCCTGATTGGCCTGGTTAACAAACAATGTGCAATATATTCCCTTCCTATAATTAATTGATCAGCACATCCATGCTCAATGTGAATTGGTACATGGAGTGTTCCCAAGTACACGTTGTGTAACCCAGTTTTACCAAGAAAATATTTGGCTCTTCAAGATGGAATCTTTGGTCATTATTTATTTGTTCTTAAATCTCCAAGAAAATGAATCACTAAACGAACATGATTAATATGTTGATAACATGTTAATTCAAATAGGATTTAATAGTGAATAACATTAAATGAAAATCTAACCACAATTTTTCATATATAAAAAATAAAATAAATAATTATAAATTTAAACATGACCCCTATGATACCACTTGTTGGTTCCAAATTCAGTGAAAACATACGTTGGTGGGTGATATATTAAAATTTATTTTAATAATAATTACCTGAAACCAAGAGTAGGGATCTTGAACTTAAAATTTATAATTAATTTACTTAATATATTAAAATTTATTTTAATAATAATTACCTAAAACCAAGAGCAGGGGTCATTTAAAAAGACCCTTTCAGATTTCCTTCATTACACTGTGAGGATCCAAGGATAGAATCCATTTAATGGTGATCCACATATGTTCCAATGATCTCAAAGAAACACAACTTGATCTACAAGTTCTAGTATGGTGAATAAAATTTATTTCATTGACCATTATTTATCTCTCATTATTCGGTCTTGATTAAATCGCTCTTACACTTCTTGTTCTTGAGAGGGATAGAGAAGGAGTCGAGAGAGAATTGGTTGTGCACAAAAATTCTCTATTTTCAATTTTTAGATACAATACACAATAGACATAGACATCTATTTATAGAGTTAAGATCTAGATTAAAGTATTATTTAATTTCATGTTGGCCTTTAAATAACATTTATTACCTTTAATAAACCCCATGCCACATAATAATATTATTATTATTTTTCATGTGCCAACTTGGGAAAATTGATAAATAATATTTATCGTCTTGTAAAAAATTATTTTATCACCAGATATAGTCATGGTCCATTTGAACTCCACGGTATTTATTAAATATTATAATAAATATTTTATTTATAAATAAATATTTCATTCACATACCAGAAAATAAATATTTATTAAATATTCAATTATGTAAAAAATACATTTTTATTCACATGAAAATGAATAAATATTTATTTAGTTTACGTGATCGATATAACTTAAATAAAATTATTCCTAGTTCTTGAGAGTAATATTTATTCTATTAATTAAATTCAACCAGAATTTAATCGAGATCAATGAAAACACTTAATGTGCGACCCTCTAGGATTCTTTCTCATTGGCATTAGGAGGACTTGCCTAAAGTCCATGATTACTCTCTAGAAATGGGTCAAGGCACCCAAGGAAAAGAAATTAATATTGCAATGATGAAAACCACATACAAATGATTATTATGTAATATAATCTTGTTGTCACAATATTTCATCAAATAGGTTGCACGATGGTGTCAACAACCTATTTTCTCGAAATGTATTTCTTTGAATATCTAAAATAAACACATCATTAAAAATTGATATGAAATTAAGGTGATGGTATATTCCAATCAAAGGGTCAAGATATCAATTCCCACAAAGATGGAGGGGAAAATCATTCCTTGAATAATCCATTAATGACATGTCAATCGTGATGCACCCAACATACCCTACTTCTCACCAACATATGGTGTGATAGTTTTTGTTAATAAATCTAAGTATGCAAGTCATGACATGCATCAATGATAATCTTAAATTATAAGGATCATTACACATGCTCATAGATAGGAATATATGGTGACACCAACAAATGAATAATTCCTACTGGCGAGTCTTTTCTCATAGTATCCCGTATTGGAGATTATAAAGTGTGATCTTGATGAGAAGAATCATCATCCACTTACGAGTACTCTCACCTGAAAATATAAATACTATTTATCCCATCATAGTATGTTATCCAACCACATACCTATATTATTAATATTTTCATATCACTTCAAGGTTCTATCATGGCGGAGAATTGATATGACCATATCAATGTGACAAATACTCTAGAACATTATTACATAAAATCTATGTAGAATAATAAACACTATGTAATAAGATGTTTAATTAATATCCAAGTCATCGAATATGTATGTAATAAAAGTAAAATCAGTTGGTTCTAGGACACCAACTCTAACACAACTACTCTAATATTTTGAGTGCATGAAAAAAAATATCTATAAATTTCAAATTTCATGCTGGTGAAACCAATTCTCAAAGGTGAATATTGGCACACTATGACTAAAAATTCATTTTAGGAACCTTTAATTCCAACAACAAACTTTTTTGGGCAATTGTTTCATTAGAATACTTAAGGAAACTAGCACCACATATTTTTTGTTCATGTTGAAAAATATCAAATATTTTTTGTGTTTTCAAATGACTAGCTTAAAACATGTTCAGATGATACAGAAAATGATTATGTGGGATCTTTTCCCTTCTATAAAATTTATCCTTCATTTCCAGATATCAATTCTTCTCCAATACAAGCTCAAATGGTTGGAAGAATTCCAAGACACTGATCTTATGACTCAAGTAATCCTTTAATACTCCATTGAAACTCACACTCAACTGTGTGCTTTGAATGCCTAATGTCAATGCAATATTTATAAAATTATGTTCACATTTTTCCCTTACATTGTACATATCTTCTAACCAAGTCAATTTTTTATTACCGTACTCTATTTTTATTTTTTCTCATATTTCCTTAAATTTTGAATTCTCTGCAAACCCATACATGCATTTTTTTTAATTTTTCCATCAATATTGACTCATATTTCATTTTATGTCCTAATTGTTTAATTACATTTTGCATTAAGTTCCAAGTTCATAGGTTGTGTCCTATTTAGGTAGGGTTAAAGCAATGAATTTAGACATAACTGCATCTTGATCTATAAAAATTTTCTCAGGATTCTTTCCAATATGTAAATCAAAAAATCTACTAAACAACCAACTAAATGACTCTATTGTCTCATCATATAATAATGATTCACTAAAAATTACAGCCTTCTTATGATGTTTTATGCCTAAAAACATTCCCAAAGGCCCATGATCCTTGTTTGTGTTGAAGGTAGGGCTAGACATGATGATATCTCCAAAATTATTATAATCTACCTTCATTTGGGATCAACCCAACAAATATGAATAATTTTACAACACATGTCTAGTTGCACTAAGTATAAGAATGATGTGTTATACCTTGATTACTTCTCTAGGTATTGTAACATACCATAATCATCACCTAGATTCAACTCCCTCTATCTTTTTAACCACAAAATAATTCTATTATTCCACTCATGTATATCCAAGATTATCACGCCCATCTGCAATGGTTGTTATTAGTGAAAATGAATCAATGATCTTAAGACCATATTTATCATTTATATCAAACTCTAAACTTGTGCATCACTGATGTGTTGTTTTGACCTCATCAAATTCAATCACTCAGGAGAATTTACTGTGTGGTCATGCTCCTCAACAAGTTTTCTGTAATCATACTGCATATTGGACATGTAGAGAACTCCCATTCACACTGGAAAATTATTCCTTGTTTTGGAACATAGTTTTTTGAAATTGATATCATGTTTTTCTGATCTTCAGAATATTTCACTGCTATAGGTATACAATGTTGATGTTACTAAGATTTTATCCTTTTATATCTATTAACATACTGCTTTCATACACTGAAACCAATAATGAATTTTTAAGAAACATAAAATGAATAGGATTTAGACTCTAATTTAAAAACCATCCCAATGCTTGGTCTTTATGTAGCGATTTGTTTATAAATTCTATTAGATGGGGTGTTTTCTTCTATATATGTAACTTCATATCTATTGATGAAAATTTATGAATTGCAATTTGATTTTATAATGTCATCACTATTATGTTCTCTCGTGTAATAGTCATAAAAATTCTAGAAAGTATTCAAATATATTGAATTTATGTGTTCTTCATCATGTAAAGCATCCAGATTCAGCTTGATCATGCTCATTCTAACCTGTACAATTTATGTGCACAATTTTTCAGATCACCTTTGGTCTAGGATGGGGTTATTTATTTTGAATCAATAGGAAATTACCATTGTAAATTTCTAGTGCAAATATGAAATGGGAACTCCAAGTGGAAAAGTTCACTTTGATTCAATTTTAAATTTTGACACCAAAATACTAGATGAAATTTACACATTAAATCAGTTGAAAATCAAAAATCACTTCTTCTGGATTTTTTGAAAAAATCAACTGGGAATTCCAATTGCGAATTCATAGTGAGAATATCTAGTGGAGATGTAATTTGAGAATTCTTTATAGAAATTCATGGTGGAATTTGTAGTGGAAATAATTAGTGAAATATCTATAGGTTTTTCTTCGAATCAATTAGGAATTTAATGTGCATGTAAATTCTCATTGGGAACTGACATTGGGAATTTCTAGTGGAAACTCCCAATGGAATGTCCAACTATAAATTTTCAATTTTATTTTGTTTTAGATTTCAATCGAGATATAAATTTACACTTTAAATAAATTTGAAATTATAAACTACTTCTTACGAAATAATTAAAATTTTCAACTGATAATTGAAACTATGAATTCACAATGTGAATTTATAGTAGAAATGGAATTTTGGAATTCCTTTTGGGAATTCACAGTGAAAATTAGTAGGGGAAATTACCAACGGAAATTGAAGGTGGAAATTCATTGTGGAAATTCATAGTAGAATTTCTAATATAAATTCCCTTTATGTTAAGATTATAATCATAATGATAAACTAATCATTTTTTGAAAACTTTCTATGAAAATGCCCTTTGAAAATATAGTATGACATGCAATTTTTTAATGGAATGTATAAGTGGCTTATTACAAGGTTGGAGAAGTAAAAATACAACAAAGAAATCCAACATCAGCTATTCTATTAGTTTGTTTCTCTCAGTGGGAAATATTATGCAGCAAAAAAACAGACCAGTGCTAACATTTTACCGGTATTAGCACCCTCATGCCTGATGGTTATCATCTCAAGTTTTTTTAGGGTTTCACAAATGCATCCCATGAGGGATAAAATGAGGGATTTTCCAAGGGGTTCATCGATGGATTCACCAAAGAGACACACTGGTATCATTGCCATCGTGCCCGACCAAGAAAAATTTCTCATTGGTTCGGCGGAAAATAAATTAACCCGCCTTTTTTATTTATGTTTCCCATATTAATTTTTATTTGTGAATGTCGTAAGGATAAGTATTTGACAAGATAAGAGATGAACATAAGATAATATTAATCATTGGAACCTAGGACAAATATCCAAAGCCTAATATAGATCACATGTTACCACTATGCACATCCCAATAAAGGGTATTCTGCGAGAAATATTCTCCACACTCATATTACCCATCCTAATAATGGGAATTCCTTCATTCTATTCTCTCCTAACCTTTATGTTCTTATTGTTCGTGTTGTCCAAAACACTTAAATCCATCACCAATAACTCAACACCTAGGTTTCCTCCTAGACCACCTAAGTTTCCCATCCTCGGAAACCTCCATAAACTTTTGGGGACTTTATCCAATCATTATTTAATTGATTTGGACAAGAAATATAGACCATTTATGCATCTTCAGCTAGGAGAGTTTTCCACTGATGGTGTTTATTCACCAAAATATTCCATGGATGTGCTTAAAAATCACAAAACCCCCTTTTCAGATAGTGTTGGGAAAGAAGGAAAAGAGACGAATGTGCAAACAACTGAAAATAAAATGTGCAGCGGAAATAAAATATTTCCATCCAAACAATGGTGGACGTGCAACAACCCCATAAATAAATATGCAGAATATAAAATATTAACACCAGAAATTTTTACATGGAAAACCCAATGAGGGAAACCCATTGGAACTAATCCATAAATAGGTATCCACTAAAATCAAGAGGTACATGATAGAAACTCCCAAAAAATGGAAGGGATCTCAAAAGTAATAATTAATAATAAAAGTAGTGAATCAAATACTAAGTGTAGGAAAAATGATCGTTGATCAAAGGAGATCACCAAATAGGATTTTCTCTCGGCATTGTTGGTGTATTGAAATGTCTTGTCTCTTCCTCCTTATATAGATAAAAATAATCCACATAAAATTATATCTATGCATAAAAAGCATGTCACCGAGTGAATTAATTCATGTGGTCTTGACCTACATGGTTTTCCAATTGAGGAGGCTCCCAACAAACTCCCCCTCCAAATGAAGTGGGGATCACCGCCAAACCTACAATTAGTCAAAAAGTCTCAAATTTTCCTCTGGGAAAACTCTTGGTCAACATGTCTAGCTCATTTTCATTAGTGTGGATCTTCTCAATCTCAAATTGTATCAAATCAAGGATGTTGAATATCCAATGATATTGAACATCGATATGTTTTGATGTACCATGAAAAGTTGAATTTTTTTCCAAAAAAATAGCACTCTGACTATCAAAAAATAAAACATACCTATCCTGATTTAAAATGAGCTCTCAAATAATATTTTTCATCCACAACAATTATTTTCACGCCTCATTAGCTACAATATACTCTAACTCAATGGTAGATAAGGCAACACATCTCTATAATCTAGACTTCCAAGATGTAGACCCCCCTACAAAAGTGATAAAATAGCCTAAAGTGGACTTCCTATAATCAATGTCTCCTTCCATATCTAAATCTGTAAAGCCACAAAGCATAGGTTCCCCTTTTCCAAAACACAATCTCAAATCAAAAGTATGAAAAAGATAATGAAAAATATACTTCATTACTCTATAATGATCTCTGCCAGTATTTTATAGAAAATGACTGACCACGCCAACTTCATGGGATATATCAGGTCTAGTATATACCATTGTATACATCAAATAGCCAATGGCAGATGAATAAGTTGTTTTCTATATCTCCTCTATAAGTTCATCAGTAGGAGGTGAATGACCGGTACTGAGCTTAAAATGTAAATCAAGAATAATACTAACCAATTTCTCTCTATCCATAGAAATTATCTGAAGAAACTTCTCAATGTATCTCTCCTAAGATAACCATAATTTCTTGGCCTTCCTGTCACAAGAGATCATCATGCCAAGAATCTGTCATGCTGGCCCCAAGTCTTTCATTACAAAAGACTGAAAAAGATCATTTTTTAATCTGTCAATTCTAAAAGTATCGTGGCCAACAATGAGCATATCATCAACATAAATAAATATTATAATAAAATCATCATTCATAAATATATAAAAAAAACATAATGATCAGAATATGTCTTCCTAAAACCCTGATAAGAAATGACAGATTCAAAATTCTTATACCACTACCTTGGATCTTGCTTCAAACCATACAAACTCTTCTTCAACCTATAGACATGATTTTCTTTACCTGTTTCAACAAAACCCTCTGGCTGCTCCACATAAATATCCTCCTCTAAATCTCCATGGAGGAAATATGTCTTCACATCCATATACTCAATATGCAGATCCAAACTAGTAACCAAACCAAGAACAACCTGAATGGAAGACATTTTGACAGGTGATAAAATATCATCAAAATAAATACCTTTCTTCTAATAGAAGACTTTAACAACTAACATTTCCTTATATCATGGAACATAACTAGATTCTTCATTTTTAATATGATAAATCCACTGATTTTGAAAATCTCTCTTACCAGTCGGTAAATTCACCAACTCAAAAGTATGGTTATCATGCAATGATATCATCTTGTCATCCATTTCCATAACCTGTTTGTCTTTTTGTTCACTTTCCATTACCTCATAAAAAAAATTTGATTCTCCCCCTTCAGTGAGGATCACATACCCACCAGGTGAATACTGAGTAGAAATGGTACGAGGAGGGAATGACCTCCAGAGTGGAACTTTGGGTTCATTAATAACCCCTAGAACCAGATCATCAAAAACAAAAGGTGTATTGAAATATAAACTCTAACCTATTCACCTGAGCATCATTTTGTACATCAATGAAAACATTAGAATCAATAATATGATGTAAATGTGAATCAAAACCTAGATCAAGACTTAAAAAACCATTAGAAGTTGGAGAAGCATATTTTTCTCCCTTATCAATGTCTGTAATAGTCAGATCCTCCTTAAACACTGCATTATATCTTCACACAAGTTTCTTCAAAACAGGGTCACAAAACATATACCCAAACTCTTTGTGTACATATCTAATAAAAATACACTAGCGTTTCTTACCATCTAGCTTCGATCTCTCATATATAAGCACAAAAACGAAAGCCTTGCAACAAAAAACATGCAAGTGATCATACCTGATCTCTTTTCCATAACAAAACTTTTCAGGAGTGTTTGTCTTAAAAGAAACCACATGTGATAAATTGATAATATAAGTATTAGTAAGTAAAGCCTCACCCCAAAAATGTTGAGGCAACTTTGCTTCTGAAATAAAAAAAAATCCTTCTAACAAAGTCTTATTCATCTTCTCAACTACACCATTCAGCTGAGGTGTCTTGGGAGGCATATTCGGATGCCAAATACCTTCCTTCCTGCAATACTGATCAAATGGACCACAATAATCTCCCCCCATTGTTAGTGAAAATACATTTTAATTTCATGAATGATTCCCTCTCAGCAGAAACATGAAATTGCTTAAAATCACTGAGAACCTAACTTTGGGAATTCAAAACATAAACACAAAGCTTATGTGATTAGTCATCAATAAATGTAAAAAAATAAAGACCGCCACTAAAGGTATTATATTTAAAAGGACCACAAACATCCTAATGTACTAATTCAAGTACATGTGACTTCAAGTGTGGAGGCTGACTACTAAAACTCACTCTACTTTGTTTTCAATCCATGCAATGATCACATGTTTCTAATTTGACACTCTTAAAATCTGGAAGAATATTTCTCCTAGAAAAACAATTGATCCCTTTCACACTGATGTGACTGATCTTCTTATTCTATAACTTGGAGGAAACACTGCACTCAACAACACAAGCAGTATCACAAGAAATAGAATCTCTAGTCCAGTACAAACCTGACTGTTTCTTCCCTCAAGACACAATCAAAGAGACCTTAGAAATATTCCATTGTAAATCACCAAAATTACTAATAAACCCTTCATAACCAAGAATGATTATAGAAATAAGATTCAATAAAACCACCAGTGCATGTCGGACATTCTTCAAAATCAGCTTACTTCATGTACTAGTCTCTAAACAAACATTCCTGAGACCTACAACATCATCATGACCATCATTGAACATATTCAGAATACCAAAATTACTTGGTTTGTAATATATAAATAACTCCTTCCTTAATGTCACGTGAAAATAGGCACCACTGTCAACAACTTAGAAATAATCATCAGAAGCAGTATTAATGGAGTCATAAACTATAACAAGATCACCCCTATAGAGGTGGCGACATTATCATCTCCATCACCATTTTTATTCTATGGATTTTCCTTCATTCTATTCTCTCTTTTCAGTTGGTAAAAAAATTCTTATCATTCCCCATCTTACCACAATGATGACATTCAAAATCTCTCTACTTTAATTTGGTTTTGCTTCTACCTCTGCTCTTACCTCGACTGCTCTGTCCCTAGTCCTATCTTCTACCCCTATTCTTTATGACTGAAAGATCTAAAGAATATTTCTACTGAGTATGTCTCTTGACCTCTTCATTTAAAACATTATACTTAACAAAACTAAATGTCACACCACCATTATGAGTATAACCAATTAGAGTAACATGTAAATTCTCCCAATAATCGGGTTAAGTGTTAAGCAACAAAAGAGCTAAAACATCATCTTCAAAATTGATACCCATTCCAAAAAACTGATAAAAACATCCCTGATATTCACTTAAATAGTCAAAAATACACGTACCTTATTTGTACCTCAAATTCCTCATTTTTTTAGAAGAAAAAATTTATTATTTCCCATCTTGGAAGCATAGGTCATCTCAAGATTCTCCCCCAAAGTTCTGGTGTGAGGGATGTTGACAATGTGGTTCATCACATTATCTTAAACCCATTGGAAAATAAATCCACAAACCATCTCATGCTCAAATTCCCATTCTTCATCTGAAATCCTTTCTAGATTCTGGGTATTAAACACTGGAAGAAGCATTCGCTTGACAAAAATAAGATCCTTCATTTTAAGTCACCACATATGGTAGTTGGTACCATTCAACAAAATCATCTAACTATAATTGGCCTCCATAATAAATATGAAATAAAAAACCAAATCCTATGATACCAGATGTTGGGAAAGACGGAAAAGCAATGAACACACAAACAATTGAAAAGCGAACGCACAATGGAAATAAAATCTTTCCCTCCAAAAAAAGGTGGATGCGCAGTGACCCCAAAAATAAATATGCAGAATATAAAATGTTGAAACTGGAAATTTTTATGTGGAAAACCCAATGAGGGAAAAACCATGGGACCTAGTCCAGAAAGAGAGATCCACTAAAATCAAGAGGTATATGGTAAAGACTCCCCAAAAATGTAAGGGATCTAAAAAGTAATACTCAAGAATAAAAGTAGTGAATCAAAGACTAAGAGAAGGAAAAATGATTATCGAACAAAGGTGATCACCAAATGGGATTTTCTCTTAGTATTGTTGGTGTATTGAAATGGGGGTTCAAACCCCATGGGGCGCAGGTACTGTAGCAGCACTGTAGGGCTACTATAGCAGCCGAGATACTATTGCAATGGCGGTACTGTAGCGGCGGCAGGGGAACTGTAGTGGCGGCGGGTACTATGCGGTACTGTAGCAGCGCGGTACTATAGCAGTACTATTCATAGAATGGATCTTGGGCCTAAAATTTGGGCCAACGGGCTATGTAATGGGCTAAATGTCCACTGGGCCTACGAGCTTTGTAATGGGTCTCCCTCTACCCAGTTAAAGAGGTCTTTGCTTTACTTTAATAATAAAAATGAGGCTTCGGCCCCAACCTTTTAAAAAAAATGCCTTATCGCTACCTCCTTATATAGGGAAAAATAATCCATTCCAAATTATATCTCCATATCAAAAGCATGTCACCGCGTCAAAAGCATGTCACCACGTGAATTAATTCACATGGATTTAACCCTCATGGTGTGCCAATTGAGGAGGCACCCAACAGACAGGCCTCATCTTGTTGGTGCAAATATTTTCAGTTATTGTTGTGTTAACATTGGATTTTCACCATATAGTGATTATTGGAGGTGAATGCGTAAATTTTGTCTATCTAAACTTCTAAGAATGAAATGTGTTCAGTCATTTCAATAAATTAGAGAAGATGAGGTATCTAATTTCATCATGATGATTTTCGAGATAGCTAAAACATCATCTTCATTTAATTTTAGAAGATAAATTTATTTGTTAAATTATGGCATCACAGCTAGAATAGCTTTCGGTAAAAAGGTCAAGGACTAAGAAGCATATATTTTGGTTATAAGGGAGTTTTTTCAATACCTAATTTGCTTCAATATTCCTGATTTATATCCTTCCATGAAATGGTTCCTCCATATTAATGGTGTGATGTAAAATATGGTAAGGTTACACTGTACAGAAGATGTGATCCTAGAAAACATTGTTTCGGAACACAAATAACTTAAAATTGAGAAGAGAAATTATGGGGTACAAGAAGATCTTGTTTATGCCCTTCCAGAAGTTCAACAACAAGGGGGGACTTGAAATTAAGCAATAAACACATCAAAGAAACAATCAATGTAAGTTATACTATATACCTATTTTCTTGGTCCAACTATCATTTCCTCATATACCCTGAATCATTCTTTTATAGGACATCTTTAGTGCAAGGAGCAATACATTGTCCACAATAATAGAATAGAAAATTTTAGAATTGGTAATAAATCTAATCATGATGGAATGATTCCAAAAAGAGGTGAGAGGGGTATTTTAAGGGAAGGGAAATACAGATGATGTAGGGATTCGTGAACTAAAATACTTGAAATATATAATCAAAGTGACCTTGAGGTTGCACCCACCTGCTTCGCTGCTACTTTAAATAGAATGCAGGGAGAGATGCGGGATCAATGGGTATGATATTCCTCCAAAGACAAGGCTGATTGTGGATATGTGGGTGATTGGGAAAGACTCCAAGTGTTGGGAGGATGCTGAGAGCTTTGAGCCAAAACAATTTCTAAATAGTAATATGGATTACAAAGGAATAGATTTTGAGTTCATACCATTTGGGTCAGGGAGGATGATAAGTCCTAGGATTGTGTTTTCTATGGAGAGTATGGAGTTTCTATTGGCACAACTACTATTTTCATTTTGATTGGAAGATTCCTGGTGGAAAGAAACCTAAATTATTAGATATGACCGAGAGTTTTGACATTGTGGTTAAAAGAAAAGAGTATATCTACTTAATTCCCATCCTCCATCAACAGGACTAAACTATATGAATTAGTAAAGTTTAGTGCGGATGAAGTTGTGGGGATCCTAAATGTATGTTGTGTTCAAGGTAATGTTAGGTTTTGAATGACATAACTAATTTTTTTCTCATTATTATATGAGTAAAATGACCATGTAGTATTTATATGAAGCGATTGAAGCTCTTACATCAATTCTAGAGTTATCAAATGATGACTACATTCATGAAAAAGGTTAAGTAAGATCATTCAAGTTGGTAAACCTTTTTTCCTATAATTACAGCTCACTATTATTGGATATGTTTTCAATAATCATTTATATGATTATTAAAATTCTAATAAATATTTAATTTTTTTAAATTCATTGACTCGATTGAAGAAGGGAGGAGATAATGTGACTCATGGTTCCAGTGTTACCAAGTACCCTTTAAAAGCCAAAAATGGGTACCAAGTTGTGGAATCAATAGTTGTACATCTTCCCATAGGACCCAATAGGTTCCTAGAACCCTATCAACATGTACCTGATGGTAGTTAAAGAGAATCAACAATATATTTATTTCACTAGTGGGTACCCAGTGATTTTGCATTGTGTTCCCATTGGTTTTAGATATGCATTCCCTTGAAACTACTATATTTTGGTATTTTCAAGTGAGATTTTTTTATAAAGTGTGAAATATTCTATATCATTACAACTTTATTAAGCTCGAAATAATATTATTTTTCCACTCATATTAGTGATGGGTAACCAATTTTTTATGATTTGGTTGGGTGAGATTAAAGGAATATGAAAACGAAATTAAAGAAATAGATTGATTTTATCAAATGTGGAAATTATTTATATTTGAATGGTATTAATTTATTAAGGTGTTTTGGATGATTTGTTTGTGAGTTACACTCCTAAAGAAGTGAGAAATTTGAAGGGAATCTCTCTGAAAATTTAAATAATATGTTTAAAGTGTTGAATTTAATATTAGCGTGCATAAGTTTGAGGAAGAATTCTACTTTCTGAATGAAATATTTTTCTTCATGTGGTGTGAACAAGATTTTATTTTAACAACTAAATTTTCTCTTTTAAAAATCCAAAAATAATTAGTGAGAACACCACATGTCAGAATGATGTGAGGTTAGTTTATTTATGTCCCAAATAAATCAAAAGTTGTTTTCCTACAGTTTCACAACAATTTGAGCATGTTTTCTCTGATTTGGGCATGTGACATATGTCTGAAATGTCACTTTCAAATTGAAAAGGACACACTTTTGGTCATTCTAACCACAACGAGAGCCAAAATATCATATGGTTTATTCCTACAAGAAAAAAATGAATCAATGATTGTTTTCTTAGAGTTTCATGATAATTTGATCTAATTTTCTAAGAATTGAGGAGTTGACACACATTTTGAAATAACATGTCACTTCTGAAATAAAAACATGTGTTTTCAATACTCCCAGCCACACTATGTTTCAAAATGATGTGAGTATAATTAATACATGTCACAAATGAATCAATAGTCATCATCCTTTAGTTTCACAACAATTTGAGCGTGTTTACTTGTAATTGATCATGAGACACATGTTTTGAACTAAAATGTCACTTTTAAATTGTAAAATCCATACTTATAGTCATTCTATCGAAATTATGAATTAGAATGAAATTAAATTTTCATGATAATCCAATATCATTTTCTTAGAATTCAGTTTGTAATTTTTTTTAACTAAAATAACACTTTCAATTAAAAACATGCATTTTCACTCATTCTAATAACATTATTTATTAGAATGACATGAAGTTCATTCCTACATGCCAAAAAATAATCAAAATTCAATTTCATATAATTTCATGAAAATATGAGCTCGTTTTCTTGAAATTGATGATGTGATGCATGTTTTGAACTAAAATGTTACTTTTAAATTACATAAGACACACTTTTGGTCATTCTGATCACCCTGAGATTCAAAATGATGTACAATTCATTATTACATGCTAAATGATTGTTTCCCTATTTTTTATGATAATACGATCTAATTTTCATGAAATTGATCATGTGGCACACATTTTGACCAAAAATGTCACCTATAAAATAAAAACATGATTTTTCAATCATTCTGACCACACCACATATCGGAATATCATGTGGTTCATTTAAAATGCCATAAATGAATGAAAGATCATTTAAATATAGTGTCATGATAATTTGAGTGTATTTTATATGTTTTTAGTATGAAACATGCATTTTTTCACCTCTAGAAAGTTGAAAAAATTCACTTTTGGTTATTTCGACCACATCACATTTCAGAATTGTTAGAGATTCATTACTGGATATAAAAAATTAACCAAAATTAATTATATTATAGTTCTATGATAATATGATTGTTTTTTCTTAGAATTCAACATGTGACAAACGTTTCAAACTAAAAATGCCACTTTAAAATCAGAAAAGACACACTTTTGGTCATTTTGACCACACCGAGAGTCAAAATTACATGTAGTTTATTTCTATATGCCAAAAATGAATTAAATTTTATTTTCCTAGAGTATAATGAAAATTCAATCTCATTTTATTTGAATAGTTCATGCAACAAACATTTCAAACTAAAAATTTCATTTTTAAATTAAAAACACATGTTTCCTATCATTCTAACCACAGCTCACATAAGAACGACGTGTTATTAATTCATACACACCAAAAAAGAATCAATAGTTTTTTCTCTATATTTTCATGATAATATGAGTGAATTTTATTAGAATTGAGCATGTGATGTAGTTTTTTAACTGAAATGTCGCTTTAAAATTATAAAAGATACACTTTTGGTCATTTTACTACACCGAGTGTCAAAATAAAGTGTGATTCTTTATTATAAGGAAAAATAAATCAAGGATTGTTTTCTTAGAGTTTCATGAAGATCCAATCTCATTTGATTGAAATTGAGCATGTGACACTCATTTTCAACTAAAATGTCACCATTAAAAGAAAACACACATTTTCATCCATTTCAACCACAACACGCATCAAAATTATGTTTAGTTTATTTCTACATCTATAAAATGAATTAAAGACCATTGAATTAGAATTTCATGAAAAATTGAAGAATTTTTTCTCAATTTTGAGTAAGTGACATGCATTTTGTATGATTTAAAACCTTAAAATGGAAAAAATATGCTTTGGCCATCTTGACCACACTGTCTGTCAGAATGACATGCAGTTTATTCCTACATGAAACAAACAAAACAATGATTTTTGTTGGCCTCCTCTAGTTTTAATGCTCACAAATCATGCTTAACTATGATAATTATGATTTATTAAGATACATTGTGTTTAATCATGTTCAATTATAATATTAACCTCTAGTGTTAATATTTACATCATAAAACAACATTAAAAAATTTGGTTAAGTATGAGCTACTGATACTTGTACTATCGATAGAAAAGTCACTAATACATGATATAACAACAAAATAAGCTACTAATGAGTTGAGTCACCGACATAGAAACTCATAATTTCACTAAGTATAAGTTACTGACAGCCTGACCTACCGATAGCCTGACCTACTGACATCCAACCTACCAACAGAGTGACTGACCGACACTCAGAATTTCTCTAAGTATGTGCTACTGACATCTGTGTTACCGACACATCACCTATAGACAGCCGAGATACTGACACATCATCTACCAATAACTCGATTGACCAATGCAAGTTCAAACTATCGATAGAAATGATCTACCAATAGAATGAGCCATTGATAAAATGATCTATCGACAGCATGTGACACCGACATTTTGAGCTACCGAAAACCTGAGTTATGGATAATCGGTATCTTAAATTTGAATTTACCTTTAACAGTCATATTTATGAAATTTAGTACTTCTTATTATATTAATGATTATTTTTATCTTTTGTAGAAAACTTTTAATGATGTTAGGGACCAGTACGAGGTATGAGGTACCAGAGAACATGATGCTTGTTTGTATAAAGAGAATATCTAGATCAATAAGAAAAAGGGAAAAAAAGAAACAACCTGGTAGAAACTATTCTTGGAAATTATATAAAAACACAAGATTTTCCTACTATTCATACTCAAAGAAACTACTAAGAACCAAAAGTCTATAAATATCTGCAGCGAAAACTTAGAGGACAAGAATACCTTGAGGAATCTTTTACCTCACTTGTAATGGAACACAAAAGCAACCACAACTCTCTATTTTGATATCTATTTTGGGAAGGTTACTCCAGTTTCACTTCTACCATATTTAAGGAGTCCAAGATCCTCATAAAACATAACATATAACATTATAAACTCTTCTTATCTTTTTTTCTATACTTGTGTACTTTATTTTACATTTCGACCAGTGTGTGTCTCTATTTTTAAACACACAATGACTCATGTGCTAAACTAAAATATAATTAGATATCTTCACAAACCATCACATTTATAATCCCAGGAAAATAGAGGAAGAGGTCTCTATGTGGCATGTCTATTTGTTTTACACTCTTATGAAAACTATGGAAGAGGTCTAGTGACCTGGATAATTTGTATACTATTGTTACCCTGATCTAGGGTGTGGATCATTTTTATTTAATATAAACTACTTGGTGGAAGGTGATAAACAAGTGGAGAGGATTAGGTCTCTGATTGAGACTGAACCTCTTGTTTAATTCTTCTGTGTAATTTCAAGTTTTGTTTTCTATGTTCTAATTACTATTTCAGAAAAATTAACTTCACATTGATAATTAATATTACATAGTGTTTATATCATAATTTTTTTAGAAAATTGATTTCAAATTTTAAGATAATAAAGTATATTGTTTTAACTAAAAACTAATCAATCATTGAGAAATATTTTGAATAAACAAAACATTTATAAATATTCTACTTTGGTTAAAGAGGATGTTTTGTTTTAAAATGGGGAACTTTTAATTAATTTTTAAAGAATGGTTTTAGACAAAAAAATTAATAGGAACTCAATTCACCCCCCCCCCCTCTTAAGTGTCTTACTCCGAACAACATTTGGTATCAAATGTTATTTGAAAAGTTTTTAAAAAAGTCTTTTTCAACTATTGTAACACCCCGACCCTAGTTACCCAGAGTCAGTGCATTATTGCATAACATTGGCATGATCATAAGGGATCAAATCCCGAAATACCAATCATTTTAGTAGCCATGGAAGTACTAGATACAAACATAAGTTTTACATTATATTATGAAATGAAAAACAACAACATTGTGTCACCTTTGAACACATTAATCTCCCTTAGACTATCCCTGTAGGTCATTTATAATATAATTCTTTGCATCCTAGGAAAAATAAAACATAGAAAGGGGTGATCTCAGGTGCTCGATAAGGACACCAATATAGCGGAAACTTTCATAAATAAGCATAAACATTTAAGGCAATGTATAAGACTAAAACACAAGCCTTTTAAACTTAAAATTCAGTATAATATGGAAAAGATAAATCAAATAATGTCATTTAATTATTCACATGTATATTTTACTAGTAGAATAATCACATGTAATATCAATATCCAATTTCATAATGATGGAATGCATAATGTCGGACATCATAACCACATAGTCAAGGCCTCGTTCCAAGACTACAAAAAAGATTTTGTCAAGGCCTTGTGCCAAGACACTAGTTTGTCTCATGAGACATATCGATGCATCAAGGAGCTATAGCTTGCTCCACCCGTCACTTACTAAGTCCAATGCATTCCTCATATGAAAAGGTTGGAACATAACATAAACATTCATATTAAAACTAGCATATGAAATGTTAATACATTAACCATAAACCATAAATGGTATAAAAATAAAACATCCACATTCAAACATATCACAAAACCTTCAATAAAATATGGAATATTGTATTATAATAAATCAACTTCAAACAAGTATAAAATCCATCAAAGAATGTTGACATAGATAAAATCAAAACTATTTTAGGTAAATATCTATTTATTTTGAAATAATTTAAAAGTTACATAATTAAAAAATAAAACGTTTATTTTGAAAATATTATTATAATATTTTAAGGGAAGCTTTGAAGATGTTATAATGGAAAAAAATAGACGCATCCACCGTATACTTTAAAAAACATTCTTTCCTTAATTTTGTCGAGAAGGTCATAAAGGATATTCTTTAGAAAATGACAGAAATATTCCTTTATAAAAATTTTATAAAAATTAAAAAAATGGTATAAATAACTTTAACCCATATTATAGGAAATAGTAAAAATGTTTTGAAATAAATTTTTAAGAAACACTGATGTGGATGATAAAGAGGTCACAGTAGATACTCACGTATAAACAACCTCAGATAATGAAGAGATTGTAGAATTAACCCTTACCTTGTACTTTTCCTTGGTAAAGGGTATGTTAAAATCCTATATAATAGTTAAATTATTGTTATTAAATTATACAAGAACCATATACATAAATATTATATTATATGTGATCTTCTAATATTGCTTTGTTAATAATATTTCAGTAGTATCATTGTTTCAGGTGTTAACTGATTCGTTTTCCTTTATATGTTTTCTTACATAAGTCGTGTTTTATATGGCTAGGATGTATTTGATTCACATACAAAATGATATTAAGTTCTTAAACATTATTTTTATTCATAAAATTAAAATTATTCTTGAATGGTTATGATGGGTAATGAATCTCATCGCGTTTGTGGAGAGGGTAATCCGTACGTACGCACGAGCGACAATACCATTATATTGATGGTGAAATCATATGTAATTGGATGGTATATCATATATAAATAATAATTAACATGTTATATTTATTATTTACATCAATTATACTCATTATTATACCCATCCAAATAATAAAGTGTTGAATAACAAACTACACCACGATGTGGAGACGGTAAGTCGTATGTACGCTTGTATGGTGTCTTTGTCATTTATAGGATGGATAGAATAATGAATATGGTTGTACTATATTTATAATAACATAAAAGTAAGTATTAGGTACTGGAGTTATTATTTTTCTATTGAAACAACAAAGAAAGAGGAAGTGGAAGAAGAAGAAAAGGACTTTGAAAGAGGTAATGAAATTATTATCTCTTCTTCGGGTTCTTCCTTTTGATTTGCTCAAAATGGATCTTTAGGATGGATTTCTGATTAAAGTAATGCATATAATTTTAAGTGAGGTTAGTTGGGAGGATATTTGAGCGGGGGTTGGTCGAGCCAAATGGCTTTGGATGTGTGATTTTGAGAGAAGGTGAAGTACCCTTTTATAAGAGAGGTGAGGGTCACTTTAGGAAAAGCTTGAAATATTATTTTATTATACAATCATATTCAGTTTATAATGGCTCCAAAAGGATTTATTTATAGTTTTAAGGTGGGGATGGGTCGAAAACATCTCAAACAATAGGTTTTACATAGGTTTAGGTCACCATATTAACCTTATCTTTTAGATTTAACTCTTAGTTAAATAGTTTAACTTTTACCATGTGTTCTTGTATTATTATAATAAATGGTTAATAAACTTACTATAAAAAGATAAGAAAACCACAAGTGGTTCATTATTGATATATCTAACATTATTTAATTCCTTTTACCAAACCTTAGATTTTTAGTAATATTATATCAATTAATAATATAGTATTTTTTTTAAAACTCATTTATGTGAATTTTGACACTATTTGGTATTTGGTTTTTGTAAAAGTCATAACAACTTTATCATTTCGAAAAAAAATTATTTCATCAACCCAAACATGTCATATTAACCTAGAAAATTATTATAATACATAAAAATTCTCAATTTACAATTATTTTAATATTTATAATATCAATTATTTTAATCTTTCAATAATATGCTAATTAGCGCATCATCATTGTGTCATAAATAAATTTAATTATTTAATGTATAAAAATTATAAATAAAATAAAAATATGTAGGAAATATTTTTATATTTATAATGAATATTTATAATTGAATTTATCTTATGTATAACCCTATATTAAAAATGTTTTAGTTTATAAAAATTTGAATTTAACACTTTTAACTCTTCTTTAAATAAAATAATAATAAATGTCCTAATCTAATCAAAGTGGACCAAAAGGATAATATTTTATTCCTAAGGTTTATTTTGGTCGAAATAAACTTATCCAATAGAATTAGTACATGTGTTAGGGTAATTATAATATCATTTTTACCTTTAATTACCCTATTTACTTTTAACCGTGGTAAATAAAATTCAAAAGTTACTATTCACCAAAAATTATTTTCATCCTATTGAATCGCATTTTAATTACTAATGTCAATTGTGCCTCTCTTATTTTTGAAATTAAATTCATAGAAGTGGTAAAATTACGTTTTATGCAAATTTGCAAATGTGCCTAGAATGTGGGTAAAAGACGTTAAAATATTCAGTAAAATTTTATATATCTAATCTTATTATCAAATGACTCCAATGAATTACATTGAGAATATATAGATATTATGTATCTATTTTGACCTAAAATAAATTTAAATAAAATAACTAATTATTTAAATAAAAATTTGGTTTTAAATAATAATGTAGTGTTTTTCGCTATTCATCAAAAATTGAATGTTTTCAAAAAAATAAAAAAAAATCACTCTAAGATAATTTTGATATTCCAAATCCAAAAATGAAGTCCATTTTGAAGAATAAAATTTATAAAATTTCAAAAATTGGGTATTACTATTCATAACAGCTAGTTTGATTGGTTATAGTGTGCTAGAACTCGAAGTTGTGTACAATGTAAGCTATTGCATTATTCAAAGGGAAACATATTGTGGAAGCTTGGGGTGTTACATTCTTCCATACTTAAAATAATTTCATCCTCAAAATTTCTAGAATAATACTGCATAAAATTATTGGAGTGGTTCTTCATCATAATTTCCTCAGGTTCCCACGTTGCATCTTCCATCTTATGGTTTCTCCATAAAACTTTTACCAGACGAGTCATCCGATTTCTCAGCACTTGTTCTCTGGTATCAAGATTCTTGACAGGATCTTCACAATAAGACAAATTGGGTTCCAGTTCTATTTATTTATATGTGAGTACATGCATTGGGTCAGGCATGTATTTTCTCAACAGTGATACGTGGAACACATCATGAACTTTGGAGAGACTTGGAGGTATTTCCAAATGGTAAGCTACAACTCCAATTTGTTCTAGAATTTAGAAAGGTCTGATGTACCTAAGACTTAATTTAACCTTCTTACTGAAACGTATAACACCCTTCCATAGAGATACCTTCAAGAAAATATGATCTCCTAATTGAAAGTCCAAATCCTTCCTTCAGTTATCGATATAGCTCTTTTGCCTACTTTGAGCTGTATTGATGTGGGTTTGGATAATCTTCACCTATTCCATTGTTTCCTCAACAAGTTTTGGGCCTACAAGTTTTCTTTCACCAACATCATCCCAAAAAGTTGGTGTGCGACATCTCTTTCCATATAATGCTTTATATGGTGCCATCTAAATACTTTAATGGAAGCTATTGTTATAGGAAAATTCTACCATATGTAAATATTGATCCCACATACCTTGAAAGACAAGTGAGAAAGATCTCAACATGTATTCTAAGGTTTGAATAGTCAGTTCTAATTGTCCATTAGTTTGAGGGTGGTAGGCAGTGCTCAAATGAAGTTCATTATCTAAGGCCTTCTGAATAATTTTCCAGAATCTTGATGTAAAATGGGGATCATGATCAGAAACAATCGATAGGGGTACTCCATGAAGTCTTAAAACTTCATTAATATATAGTCTTTCTAAATGTTTAAGTGGTAAATCTCATCTTGTAGAAAGAAAATGTGATGACTTGGTAAGATGATCAACAATGACCCATATTTTATCATTCCTTCTAGGAGTCTTTAGTAACCCCATAACAAATTCCATCATAATATCATACCATTTCTACTCAGGTATGGAAAGAGGTTTCATGACTCCTTTAGGATGTTGTCTTCCAGCCTTCACCTGTTGAAAAACCATACATCTTGACACATAATCATAAATCTCCCTCTTCATGTTGTCCCACAAAAAATGTTCCTTCAAATCTCTATACATCTTGGTGCTACCAGTGCGTATAGAGAAATTGGAGCTATGAGCATCATCCAAAAATTCCCTTTTTAGATCAGGTATATCAGGAACACAAAATTTCTTCCCAAATTTTAAAATTTCATCTTCATATACGAATTCGATCAATCTCCCATCATTCACAGCTTTAATTTTATTTTGAAACTCATCATCATCAATCTGAGAACTTTTTATCCTTTATAGTAGATATGTATTGACAACCATTTGAAAAAGTATTAATGTTTCACCTTCCATGATTATTCCCATATCTATATTTATTAGATCCATGAACATAGGATCTCTTTCAACTCTCATCTTATTCAAAACTCCATGATCATTTCTACTCAAAGAATCTTCCGCCTTATTTTCCTTCCCCATGTGGTATTGTATAGTGGAATCATAATCCTTGAGTAGTTCAAGTCATATTCTTTTCCTCGTGTTGAGTTCTTTATGTGAGAAAATATACTTCAAACTCTTTTGATCGGTGTATATCTCACATTTTTCACCATATATATAGTGTCTTCATATCTTCAAAGAAAATATTTCAGCTTCTAACTCAAGATCATGAGTGGGATATTTTTGTTCATGAATTTTTAGTTGTCATGATGCATAGGAAATAACTCTATCATTCTGCATAATGACACAACCAAGCCATTTCTTTGAAGCATCACTATAAATAACAAACCCATCATTCCCCGGTGGTAGAGTTAAGATAGGAGAATTGACTAATATTCTCTTCAGTTCTTCAAAACATTATTCACACTCTTTTTTTCAAACAAATGTAACCCCTTTACGTGTGATCTTGGTTAATGGGTTAGCCAATCGGGCAAAATTCTAGATGAAATGTCGATAATAACCTGCTAAATCAATAAAATTGCGTACCTGAGTTATACTTGTTGGTATTGTCTATTCTTATATTTCCTTGGTATTTTAAGGATCGATGGAGATTTTATCCTTAGAGAAAATATGTCCAAGAAAATAAATTTCCTAAATCCAGAATTCACACTTTTTAAACTTCCCATATAATTCATTTCTTCTAAGGGATTTCAGAATAGTGCGCAAGTTATTTTCATGATCTTTGTAGCTTTTTGAGTATACCAAGATATCATCAATAAATACCACTACAAAGTCATAAAGATATTCCTTGAAAACTTTATTCAGTAGATCCATGAAAACAGAGGGTTCATTAGTTAGTCCAAAAGGAATTACTGTAAACTCATAATTCTTGTACCTGGTTTGAAATTTTGTTTTCGGAATGTCTTCCTTCTTCACACACAACTGATGATATCCATATCAAAGTTCAATATTTGAAAAATATTGAGCTCCATGAAGTTGATCGAATAAATCACCAATGCGAGGTAGGGGATACTTTTTCTTTATTGTTATAGAATTGATCTCCCTATAGTCAATGCACAACCTCATAGATCCATCTTTCTTATTAACAAAAAGAAAAGTGTATCCCCATGGAGAAACACTAGGGAAAATAAATACTTTATTACTCAATTACTCTAGTTTTTTCTTTAGTTACACTAATTCCATAGTGTCCATTCTATAAGGGGTCTTCGATATGGGCCTTGAACCAGGAATTAAGTCAATGGAAAACTAAATTTCTCATTCTGGAGGTTGTCCAGGTAAATCCTCTGGAAAAACATCAACATATTCTTGAACAATAGGTACATACTCTATTTGAACATTCTTTTCCACCCCAATAATTGAATTTAGTAGAGTTACTGGGGGTGGATCTAGATAAAAATCAGGTGGTGACATTTCTACTCTAAATACAAGGTACTCCTTATAATCATCAAAAATTGAAACCTCCTTCTTCTAACAATAAATTTTCACATCATGGTTCAAAATCCAATTCATACCGAGGATTATATCAAATTCAATCATGGGTATGATGATGAGATCAGCAGATAAAGAACATTTATATGCCCTAATGGGAACTGATTCACAAAACTTTGTTACAATGATAATTCTCTTAGGAGCTTTTACTGACAACTCCCTTGTTAAATTAAATTTGAAATATCTAATTTTCTTAGAAAACTAGGAAGATATGAAATAATGGGATGATCCAGAATCAAATAAAGCATTGGATAAATTTGAAGAAACCATTAAATTACCCGGCACCACGTCATTCGGAGCTTCAACCTCAGCAGTAGTGATTTCATAAGCTTGGCCTTGCTCCCTTTTCCTTTTCTAAGGTAAGTTTCCTTGGAGCTTAAGAAATTAATTTTCATAATGCGTCATTTATCTATAATTGTAGCATTCAACATTGATAGACTCTTTCTTTCCCTTTCAATCATGATCTTTGTGCCTTTTTCACCACACTTGTAACAGACTCCCATTCCCTTCAGGCAAGTACTAGGGTGTTTCTTCCCACATTTACTATAGGATGGAAATTCAACTTTTCCCTTCTTCCCCTTATTTCCATTTCCAATGTGTTTAATAGATTTCTTTTTCTCTTTCTTTTCTTTAAATTCATAAGACTTGGAGAATTCCTTTTCTGTCTTGATAGAACATGAGACAATATCTTCGTATGATGAGAAGGATTTTGAGACTAATCCTTGACAGAGAAATGGTTTTAACCCATCGAAGAATCGATAAATCATACTCTTTGGGTTACGTATATAATCTATTGCATTCTATGATAACCTTGTAAAGTTAGCCTCATACTTTATGACATTCTCATCCTCTTTTTTCCTCAGACTCAGAAATTGTCTTCCCATATCCACTTGATGATCATGAGGAAAGTATTTTTCTAAGAAAATATCTTTAAACTCCCTCCATTCCATATTTGATACTTCTTCATCCTCCTTTGTGTTTTGAATTAATGACCACCATTGATTTGCATCTCTCGTGAGGTGATAAACTGTCATAACAACTTTTTTCCTTTCTCTACTCCCTAAAGCATGAAATATTTTCTCTAAGGAACTTGTTCATTGATCAGTTACAAATGGATTTATAGTCCCATTTAATGTTGGTGGTTGTTGCCTCATGAAGTGTTCTATAATTGATCATTCGTGTTGTGGATCAGGGTGCTCTATACTGGTGTGGTTATTATTCATAACCTGAGTGAGTTATCTCATTATGGTTATACGTTGTTCAGCACCAGTTTCATCACCAGCTCCACTATAATTATCTTGAGTAGGAGGGAAATCCCTTCAGGGATTAAGTGTATTGATATAGTTTCTATTCATTCCACTAGGTTCCATTTCTAAATAATGGCATACACTAGGTTAGTTTATGAATCACAATACATAATTACAAACTTATAAAACACTTAACATAAGTTAAACAGTTCAGGGATATAATCCATAATAAAAAAAAAATTAAGGTGGTATTTACTCATAAATCCTTCATAATGGTTTGTAAAGAAAATGTGAATTATCCTAAGAATGTCCCCTAGGAGTGTCGTAACCAAGAGTGAATCAAGGATCGTTGTCATGTACTAGGATACCCCAGGTCAAGCCCAAAACTCTTTTTCAGAGTTTTCACTCTTAGGTACATCTGTTCTAGAGCCTCCTCTACCTACTCGTATCTAGAAAGAGATGTATTTCTTAGAAAATACACAAAATCTCTACATTACCAAAATTCTAGGAAGTTTTTCTATACTAATCCTCAAATTATATCTTAGGGTGATGTTATCTGATCAGAGTTTTTCTAAATCTAGCTCATAAGGTTTGTACTAAACTCCCTATGATACTAACTATAACACCCCGAACCTAATTACCCAGAGTCAGTTCATTATTACATAACATTATCATGATCACAAGGGATAAAATCTTGAAAGACCAATCAGTTTAGTTTCCTTGGAAGTACTAGATACAAACATAAATTTTACATTACATTATGAAATGAAAAACAACCAAATTTTGTCTCCTTGGAACACATTCATCTCCCTTAGACCATCCCTGTAGGTCATTCATAATATACTTCTTCGCATCCTGGGAAAAATAAAACATAGAAATGGGTGAGCTCATGTGCTCAAAAAGGATAAAAATATAGCAGAAACTTTCAAAAATAAGCATAAACATTTAAGGAAATGTATAAGACTAAAACACAAGCCTTTTAAACTTAAACTTCAGAATAATATGGCAAAGATAAATCAAATAATTCCATTTACTTATTCACATAGATATTTTAAAAGTCAAATAATCACACTTAATATCAACAGCCAATTTCATAATGATGGAATGCATAATGCCGGACATCATAACCACATAGTCAAGGCCTCGTTCCAAGACTACAAATAATATTTTTTCAAGGCCTTGTGACAAGACACTAGTTTTTCTCATAAGACCAACTGATGCATCAAGGAGCTCTAGCGGGCTCCACCCGTCACTTACTAAGTCCAATGCATTCTTTATATGAAAAGGTTGGAACATAACATAAAAATTCATATTAAAACTAGCATACGAAATGTTAATACTTTAACCATAAACCATAAATTCTATAAAAATAACACATCCACAGTCAAACATATCAAAAAACCTTTAATACAATATGGAATATTTTATCATAATAAATCAACTTCAAACAAGTGTAAAATCCATCAAAGGATTTTGATATAGATGAAATCAAAACTATTTGAGAGAAATATATATTTATTTTGAAATAAATTAAAAGTTAAATAATTATAAAAGAAAACATTTATTTTGAAAATTTTCTTATAAGCTTGTATGGTAAGCTTTGAAGATTTTATAATGATAGAAAATAGATGCACCTGCCGTATACGTTAAAAAAACATTCTTTCCTTAATTTTGTCAAAAAAGTCATAAAGGACCTTGTTTGGAAAACAACAAAAAGATTCCTTTATAAAAAATTTATAAAAATTAAAACTAGGTTATAAATGAATTTAACCCATGCTTTATTAAATAGTAAAAAAAATTAAAATACATTTTTAAGAAACATGGATGTGGACGATAAAGAGGTCTCAGTAGATACTCACGTATAAACAACCTCGGATAATGAAAAGATTGTTAAATTAACTCTTACCTTGTAATTTTCCAAGGTCGAGGGTACGTTAACCTCCAATATAATAGTAAAATAATTTTTATTAAATTATACAAGAACCATATACAAAAATATGATATTATATATGATCTTCTAATATTTCTTTGTTAATAATATTTCAGTAGTATCATTGTTTCGGGTGTTAACTAATTTGTTTTCCTTTATATGTTTTGTTATGTAATTCATGATTCATTTGAATAAGATGTATTTATTCATATCTAGAATGATATTAGGTTATTAAAAATTATTTTTATTCATAAAATGAAAATTATTCTTGAATGGTTGTGATGGGGAATGAATCTCATCGTGTTCATAGAGACGGTAATCCGTACGTACGCACGAGCGACAATAACATTCTATTGACAGTGAAATCATATGTAATTGGATGTTATATCATATATAAATAATCATTAAAATGTTATATTTATTATTTACATTAATTATACTCATTATTATACCCATCCAAATAATGAAGTGTTGAATAACAAACTACACCACGACGTGGAGATGGTAAGTTGTACGTACACGCGTATGGTGACTTTGTCATTCATAGGATAGATAGAATAATGAATATGGTTATAACATATTTATAATAACATCACAGTAATTATAAGGTACTAGATTTATTATTTTGTTATGGAAAGAACAATGAAAGAGGAAGTGGAAGAGGAAAAGGACTTTGAAAGAGGTGATGAAATTATTACCTCTTCTTCAGGTGCTTCCTTTTGACTTGGTTAAAAGGGATCCTTAGGTTGGATTTATGATCAAATTAAGGCCTATAGGTTGAATTGAGGGTATTTGGGAGGATATTTGAGCAAGGTTTGGCCGATCCAAATGGCATTGGAGTGTGATTCTGAGAGAAGGGGAAGTACCCTTTTATAAGAGAGGTGAGGATCACTTTTGGAAAAGCTTGAAATATTATTTTATTATACAATCATATTCAGTTTATAATGGTTAAAAAAAGATTTATTTAGAGGATAATGTGGTTCTAGGTCAAAAACCTCTCAACCAATAGGTTTTAGATAGGTTTAGGTCACCATATTAACCTTATCTTTTTTATTTAACTCTTAGTTAAATAGTTTAACTTTTACCATGTATTCTTGTATTATTATAATAAATGGTTAATAAACTTACTATAAAAATCAAAGGGAACCCCAAGTATTTCATTATTGATATATATAACCTTATATAAGTCCTTTTTATTAACCCTATATTTTTAGTAATATTATATCAATTAGTAATATATTATTATTTTTAAAAACTCATTTATGTCAATTTTGACACTATTTGGTATTTGGTTTTTTTGAAAGTCATAAAAACTTTATCATTTAGAAAAAAAAAATTTAATCAACCCTAACATTTCATATTAACCTATAAAATTCGTGGAATACATAAAAAGTCTCAATATACAATTATTTTAATATTTATAATATCAATTACTTTAATCTTTCAATAATAAGGTAATTACCGCATCATCATTGTGTCATAAATAAATTTAATTATTTAATGTCTAAAAATTATAACTAAAATAAAAATATTTATTAAATATTTTTATCTTTCTAATGAATATTTATAGTCAAATTTATCTTAGGTATAACCCTTTATTAAAAAAATTTTAATTATTAAAATTTGAATTTAACACTTTTAACTCTTGTTTAAATAAAATAATAATAATTGTCTTAATCTGATCCAAGTGGGCCAAAAGGATCATATTTTATTCCTAAGGTTGATTTTGGTCTAAATACACTTATCCAATACAATTATTACATGTTTTAGGGTAATTTTAATATCATTTTTACCTTTAATTACCCTATTTACTTTTAACTGGTAAATAAAATTCAGAAGTTACTATTCACCAAAAATTATTTTCATCCTATTGAATAACATTTTACTTATTTATGTCAACTGTGTCTCTATTATTTTTGAAATCCAATACACAGAAGTGTTAAAGTTACGTTTTATGCAAATTTGAAAATGTGCCTAGAAGGTGGGTAAAAGAAGTTAAAAATTTCAATAAAATTTTATATATCTAATTTTATTATCGAATGACTCCAATGAATTAAATTGAACATATATAGGTATTATGTATCAATTTTTACTTAAAATAAATTTAAATAAAATAACTAATTATTTAAATAAAAAGTCAGTTTTAAACAATAACGCAGTGTTTTACACTATTTATCAAAAATTGAATGTTTTCAGAAAAATACCAAAAACTCACCCTAAGATAATTTTGATATTCCAAATCCAAAAATGAAGTCCATTTTGAAGAATAAAATTTATAAAATTTCAAAAAGTGGGTATTACTATTCATAACTGCTAGTTTGATTGGTCATGGTGTGCTAGAACTCGAAGTTGCATACAACGCAAGCTATTGCATTATTCAAAGGGAAACGTATTGTGGAAGCTCGGGGTGTTGCAATTGTGATTTTAGTTGTGTTTTAAAGATATCTAAATTTTTTTCAATTCAAAATTTATTTCTCTTTAAAATCATTATTAAATGGAAAATATAAAGGAAGATGTTTCTACCAATAGACCTCTCTATTTTAATGGCACAAATTATGCTCAGTGGAAAATTAAAATGAAAAAGAATTTGGAAAGTATGGGTTTTTAAATATGGTCTTCGATTGTATATTAATATAAGATTCTTGCTTCGGCTAGAAACACTTGGGATAATTCCACTAAGGCAACCTACAATAATAATTGTAAAGATATGAATGATCAATACTTCTCTTTAGGGGATGCAGAATTTAATAGGATTTTCTCATGTAAAACAGCACATGAAATTTGTGATACATTGAATTTTTCACATGAAGGAACTGCTAATGTCAAAGAAATGAGGATTAATACATATACTATTAAATATGAAAACTTTAAGATGAATCCTGATGAACCTATTTTTGACATGTATCTTGGGTTTAATGAAATTTTAAATATGATGATCTCTCTGGGAAAGGAAATAACATCCCAAGAACAAGTCGTGAAAATTCTCAGATGTCTACCAGAAAGGTGGAGAGAAACCTCAATTTCAATTAGTGAATCCTATGAAATCAATACTCTACTTATAAAGATGATTATAGGTAAACTAATGATGTACGGTGAGGAATTGAAGGTCATTAGAGAAGAAGATGATGAAACAAAAATAAAGTCAGTGTCTTTCAAAACCACTACCTCCAAACAAAAAGAGAAAGTGCAAGATCATGTTGAAAGTTCCAGTAATGAAGAATCACCAAGTGACAGTGATGAGGAGATGGCTCACTTGGCCAAGATATTTAAAAATTTATATAGAAGAAATAATTTATTTAGGAAGCCTAGTTATAAAGGGAAATATGGAAAAAAGGAAACTAGAAAAATGACTAAAAGATAAATGAAATAGTCCGGTATGAGTGTAAGAGAAGAGGGCATGTAAAGGATGATTAGCCTAAATTAAAGTTCAAAAGTAAATATGAAGTCAATGTTAGAAAGTAAAAAAAAGGCAATGAAGGCCATCTAGAGTGCTTTGGAGGACATCTCTAGTGAATTTGAATCTTCACATGATGAGAAGGATGATAAAGAAAATATGTGTTTCATGAAAAATACATATGAGGTAACCCTAGAATCTTATGTACAAAATTCTTATTATTCTGGAGATGAATCTGATTATTAAAATATGATAAATGTATAAATTTTTTAATATTTTAAAATTCTTGAGGACACATGCAATGAATTGAAGGATAATTATAAATCTCTCAAAAAACAACATTCTATTACTGGTTTTGTTGAATATGAACTTACTAATGAAAAGGAAAAGAATGCTCAACTGCTTTATGAGAACAATGAACATAAATTGTCTAATGAGAAATTAAAGAAATATTTATAGAAGTTCACAAATGGTAAATATACCTTAGTTCAAATTATTGGAAAACTTGTTTCTCCTAAATATAATGCTGGTATTGCTTATCAACCTAGAAAAAGAAATTTTGTTAAAAACAACTGTGTATCAAAATATGGAAAATTTAGTTTTGTACCCAAAATTGAAAAATCTACTAAAAGTTCCAGCACTGGAAATACCTTTACTACTTCTAGTTTTTCTGGACCAAATAAATTTTATTTTTTCAACACTCTACAAGTTTCTTATAGGAAACCCATAAAGAAAATTTGTGTTCCCAAATCTTTAAATACTAATGCTATTGGACCCAAGAAAGTCTTGGTACCAAAATCTTTCCTTGTTAGATCTATTCTTGTAGAAAATATGTTTGAAAAGCTCCTGTAATAGCTTATGGTACTTGGATAGTGAATGTTAAAGACATGTGACAGGGGACTATTCAATCTTCAAGAACCTTATAAATATTGATGGTGGACATGTCACCTTTGGTGACAATTAAAAAGGAAAAATAATTAGCCTTGGCCAAATTAGTAACACTAACTCAATTTTAATTTCTAATGTTCATCTTTTTTATAGTCTTACATATAATATTCTTATCATTTCACAATTCTGTGATGATGGTTTCAATGTTAAATTTTAAAATGATTCTCTTAATGTTTTTAATTCTAAAAATGATTTAGTATTTACTAATTTTATAAATGAAAATGTTTATACTGTGAATTTAGATTCCATAGTTTCTCAAAATGTTTCTTTCTTGAGTTAATTTCATAAAGAATCTTGGATCTTACATAGGAGATTAGGACAATGTAATATTCACTCCCTTATAAAGATAACTAGGAAATGACTAGTCAAGGATCTAACTAAACTTGAGTTTCCAAATGAGAAATTTTGTAATCCTTGTAAACAAGGTAAACAACATAAAATATATTTCAAACCAAAGAAATAAGTTTCAACTTCTCAGCCTCTTGAGTTGGTTCACATGTATTTGTTTGAACCTTCTATAGTTTCTAGTTTAAATGGGAATCATTATCTCTATGTTCTAGTATATGACTTTTCTAGATATACTCAGGCTTTCTTTTTAGCTCACAAAAGTTCAGTTTGTTCCCACTTCACCAAGTATGCTGGAACTGTAGAGAACCTAAGTGATCCTAGAATTAAATCCTTAAGAATTGACCATGGTCGTGAGTTTTAGAATCAATATTTTGAATCATTTTTATCAAAAATGGGCTATATTCATAACTTCTCTTCTACTAGGACACCTCATTAGAATGGATTTTTAGAAATAAGGAATATAACCTTATAATAAATTTCACAAACTATACTCAATGAGTATGACTTACCTATTTAATTTTGGGAAGAAACTCTGAATACAAATTTTTATATTAATAATAGAGTTTTAATTAGACCAATTCTTAAGAAAAATACATATGAGTTGTGGAACAATGGTAAGACTAAGGTTAATTACTTTAAAGTTTTTTTAAAAAGTATTTATCTTTAATATAAAAGATAATATTGACTTTTTTTCCTCCAAAAGTGATGGAGGAGTTTTACAAGGTTATTAAACATCTAGAAAGGCCTGTAGGGTCTTCAATAAAAGAACCAAGTGTGTGGAAAAATCTATACACGTAAAATTTGATTAAACAAATCCACATGAACCTAAAACCACCCTAAAAAATATTGAGCATGATCTGTCCAATGTAGACATAAATTCTAAACCTTTTGACTCTATTGTTAAGAAAGAAACAAAATCCTCTAGTTCTGGAAAATCTTCAGACTCTGATCATAGTGAACCCAAGCCTATAAAAGAACCAAAAATAACCATCCCTACTTTTTCTATATCTTTTATAACTCTAAGAACCATCCCTTAGATGTTGTAGCTGGAGACTTAGATAAGGTAACATATACTAGAGCTTCTCTTAGGAACTAGGTTATACATCAAGCCTTTTTTCATAGCTTGAACCTAAAAATATCAATGATGCTATCAATGATGAATTTTGGGTAATGTCTATGCAAGAAGAATTGAATTAGTTTCAAATAAATAAATTATGGAAACTTTTTGATAGACCCAAAGACATCTTGACTATAGGCACTAAGTGGGTATTTAGAAATAAAGTGGATGAAGCTGGTACCATAGTGAGAAAAAGGCCAGACTGGTTGCACAAGAATATCTTAAAGAAGAAGGAATTGACTATAAAGAAACTTTTTCACCAGTTTCTATACTTAAAGCCATTAGAATCCTACTAGCATATGCAACACATCTTAATTTCAAACTATATCAAATTGATGTTAAAATTTCATTCCTAAATGGATATATTGTTTAGGAATTTTTTGTTCAAAAACCTCTTGATTTTACAAACCCTCATTTTCCAAATCATGTTTTCAAATTAACAAAATATTTGTATGGCTTAAAACACGCTCCAAGATCTTGGTATGACAGGCACACCTCTTTTCTTATTTCAAAAGGTTTTTCAAAAGGTATTGCTGATTCTACTTTTTTATAAAAATAATTTCTAAAAATGTTTTAGTTGTTCAAATATATGTCTATGATATTATCTTTGGATATTTAAACCGTTCTTCATGTGTTTATTTTCCAAAAATGATGAAAAATGAATTTGAAATGAGTTTAATGGGTGAAATCAAATTATTTCTTGGATTTAAAATTTTTCAAAATAAAGAAGGTGTTATTTTAAATAAAAGTAAGTAAACTAAATATATTTTGAATTGGTTTGTATTTGATAGTATAAAAAGTAGTGATACTCCAATGAGTACCACCTATAAATTGGATCTTGATGAAAATGGAAAATCTGTTGATCAAACTAGTTATAGGGGTTGATTAAAAGTCTAATGTACTTGACTGGTAGCCATCTTAATATTATGTTCAGTGTGTGTATGTGTGCACGTTTTCTAGCAAATCCTAAATAATCTCATTTAATTGTTGTTAAAAGAATTTTCAAATACCTCTAGTATACTATCAACTTAGGATTATTTTATCCTAGAGGACAACCCTTTGATTTATTTGGTTATTCTGATGATGATTTTGGTGGTTGAATGTTAGATAGAAAAATAACCTCTGGAACATGTTACATTTTGGGAAACTCTATAGTATCATGGTGTAGTAAAAAAACAAAATTATGTTGCATAATCTACTATAGAAACTGAATATATAGCGACTATTAATTATTGTGCTCAGATTTTGTGGATGAAACACACATTACTGGATTATGGATATCAATTTATACATGTCCCTATAAATTGTGACAATACAAGTGCTATCAACATTTCTTAAAATAATATTTTCACTCTATAACAAAACATATTGATGTAAGACATTACTTTTTAAGAGATAATTATCAAAAATGTGGTATAACTCTTGAATTCATTGGCACAGGACATCAACTTGCTAATATTTTTACTAATACTTTAAATTATAAGAGGATGATTTACATCAGACATGAGTTAGGGATGATAAATTGTTGAGGACTCATCGATGATGTCTCACTGACATGACTCGCTGACGATGTCTCACCAATGTGACTCACATATGATGTCTCACTGACGTGACTCACCGATGATGTCTCACCGAAGTGACTCACCGATGATGTCTCATCGACAGGACTCACTGATGATGACTTACTGATGGCTCTCACCGATGTGTCTCACTGACCAATATAAATTTTTTTTTTCTATCTGGAATTTGAAACATTATTGTTTTATTTGTTTTATTTCAATTTAACCCGTATTTAGTATTTTATGTTTTCAAATCCCTAAGTGATAAAATTAAGGGTGGATCCAAATAATTTTTACCCTCACTCTCTTACTCTCAGACTCTTGCCCTCAAACCTTTCTCTCATGAGCTCCCTTCTCTCCCAAGCCAAAACCTTCAAACCTCTCTCAATGGATCATGTCAAATGCATTCTTCAAGGATCTGAGGATGAGTCACATCCATCCAAGAAGTCAAGAGGTGAATCTAGTCTGTCTAATCCTAAGACTAAAATTGTTCATCTAGAACTCATGAACCATATTGTAACCCCTAAGATGGAAGTTCATTTAGAATGGTTGTTATCCAGTAAGTCTCTTCTACTAAATGTGTTGCAAACCCAAGGGTGGTTAGAGTGGTTCTCCAAAAATGAGAGTACATATTATCTAAGGATGGTACATGGGTTCTACCTGAATGTTGAGTTTCTGCTGGAAGGATCTAAACTGTTTTGTATAAATTCAATAGTGGATGGAAGGAGAGTGTCCTTTTCTTGGGAAGAATGATTTAAAGTACCCCATAAGGGTGTTTGTGATGACCATAAGGGAAGTGATCCTCCAACAAGTGACATATTCATTTATGAGCTAGCTTTGGATGAGTTGACTAGAAATGGAGAGCATAGGAGGCCTATTTTTGTAGAGCTAGATGGTGAGTGCTGAATTTTGTTTAAATTCACCCACCATCAATTATATCATAGGAAAGGGGAATTTTCTTCTCTTAAGTTTCAGGATGTTTACTTTTAGTATCTATTGAAGAAATTCCATATGATAAATCTGTGAAAATATCTGATGGTTCATATCAGTGATATGATCAAGCCTTATTGGAAGAAAAACTCTTAGTTTTATCCTAGAATTATCTCTTCCATGTTGAAGGATAAAGGATTTGTAAATGAAGATGAAGAAATAGGCTCATCTTGTGATGGTTTTTACCTCAACAAGGCCATCTATAAGAGGATGAAAATTAATTGGAATCCCTAGAATAAGATATGGGTTGAGGATAATGATAATCTATATGAATATTTTGATCTGATTAAGCATCTCTCAAGGACAAGGAATGTGGTTGATACTAGTCTAGGAACAGATGAAGATGATGAGTATTCTGATGAGGTTGTAGCTAAGTATGGTTAAGGAAATGAGTCTCCTATAGGTGACAGGAGTAATCCTGAAATTTCTGACAGTCCAACAAGTATCTCATATGGTCCTGTAATTCCCCCAAGACCTTTAACTTATAAGGAATCACTTCATCCTGATAATGACATTTATGAGACTGAAGAGTCATATAATGATGAGTATGATAGAAAATCATGTAGTTATGAGAAAGAATCTGGGGAAGAAGAAAATGTAAGTGGATAAGGGGAAGAAGAAAATGGAAGTGAAGGTGAGGAAATTTATGGAGAATCTATAGAGGATGATGGAGAAGATAGAAATGATAGAGAATATATAGAAAGTGATAATTTAAATAGTGAATCAGACCATGGTAATGATGACCAAGGTCCTGGCGGAGATATTATGGATCTAACCCTAGATAATGTTGAACATGAGAGTTCTAATGATGCTCCTTTATTGGAATAGGAACAAGAACCTACTGTGGAAACTCATGAGGCTACTGAACAAGTTTTAATTGAGGAAAGAACTTCGGATGCTCATGTTGAACCAAATGTGGTTGAAGATATAACTCATGTTGTCCATGTGCAGGTGGAAGTAAAAGTTATAAGAGATGTATCTGTGACTCTAGTGAGGGAGATGGTTTATTCAAGAAAAATTCCATTATATAAGGGGAGATACAATATAAAATAGAAATGGTTGATGTTCTTTATCCCATGAATGATATTGTGGCACCTGTATGGAGGAGGTACCCTAGGTATGTGAATCTTGGATTGGATTATCCTGATGTAGAGGAGAGGATTGCTCCCACTCCTACGGTTGGTCCAAAACCTATTGAATATATCACCAACGTGGATTTTAATGCCTTCAGATAATCTAAAGATGAGAAATGAGTTGACTTCTATGGTTTTTTCCATTAACGGTATAACAATTTAATATTTAACTTCTTTATACAGAGTTATGAAATCTCTTGGAGACACCACTTTTGAATCTTCTAAAGAAGCTACTCTCTCTCAAACTCTACTTATTGATCTAACTCAATTGAGATTAGATATTCAAGATATCATTAAAGGTTCCTCCAACTTAGCTACTCTTTTTTCTCACTCTCTAGATATTTATATGGTTATAAATGTGATTAGTGAGGATCTTTAGACTATGATGGGTAGCACTGACCAGGAGAGTATTTGAAAAATTAGGCAGAATTGTGATCATATTTATGATGTGGTTAAGTTTTATTCAACTTGTGCTAATACTGCTCGAGAATAAATAACAAATAAATTATATTTTTATTTCAAGAGAATTTATACCAAAAAACAGTTTACTAGTCACTTCATGTATTTGGTGGAGAATTTGAGGTTGCCTCTAGTGACTCGGGATTTCAAAGAGAAAGTTAGGTAGTTAAAAGAGTTTACTCCTACCCTTGATAAGTTCATGTAAAATTGCGATAATTTTGAGATGGAAATGAATTATGGTGGTGAGGTCATCAGGGACTTCATAGATTTTCTCAAACCATACATGCACCATCACAACAAAGCTATTTTTTCTCGTCTTACTACTCCTATCAGACCATTCCTTCCTCCTTCTACCTCTTCTTATGAACCCTTGGCACCTTTGACCATGACTCCTAATCAAACTCTCAGTCAAATTAGACCTGTCATCCAACATGAACTCATAGGACCTGCTTCCTCTTCTAGACCCAGCCTTACTCCTATTTTCATAGGAGTTCCTCTTCCTTCCCTCTCTATAAGAACTGATCCTCTAACTACTACCTCTATTGAACCTTCTGCTCTTACCTCCTCTGCTTCTGATAAAGGTAAGGAAGTGGTGGACTCTAAAATACCCAAGAAGTATTTGGATTACTTATTTATATGGATTTGATGTACTCCATTTTTTTACTATTTGTGTTATCCCTTGTACTACTTGATTAATGAAATACTCTCTGTTTTCAAAGGTTGGGGCTGAAGCCTCATATTATTATTAAATCAAAGGCCTCTTTAGACTGGGTAGAGGGAGACCCATTACATAGACCTAAGGACCAAGGCCAAGTGTCCTGAATACAAGGCTTCAAAGCCCATTTTTTGGCCCAAAGGGCCCTTCGGTGAATAGTATTTCTATAGTACCTGGGCTGCTACAATACCTGCTACAGTACCGCCGCCGCTACAGTTTCTACTACAATGCCTCCGCCGCTACAGTGTCACTGCCACACCAGTTCCACCACTACTACAGTACTATAATAGTACCCTACTATATTGCTACTATAGTACCCAAAAATTAGTCCCTTACCGTATTTGATCTTGGGTCTTTTGGATGCCAAGCAGGAGCCTGTACCACTTGGGTACAAGCTCATTGCCAATACTCTATGTGATTTCATGTAATTATTATTTACTTATCTACTATTTCTTTTTATTTAATGTTTCCTTTTTGATAATCCCTAAATGGGTAGAAATAATATGGCATCTCTCTCAGGGGGATTTTAAGGTTACGCTTAAGATTAAAAGGGAACATGTAATTGAAATAGATCATTTAGCAAGTAATTTTTACTTGTGTTTCTTCTAAATATTTCATCTCAATAATCTATGTAATATGTTAAGTATATTTTTTCTCTTATCATCATAAATAAATTCAATTATTGTTGTATATAATTCCATAATTTTTTATCATCAAAAGGGGGAGATTGTTGGTCACCACTAGTTTTAATTATCACAAATCATGCTTAACTATGATAATTATGATTTATTAAGATATAGTGTGTTTAATCATGTTCAATTATAGTATTAACCTCTGGTGATAGTATTTACATAATAAGATAGTATTACATATTTTGGTTAAGTATGATCTACTGATACTTGTACCACCGAGAGACAAGTCACTCATATATGAGCTAGTGACGACAAAAGCTACTGATGAGCTGAGTCACCGATAGAGAGACTCAGAATTTTCACTAAGTATGAGTTACTGATAGCCTAGCCTACTGACAACCTGACCTACCGATGTCTGACCTATCTATAGAGTGACTAACCGATAATCAAGATTTCGTTAAGTATGATCTACCGACATCCGAGCTACCAACACATCACTTACAGAAAACCGAGCTACCGACACATCATCTACTGATAGCTTGATTGACTGATGCAAGTTTGACCTACCATTATAAATGATCTACTGATATAATTATCCACCAATATAATGATCTACTAATAGCATGTGACACCGAAAGTCTGAGCTACCGATAGATTGAGTTTTCAAGGATCTGTCTCTTAAATTTGAACTTACCTTTAACGGTCATATTTATGAAATTTAGTACTACTTGTTATATTAATGAGCCTCTATGTCTTTTATAAATAAATTTTAATGATGTTAGAGACCATTATGAGGTATGAGGTACCAACTAACATGCTTATTGTATGTATAAAGGGAATATCTAGATCAACAAGAAGGAGGGTGAAAAAGAAGCGAACTGGTGGAAACTATTCATGTACATTATAGAAAAACACAAGAGTTGCCTACTATTCATACCTGAAGACACTACTAAGGACCAAAATTCCACAAATCTATATAGCAAAAACTTAGAGGACAAGAACACTTCAAGGAATCTTTTACCTCATTGGGAACAGAACACAGAAGCAACCACGACTCTCTGTTTTTCTGTCTGTTTCTAGAAGGAGACTCCATCTTCACTTCTACCATCCTTAAGGAGTCTAAGAGACTCATATAACATCACATAGATTATTCTAAACTCTTATTATATTTTTCCTCTTCATATGTACATTATTTTACATTTCTAGTAGTGTGTGTATCTATTTTTAAACACACATTGACTCCAATGCTGAACTAGAAGATACTTAGATATCTTCACAAACCTTCACATTTACAATCCCTTAAAAATAGTGGAAGAGTTCCATGCATGGTTTGTCTGTTTTTTTTACACTCCCACAAAATTTGTGGTGACATGGATAGTTTTTATACTGTTGTTACCCCGATACAGGGTGCGGATCAAGTTTATTTAATATAAAGTTCTTGGTGGTAGGTGATCACCAAGTGGAGAGAATTAGGCCTTGACTTGAGATTAAACCTCTTGTTTAATTTTGTTGTGTGATTTCAAGTTTTTTTCTCTGTTATTATTACTATTTCAGAAAACTTAACTTCACTTTGATAGTTAATCTTAGATAGTGTTTATATCAGAATTTTTTTTAGTAAACTGATTTTAAAAGTTGACATAATAAAGTATATTGTTTTAACTGAGAACTAATCAATATTTAAGAAAAATTATGAACAAATAAAACTTTTATAAATCTACTACATCGGTTAACTTGGATATTTTGTTTTAAATTTGGGAATTTTAAATAATTTTTAAATAATGGTTTTAGACATAAATATTTAATTGGAACTCAATTCACCCCCCTCTTGAGTGTCTTACTCTGACCAACAATTTTTTTCTAATATTTTCTTGACAATCTAATCTCATTTTCTAAAAAAAATGAGCATATGACACACATTTTGACTAAAATGTTACTTTTAAATTAAAAATTTGTAAATAAAAATCTCTTCAAGAATCCTCTAAAAATTATGACACAACAAAAAATTCACATCCATCCCTAAATTCATCTATTTGATATTCTGAACATGAATAATAAGAAAAGTATGTATAGTACTCAAAATCATAAATAAAGTAAATTTAATTAGTATGTAAAAATAAAGTGTATTTATTCAAAAATTGGCACATAAATAGATGCCCATAATGAGATTTTAATTGTACCATGGGCTAAGTCATCATTTGTAAATTTACTATTGTAGTAACTATAGTCATTTATAGTTGGATATTTTGGACAATGTGTGTACAATATAAACTTTAAAAAAAATTGATGACAAATGTTTCATTACTGAACTATTAGTATATATACCAAAACATGTTTCTATCTATATTATTCCATCAATTTCCCTTATTGATCATTTTCCTTGATCCTATTATCAATCAATATATTAGTACAATTCTACCAATGAAAACATAAATGTTAATATGTATTATATAACATGTAATTGAAATTATATAAAATGAAAAAATATATAATATTTACTAGTTAAAAATGAAGATCATATATACCCGATTTTTCGATAATCCAGGCATTATATCCAAAAATATATCATCAGATCAACTATATTTATCATAATTAGAATCCAATGTATCTTGAAAAATAATTTAAACATTTATCAGTACTCTATACTAAGAACATAAAATTATCATCATATTAACTCATGTATATAGAGTTAGCCTTGAATAGTATGTATTAAGAATAGCTTATCGTTTTTTACCTTTTCTTGAAATAATTTTGCATTTTTCTTCATCATCATCTACAATTTCATGTTCATCAATTGATATTTATTTTGAATAATGAATATATGCACTTTCAAATTGAAATTTTTATTCTAATCATATGTCATCAATAAATTTTTAATATAAATATTTGGATAAAAAAAATAAACCTTTATAATTGTAATAGAAATCATACATCAATAAATAGAAGTATTTATTTTATCAATGTACCTCATATATACATCTATGATAGATGTTTCTAACCATTAATGCTTTAGAATTTCATTTACATTGGAAATAGTGATAAAATCAAAAGACTATTGGTTGTACATGTCATCTTTAAAATTAAATTATATATAATTACCAATTTAATGAATCCTAATGATTTAGTTATTTCATTAGTGAGTATCAAATGATTTTATATTATGTATCCACTTATTTTAGGTATCAAATCTCAATATATTTTTATATTTTGATACATCCAAGAGATAATTTTTTTATAATGAATACAAAAATATTTTATACCAAAATAAATTTATTAATCTTATCATAATATGCCTATAAAAATCATATTAGTGATGGGTAAGTGATTAATTATTATTTGGTCGGATGAGATAAAAGTAAGATGCAAAAGAAATTGAAGAAATAGATTGATTTTAAAATTCAAATCTAGAAATTATTTATATATGAATGGAATTATATTAATAGGGTGTGTTGGATGATTTTTCTATGAGTTACACTCCCAAAGAAGTGATAAATTTGAAGGGATTCTTTATGAGAATGTAAAGAACATGTTTTATGTTTTGAATTGAATATTAGCGTGCATAAGTTCAAGAGTGAATTCTACTTTGCACATATAATATTTTTCTTCATGTGGGGTAAACATTATTTTATTTCAAAAATCAAAGTTTCTCTATTGAAAATAAAAAATAATTAATGAGCATTAATTTTTTATCATAGATAATTGGTATGGAATTCATAGTAGAAAAAATTAAGTAGAAAATTTGAATATGAACATAATTTATGAAAATGGGGCCTCGGAGTGACAGTGTTCTCTCCAACCAGCAGGGCTAGGGTTTCACTCAGACTTCTCCCCCTCCCCTCCTTCGGCACGACTCGTGCAGATCGGCATCTGTTTCCTTCGGCTTGGATTTGGTGCAGGTTGTTCTGGAATCCTATGGCTTCGTCTTCACAAGCGAGGCTCTAGTGTCTCGGCTCAATGAGATCAAAGGTTCGGCTTCTTCTCGGATCGGCGCATTTCTTGTGAGGTGAGTCATCTTCCAGCTTTATCTACTCAGGCGGGGCTCTGGCTTTAGCTTGGCTCAGCGCCAGCCTTGCGAGGCTTTGTCTTTGGCTTCATCTGCACAGGGGCTCCATCAACTCGGCTCGATGAGGACTTGGTTTCGGATTTTTCTCGGCTCGCTGTTGGTCTGGTTCCAGTTCATATTCACCTGTCTCTAGCTCGATGGAGAATCACTGAGGTCCTGTCGTGTCTCTCTTGTAGTCCTAGGACTAGGGTCGGTCTCATTGTGGTGTGGAGGGGGTATGAATCTTGTTTCCTCTCCGATGTTCATGCGGTTCTTCTTCAGGTCTACTTTAGTTGTTTTATTGTTTTTCTACTTGCAGTGAAAGGGTGTTTCTTTTGGTATGGTAGTTCTGTTAGAATGATGTGTCTCAGCTGGTTTGAGTTTGTCACTCCATGTATTTTCTCCCTATCTGTGGTCTACTTGTGTCTGAATCTGACGAGGGTACGTATGTGGCTCCAATATGAATGGATCCATGTCCTGAGTGGCGTTTTTGGTATATGGTTTAGTGTTAGGACCGTAAATGATTGGCCCACGGTGCAAAAATAATCACGAGATAAAAATAAAGTGCAAACGCAGAAATAAATAGGACACTAGATGTAACATGGAAAAACCCCCAAAATGAAAGGGGTAAAAAACCACGGTCAAATAGAAAGATCACTATGGGTAAATTGGGTACACACTCCCTCACTTATTACAAGGAGAAACCCCTCGTAATATTCTCTCTTGAATATGGTGGGGAAACTTCCTCACTAAAACCGCTCAAATAGGATCTGTCGATGATGAGAAATTGAATCTACAATTGATGATGGGATCTGCTGGGAGAGAGCCCCATTTATAGGCTGCTCCTCCCCTTCCCGCTGCATTCTTCTGCTGGTGGATTTGGTGGGGGTTGGCCACCCACCATCTACCACCACCAGCCCCCCTTTGACAAAGGAGGGGGCGGCCACCGTCCTGCAAATGGATGTCCGCCAACAAACCTCCCACTTGGAGATTTGATTGAGAACCAATCACATCTCCACATCCTTTCTATCTGCCAAACATGCTGCTCAAGTCTCTGCAAGGCCGCTCAAGGATCTTCACAATCTGAACTTATCAGAGTTAATCGCCTTTATCAGGAAATCTTCCAGATTTTCTTTAGTATGAATCTTCTGCATATCCACACTTCCTTCTTTCACCACATGTTGGACAAAGTGATATTGTACCCCAATGTTCTTTGTTCTAGAATGAAAATAGGGATTCCTTTCAATGTGCAAGGTGCTCTGACTGTCACAAAACAATGGAATCTGCGTCTGTCTATTCCTGAGCTCCTCCAACAACCTTCTCATCCAAATTTCCTCTTTGCAAGCCTATGTAGCTGTCATGTACTCTGCCTCCGTCGTGGATAAAGCCACAACTGACTATAACTTTGAAATATAGCTCACAGATCCTCCTGAAAGAGTAAACACATAACCAGTAGTGGATTTCCTCCAGTCAGAATCACCTGTAGAATCTGAATGAACATAGCCTCTGACAATAAAATTTGATCCTCCATAGCATAATGCAGAATTTGAGGTCTCTTTGATGTATCTCAGGATCCTCTACATTGTGTTCCAATGCGCCCGTCCTGGATTCACCATGTACCGACTAACTTCTCCCACTACATGTGCAATGTCTGGTCTAGTACAAACCATAGCAAACATTAGACTACCCACTGCTGATGCATATGGTACTCGAGACATTTCCATCCTCTCTGCTTCACTACTAGGACTCATCGAGGAGGATAACTTGAAATTAATGGAAATAGGGGTAGATATTGGCTTACATTCTTGAATGTTGAAGCGTTTCAAGACTCTCTGTAAGTAACTCTTCTATGATAGCCAAAATATTCCGATTATTTCTGTCTCGGTAAATTTGCATCTCAAGAATCTTGTTTGTTGGTCCCAAGTCCTTCATATCAAACTCCCTAGCCAATTGTGCCTTCATCTCCTGGATCTGATCATTGTTGGGGCCTGCAATCAACATGTCATCCAAATACAACAGAAGAATGATGAAATCATTACCATCCGAACCCTTGAAATATGCACAAGGATCTGAATGAATTCTGTCGTATCCAAGGCTCATGATATAGGAGTCAAATCTTTTGTACCAACACCTCGGTGCCTATTTTAGACCGTACAGAGATTTGTTCAACTTGCAAACCAAGTTCTCTTTTCCTTCTTCTGCAAAACCTTCTGGTTGAAGCATATAGATCTCTTCATCAAGATCACAATGGATAAAAGCAGTTTTCACATCTAACTGCTCTAGATGTAAGTTGTATGTAGCACACATCTCCAGAACTATTCGAACAGTCGTCAGTCTAACAACAGGAGAAAATATTTCATTGAAATCAATACCTTCCTTCTGAGCAAATCCTTTGACCACCAATCTTGCACGATATATTTCCACATGGTCTTTTCATCCCGCTTGATCTTAAAGACCCATTTGTTTCCGATATCCTTCCTTACACGAGGTAATGGAACAAGATCCCAAGTCTTGTTCCTGTGTAGGGCTTCAAGTTCCTCCTGCATCGCCGCCATCCATGAGGATACATCTAGACTCTGGGTCGCCTCCAAAAAAGAAGATGGCTCTCCATCCTCTGTCAATAAGAAATATGCAATATTGATCTCAGTGACATAGTTTGAGTGCCATACTGGTGCCCTTTTCTCCCGAGTTGACCATCGTGGTCCAGACTCAACCGGTACTTGATCATCGTGCTCTGGTAATGCCTTAGAGGAAACTGGTTCTTCCTTGGATTTTTCCTCTACTTCGACTGTTGTAGTTTCTGTATTCTCTTTCTCCATGTCTTGATGAGTTATCATTTGCACCTTATCTTCTACAAAAATGACATCTCTGCTAATGATAAATTTGTGAGCAGTGGGGTCCCACAAACGATACCCCTTCACACCATCAGCGTACCCCAAGAAGATACATTTCCTGGATCTCGAATCCTACTTCGATCTTTCCTGTTCATTAAACATTGCATATACAGGACTTCCAAAAGTATGTAACCGAGAATAGTCAGCGGGTTTACCATTCCACATCTCCATTGGTGTCTTCAGCTCAATCGCCATTGAAGGAGATCTATTGATCACATAACAGGCGGTATTCACTGCTTCTGCCCAAAAAGTTTTTTGCAATTCCTGCAGTCTTCAACATCACCCTCGTTCTATCCAACAGGGTTCTGTTCATCCGCTCTGCAAATCCATTATGCTGAGGAGTGTATGCCACCATGAACTATCTCTTGATTCCTTCCTGTTGAAAAAAATATCAAACTCCTCACTTGTATATTCTCCACCATTGTCTGTCCTCAGACACTTGATCTTCTTTCCAGAGTCAAGCTCCTTCCGTGCTTTGAATGTTTTGAAGATTTCAAAAACATCTTCCTTCCTCCTGATTGGGTACACCCAAAATCTCCTGGAATAATCATCAATGAATGATACAAAGTACCTTTCTTTTCCCGGGGATATAACCAGTGCTTTCCAAACATCAGAATGGATCAACTCCAAGATCTCCTGACTTCTCGATGTTGACGTCCCGAACTTTAACCTGTGTTGCTTGCTCAAAACACAATGCTCAAAAAATGGTAAGGAAACCTTTGTCAGCCCAGGTAGCAACTTCTGATCCACAAGAATCTTTAGGCCTCATTCTAACATATGGCCAAGATTCTGATTCCATAACGTCGTCAACGCTTCTGTCGAGGTAGTTGATACAACAACTATCTCCGCCTCCTTGTACGTTTCACCCATAATCACGTACAGGTTATTTGAGATCTTCTCCTCCTTCATTACCACAAGCACGCCCTTCACGATTCTCATCACTCCATTCTCGGTGCGAGTCTTGCATCCGATGTCATCAAATTGTTCCAAAGACAATATGTTCTTCTTCAGGCCCTTCACATGACGTACTCCTTGGACGATCTGTACTATGCCATCATGCATCTTCAGTTTGATGGTACTGAATCCAACAATATTTAGAGTCTGATCATTCCCCATGTACATAATTCCTTCCGGGATGGTTTCATATTGATCAAACCATTCCCGTCGAGACGTCATGTGCCATGTTTCTCCTGAGTCAATAATCCATGCATCGTCGAGATGTTTCCTACTCCTAGCAGTCGTCGCCGCTTCACTGACTAGTATATATCCACTTCCAGAAGTAATCGCCACATTTTTGTCCATGTCATGACTTTTGGATCCCACTAGAACCATGCTCCATCGTCACATCTTCCGGTCTTTCGTCAATTGTCAGTCGATAACTTTCCTTCCGCGGCACTGCCTGTATCTTCATTTTCCACAACGAAAAATTATTCCCGTTGAATTTTTCGATCTCAAATTTCACCGCCATCTGGACACGCTGTCAGTCCAAAACATCCTCCATTTCACAACGGTTTATTTAATAATCTTAATAAATTTTTTCTGATGTGACAGATCAACCGGAGTCACAATCACAGAGCATACTAAAATTTTACGAGAATTATTAATACCCGAAAACGTGAACAGCACCGGGCTAGAACCTTACCTCTGATACCACTTGTTAGGACCATAAATGATTGGCCCACAGTGCATCAATAATCACAAGATAAAAATAAAGTGCAAATACAGAAATAAATAGGACACCAGATGTAACATGGAAAACCCCCAAAATGAAAGGGGTAAAAAACCATGGGCAAATAGAAGGATCACTATGGGTAAATTGGGTACAAACTCCCTCAATTATTACAAGGAGAAAACCCTCGTAATATTCTCTCTTGAATATGGTGGGGAAACTGCCTCACTAAAACCGCTCAAATAGGATCTGTCGATGATGAGTAATTGAAGCTGCAATTGATGATGGGATCTGCTAGGAGAGAGCCCCATTTATAGGTTTCTCCTCCCATTCTCATTGCATTCTTCTACTAGTGGATTTGGTGGGGTTTTTCCACCCACCATCTACCACCACTAGCCCCCCATTGAAAAAGGAGGGGGGCGGCCACCGTCCTGCAAATGGACGTCCGCCAACATTCAGAACAGCTCATACCCACTCATTGGAAACGTTTATTTGGTGCGGTGTTGGTTCATCCAGTCCCAGGCGATGATGGCTTGGATTCGCTTTCCTTAGATTGTCTTCTGACCACTCTGGTGACTGCAGTGTTGGTAGGAGTCCTGTGAAGTGTAGTGAGGTTCGTCATTTCTTGTTGAAGGACTTCTCATGAATGGTGAAAGGGTTTACAAAGTTTTGTTTTGTGATTTTTCAAATGATCCTGATGGTGGGAAGACAGTGCATCTAGATTCGACCACATGGAACATTCCCCATAGGAGGATCAAGATCTGGCATTTCATCTTTGTAGAGATTTTCGATTTTGGTTGTTTGAGATGGTATGACGTTTGCCATCAGATTGGGTATGTGCTTTGACACAGGACACTTTCTTTCCGATTTTCCTTACAATGGTGGAGAGCTTCATCATGTTTTTATACTGGGGAGGGGCATCTCCATGTCTTCATTCTAGTTTTACTTTCTTGTCCTTCAGGTGTGATTTGTCTTTTGTCTATGAATTTTGTTCCGGTTTCCCCCCTTCTACCCTTAAAAGGGGTTTTTATCATAATAAAAAAATTAAAGGCCTTCAGGCCATTGGATGGATGGAATATCATTTCTAATATATAAACATTTCTTTATAGACTTTAATGAAGTTAGTCATTTTGTTAAAGAAATTTATTCTTGTACTTGTTATGGAAAATCAACCATATTCTGTATATTATTTGTTTTTAAATTTGTCTTCTATTTATAATCTTATAGGAGCATGTTAATATTTATCAAGATAAATTTCAAGGGTTTTTATGGACCATGTTTTGCAGTACAACATAAATACCCTTTTCCAGTGCTCAAAAATGGATTTCTCTACATTAAATGAAAAATCATATACATTAAAAAACAAAAACATATAAAAATTATAATTGTTAAACATCAAAAACATAAATATATGATTGTACCAACAACTCCATTTCATTAATGGATATCATAGATCTTTGAGAAGTTATTTAACATCCTGAACCTGGTTCACTCTTGATTAACTGAACCTGATTGGTCACATTGTCTCAAGTGCACCTCCCCATATGCCAGAGGCTTCTAACTAGAAGTAAGGACCTAGGTGTGTTCATGAGAGGACTATTACATCATATCAAAGTAGTTTATAGTTGATATAAATATAGATTAACAAAAAATAGAATCATAATGATAATGAATAAGGTAGCAGGAACAGGCATAAACATCAAAAAATGAATAATTATCAAAAGTTATAAACTACATCATATAAAAAAGATGATGTAATGTCTCTATAAAATGGAAAGTTGACATACATGGAAGTAGATAGTCATTACAATACATGATATACAATATAATCAGAAATGGAAAAAAATTCAAAGCATCCTGAGAAATGGCTCAGTCGGCCACCAAGATCCCAACCTAAAACAAGAATTCAGGTGTCCAAAGAGAGATGTTTCCCTTTATCCACACCTATGATCATATAATCTTCCTGGGTACCAATTACTACCCAGATAGGGTGTGAGATAAATTTAGTAGGCTGCCACCAATGGTTTCTATGAAAATATAGTCTGTGAATATAAACTATAATAGTGTGTTGTTATATAAAAGTAAATTAGTGTAAAAGTAAATAAACCATACCTTCTTTGGCCTCAACTAGAAATGTCTCTAAACATGTGGTCATCAAATTATTAGTGATGGGTTAAGAATTATGATATACTGTTAATCATGTAATAATGATGATGATGATAGTAAATGATGATCCAAGGAGAAACTTGGGCATCCTTGACCTCAGTGGTCCAGCCAACTCATAGTATCAACTTGGGATGTCAGGTTATAAGGGTCTGAGTGTAATCCAATGGGTACTCCTAAATAATTAAACTGTAAAAGAGTTCACTCGAGTCCATGGAGATCATCTAGAATAATCCTAGATAAGCATGACTGAGTCCAATGGGGTGAATCCATGGTGCCATGTTTCAAAATACATCAATCTGAATCCAAGGATTATATCCAAGGCATTCTAATATCCAAAAAAGAGTCAGGTGAATCGTTGGTACAATGATAAGGCAATCAAATAATAATACAGATACAAAATTCCATTGTGGTTATCTCCCATGGAAATCAACTTAATGAATTAAAATGGTGTCCTTTGAGCTCTCAAGGCATTCCCTTGGGAATCCAAGGCGGGTTCAAGTCTGGCCATTCTTGTGAAGATTAAAAATGTCCATATGCAATAGGCACCTTGTACATTTAGTATATCATAAAACTTTTTAGGTCGTGTAATACTCATTCCAATTTCATTTCATTAGTTTCATTCAATTAACTATCATTATACATTATAAGGTAAATTAAGTACATGAAAACAAATATCAATTCAAGTTCTAAAGGTAATCTCCAAGTGATATCCATACACATATACTTACCTTTTAACAATTAATAATACATTCATTTAGTTTAAATCACTTACCTTATTAAAGATCAAGTAGATAACACCTAAACGGTGTCCCAAATAATCTCAAAATATGTCACAAAAGGAATAAAGAGGAACACATCTGACTTAGGGTGGTTAACATAGAGGTTATAAACCCCAATGATGTCAATAGGTGTCATTAGGGTCTAGAATACATCCCAGATAAGTTAAAATAAAGAAGATGAATTTTAAGTACTAATGCCCAATGAAACCTATGTGTGCACAATAGAAACAATTTATAAAAAAGGTGATAATTTGAGGGAAATGTCATAGATCTCCTACCTTATGCCTATAGTAGATTCCTTATCCATTATGGGCCCTTAGTTTCGACTGGATCAAAAGAAAATGTACGAATAGTTGAATTCTCTAAAATAGGGAATATTAGATTGAACCAAAATAAAGTCTTTTATAGGAAAAAGATTGATGAAAGGATCCTAAGTACTGAAGATCTTACCGATGGCTATCCAACACAAATGATGACACTCGAATCCTGTCCTAGAAGGAGATATGAGATCAAATCCCAGATTTAGGCTAAAAAGGTATCTTATTTTGTGGAAACCCTTTGCGAGAGGGAAAAATGAGGGGATGAGATTCTATAAAAAATAGGTCATGCCTCCTTTTAAAAAATTAACCCAAGTCATTTACATGGTGTTTAAACATTACACGCTATGTAGTTCTTTGATTTTTTCCTCTAGGGAAAAACCATTACACACCATGAAATAGGTTTGGCCAAACCAATACATGTCTTTTATTTAATACTCTCTATGTATTTAAATACATGTTTTGTATTTGGAATATAGCTAAGCTCCATCCCCATGATCATTTTCTTATAAGGAAAAAATGACTCGCCCTATGGTACGATTTTCAGGTTTAGCCCAAAGAGAACTATAATAAGGGTATAACCAAAAAGTAAAATGATCTATACCTGATAGAAAATTTGGGATCTTACAATCTCTCCTCTTAAAGAAACTCATACCTAAGTTTCCCTTCCAAGGGTGGTAAAGCTTCATTTAAGAATAACTCTGGCCATTGAGCATGTATGTCAGCCTCTCTCTCCCAAGTCTTATCCTGTACATGGTTGTGATGCCATATTACATGTACCAGAGGAAGAGACCTGCCTTAAAGATCCTTGATTCTATATTCAATGATGTGAATGGGATACTCCTAAAAAGAATCATCAAAATCCAATTCGGCATACTCAGAATCAAAGCTATTAGATGGGTCATCATGGTAATGGTGAATCTATAAAACATGGAAGACATAATTCATGGCATGATACATTTTGGGTAATAGTAACTAATAGGCTACCAACCCGACTCTACCCAATATCTCAAAATGCCTAAAAATGAGGCGATAGCTTCCCTTGTCTCTGTATCTTCCTATTTCCAGGCCTAGGTGATACTCATAAGAAAACCAGATCCCCACCCTCAAACATCAGAGGTCATCAATAGTGATCGACATATGATTTATATCTATAATTTTCAATATCCATACACTTTCTAATCAACCAAACCTTCTCTGAAGTCTCCTTCAAGAGAAAAGGAACTAGTAGTACTACCTCCTCTGCCTCTAGCCAGCACATAGGTGAATAGCATGGACTACTATATAAGGCCTCATATAGAGTCGTCTGAATTTTTTCCTAAAATTTTTTACTATAGGAAAACTTGACGAGGTCTATATATTTCTTCCAAGAACCCCCAAAATCAAGGACGCATTCTTGGAGCATGTCTTATAACACCTGTATAGTTGGTTCTGACTGGACATAGATCTGAGGGTAAAAATCTATGTTCAGAATCACCTATGTACCCAAATATTTCTATATCCATTGAAAAAACATTAAAGTAAAATGATCATCCCTTTCTAAAATTATAGTATGAGGGACCATGTGTAGGCATATAATCTCATGGTCATACTGTATTCCTAGATCATTAACTAAAAAAGTCTCTTGGATAGGAAGAAAGTGTGCTACCTTCATCACTCGATCCACAACTACCCAAAAAGCGTCACTACCTTGAGTTGAACTTGGTAAAATAGTCACAAAATCCATTGTAATGTCATCCCATTTTCATTATGAGACCAGTAATGGATGTAACAAGCCATCATTCCATTTTTGTTCCACCTTCACCTTTTAACAAGTGGAACACCTAGTGATAAAACCCACAAAATGATGTTTCATCCCAAGCCACCAATATTAGCGGCGCATATCACGATACATCTTGGACATACATGGGTTCACTAACCACTTAGTAGAATGGTATTCTCACATAAAATCCTCTTGTGTGTCAATAAGAACAAAAATATGTCCATGTATATGTATAATTTCATCTTTATCAGTAGATAAATTCAGAGGTGGGTCCTCACATGAAATACTCTCCCATAGGATAAAATATTTAGGGTCTAAAAACTACCTTCCCTTCACCCTATCAAGGAGTAAAGAGGTAACTACTAATCCTGAAAGAAAAGGACACTTGTGAATCTATTGAAACACTAGATACATCTCAAAAAATAAGAGCATCAACTTTCATTCAAAACAGGCTTCCTGAATGGCTTGTGCTTGAGTTTCTAGCTCAGCGCATCCGTTACCTCATTAAACTTCCTAGGCATATAGGCATACTCAAAGTCAAAATAATGAAGGTATTTTCCCCATATTCAATGTATGAGATTTAATTAATTTTTTGTAAAGATATATTTGAGGCTCTTGTGGTCTGTAAACACAAAACATGACTCCCATAAAATAATTCCTCCAACAACACAAAGAATGAATGAAAACTGCAAGATTGAGTTTGTGCATCGGGTAATTACATTCTTGAGGTATCAACTAGAGAGACCCGTATGAAATGACTCAATCCTCCTACATCATCATTTCACCCAGCCTGATTCTTAATGCATCACAAAACACTATATAGAATCTTCCAGGCTCATACAGGAATAAGATTAGTACTGAAGTAAGTCTTCCTTTCAGATCCTAAAAAGAATTATTACATGCTTCATACCATAAGAACATCACACCCTTCTTAGTCATACTGGTAAGAGGTACCTCAAGGCATGATAAGTTCTGTATAGAATTCCTATAATAGTCATATATCCCCAATAAACTTTGTATATCAAACATGTTCTTGTGATTCTCCCAAAAAAACAACAACTCCCACCTTCTCTAGGTCAACTGATACTCCAGGTTCCAAGATAATATAACCCAATAAGTGAACTGTGTCAATACAGAAGTAGAAATTTTTTATCTTAGAATATAAATGATACTCTCTTAGTCAATATGATCTCAACATGTTTGGTATGGACTCTTCAATTATGAGAATACACTAAGTTTTTTTTACACAAAAACCATGAAAAAGGAATCCAAGTATGGGTGGAAAACCCTATTCATCAAGGCCATTAAAACAATGGGTGAGTTCGTAAGACCAAAATACATAACTAGATGCTCATAAGAACCAAAATTACTTTAAAAAATTGTATGTGGAATATATGGAGGTCTGAATTACACCTGATGATAGACTGATCTCTAGTCAATCTTTGAGAACACTTTATATCCTTGTATATGGTAAAAGATATCATCTATTTGAGGTAGTGGATATCAGTTCTTCATTGTAAGATGGTTCAACTATCGGTAGTCCATGAAATTTTTGAGGGTTCCATCCACTTTCTCAGTGAAAAGGACATGAAAACCATAAGGATAAGTTCTAGGTTTGATAAAACTCTTAGATTCTATATCCTTGAACTATCTCTTGATCTCTTGGAGCTCAGTTGGTACTATCCCTTATAGAGGAATAGATACTGGAGATGCTCTAAGAATGAGATCGATTATAAACTCTATCTATCTCTTAGGAGGTAGTAATAGAATTCATCTCAGAAGATATCCCTCAAATAATCCACCACTGGAGGAAAATCAGCATGATGTATTCCCTACTCTATATAAATGCTAGCAATCTGGGTTGACACTCCACCAAGCCCACGGTGATCTATACCAACTCCACATGTCTGAACATACCACTAACCCTTTTCAAGATAATTATCTCCCTCTAGTGATGTAACTGATACCTTGGAACAATACCAGTCCACATAATCATGATAGGGGGCCAACTAGTCTATCCTAATAATGATATTGAATCCCTACATCTTGAGGATGAAGAGGTCCCATAAGAAATGATAACTTCCTACCACAAGGGGATAGTCCTTGAATTGGTGTATACCCTCTGACTGCACACCCAATGGTGTGTCTAGGGTTATCACCCAACAAAATTATAAAATTTCAAGACCAGTAATTTCCATAATCGATATAGAGATAAATGAGTTCGATGTGTAATTAATTGTGTTTTTGTACCAGATGAAATTTTTTGAAGGAACTTGAATTTTCAGTTTGGTGGATGGAAAAAATTGTAACCCAAGCTTAGGAATGAAATCCTAAGAGTTATAACACATAAAAATATTGTTTTTAGACTTGGTTTAAGGTTGTATAGGTGTATTGGGTGTTCTGTTGAGTTTATGGAGCATCAGGATCTGAAAACCCAAAATCTTGAAGGCTGATAGGGGTGCACGGTTTTTCTTGAAATCGTGTGACCTACTAGGTGAAACTATGAAACTAATCCAGTGGAGCTAGATTTCTCAAACTATTTGGTTTAACTATGTGGGAGGACCCATATGATTTTTTTGTTGTTATAGGTTCCCTAACAGAAATATTTTTCATGGGATGCACATGGTTAGCCAAACTGCGTGGCCATCCCATGTGTGGGGATTGCTTGGGCAAAGGCCCAGGCACGATTTTTGCATGGTTTGTCCAATAGTGTGGCCAAACTATTCACATCATTATAGGGGATGAAAATTACCAAAATTCCCTATCCCCTTATTTATTCCTCCCTCTCCTTATTTTCCTCTTACCCATCTGTAGTAGCTCTCCTAGAGATATTTTCTTCTCCTCTCCTAGGAATAGATGCCTCTCCATCATCTGGGGTCAGAATCAACCACCATGAGTCTCATGGGATTCACATCGGTAAGACCTCTATTCCACTTTCTATTTTCATTATTTTCTTCATTTTTTTCCATCCTATCTTTGTATGATCTAATTTTCTCTATTTTTTGGGTATTGGTCTATTTCTTTGATTTATATCTAATCAGAAAAAATCAATCCTTGATATCAGATAAGTGAAGCATCCTTTGTATATGGTAGGTGGTTTATTGATTTTCCCTAAAATTTTTCATTGATTTATAAAATATTTCATTGTTAAATGTGTCAGTATTTCCATGTGACACCTCCTTTTATGAAATAAATTATGTAGAACCAAATGTTCTAGTTCTAGTATCCCTTATATATTAAATTGGAATAGTTGATGGTCATGGAAATTAAGTTTCTACCCACCCTAAAGTGTGTTCTCCATGAATATTTTTAATTAAATAATTTTTTTTGATAAAACCCCTCATTGAGGTACACTGTCTTCTAAAATATAATGGTTGATTAATTAAAATGTGGAAGGATGTGATACACCCCTATGTTATCCCTTGGTGACCAACCCATATTCTAGGTCTTTATGGCCTAATTCTTATGGAGCAATATCGATGAATTAGTATGAAATTTTTGTTAGTATAGCCTATTTTATATATCTTTCCTGAATGGTGATAAATTTTATGGATAGATCACCTAGACCTTATAATTATGATGATGGATTGAACTAAATAATGAAACTAATGACCTGTATTGGAATGGAATGGGGACACGAACCTCTTATTTGTACTTGAATCGTGTTGTGACATGTTTATAAACATGGACACTATAATTATTTATAAATAAATTTTCCCTATTTATTTAATTATTTGGTTCAATTTATTTAATGAAGTGGGTGGAAAGGCCATGCCACGTGTTGCATATTTATGATATGGATTATATGTATTTTGACACCCATGGTCAAGTTGGGTTAAATGGTTTCAAGGGAATTAGAGGTGATCCCTCATGGTTATTATTATTATTATACTATGAAGATTGGTCACTAAACAATGGATAAGGGACTTGTTAGGCATGGAATTTCACTCACCCTTACATCAAGTGTTGGGTACGGTGTATGACACTATTATAATTTTATTTGGACAATGGAAATGATGTACCATGTTCATGTTCTTCGAGTGTTAGGAATGACATCTCACCCCCACCATCTTGAATTGCGAGCTAAATGTCTTGTATTCATTATGAGATTCACATATTTAACGTTTTCTTGAGCATATAGCCCATTAGACTAGTCGTAGACACTTGAGTTACACCCTGAGTCCATCTAGCACCTAGTATCCACGTATATTCCCTACTTATGTCCTCACATAATTAGTGCATATACATGTATACAATATATAACTATATGTGTGTGTGTGTGTGATTACTTATATATATATATATATATATATATATATATATATCGTATTCGGATCATACATATTTTGGCTTACACTGTCGGGTGACCCTTAATAACCTATGATGATTGGTATTTACTTTTTATAATCTTCTATTACTTGTTATACCTACAAACTACTGCATTTTATTCACAGAGAATTTATTAGGATTTAGACACCATTGGTCTTTCCTTGCTGAGTATATATCAAACCCTACTTGGGCCACCTTTTGTTACCTGAGTAGACCTCATGTTCGTAGGTCCGTGAATTATTTCATGTGTTGTGCATCGTAATTGGGAGATTTGGAGCACAAAACTGAGCTAGTACTCAGGATGCTATTGGAGCCTGCCTTAGGGTTTTTTATTCCTTTTCCTTATTATATTTTATTATTTTTTCTACTATATATTCTTTATTTATTTATGTATCCTCATATGGAAATGCATTCATGGTTATATTTGGTGTTTTCCACTTCTTATCTTCATCAGTTAATATATTTATCTTCTGATGTTTTATCTTATTATTTAATGTTTTTGCTATTATTTGTTTAATTTATTATCTCTTATACCATTGTGTCACTCTGATGATGAGGGTATAGTCTCTCCACCATACCGCTATTAGACCCTCGCTTCTATTCATCAACCTCTAGTATATGAGGAGGTGTGCTTGATGCCATGTGGTGATGGCCCAGCTATTGGTTTCATAATTAGTTGGGTTGTGACACTACAAAGTGGTATCAGACCATTTTCTTTTCCTTTGTCTTACTATTTTGGGTTGAGTAGATAAGAGAATAGAACTGTGTTGATGCTTGGTAAATAGCCATGTTTGGGAGTGATCAACCCTCACATGGGAAAAATTCCAAGTGTCTATGGATGAGATTTTTGTTGATGTTGTTCACTATTTCTATTGATTATGATTTCACATTGTGTGATTGTAGTACTTTCTACTACTTACTAGTTTATGATATTTATTCCATTTTACCCTTGTCTCAGTGTGAAAAGTAAGTAGCATTACATACATCATCCTAGGAACATATAAATTCACATTCTATGCATATACCATGCCATTTAGATTTCAATTCTAGGATGTTGGATATTTATTGATGAACCTTGGTTTTTTATTAGCATGAATGTTATCTGATATGATATGTGATTTATTTGGTATGTTTTCTTGTAAAACATGATTATGTGATTTATGTATCATTATTTTCCTTTATATTCCATGTTTACCTATATAAAATTTCCATTTTTAGCATGCCTAGTTATACTTTTACTATATAATTGGTTATTAAAGTTCCAGAATCAACCTAAATAGTGTTTTCCCACATGAATTGATGGTGAAACCTTGACTAACCAATATTGACATTTTGATCCATGTACCATGGGTTTCATGGGCTGAAATATAATGGTTTCAGTTAAATGGGATACAATTTTCAATTTATATAGTGTATGGATGCTTTATAAATTAGGAAATGGAAATCCATATAATCAAACCATTAAATATGAACATGATATATTTCGAGGATGTTGTAAATTCAAAATCTGTTTAATTTTTTATATTTAAATGAATTTAGGGCCTATCTAAAGTCTGGTAACTCTATAACTTGGTCCTGTATGGATAAATTTATAAATTCACAACTTAACCCAAGTAGGTAAGTTGGGGCATGTTTCTTATGAGATAACCCACTATAGGTGTTTTGGAACTTTAATCATTAAAAAACTATTGTAGTTTATGGACCCATGATAGTTATAAAGGGACCCTCTCAGGACACCTTTCTTATAACATGCCTTAGTATTTAACCCCATGTGGGTATGTTTACATTATATAGGATGGTTATTTAACATGTATGTAGCCACTGATATTGGTTAACATATAAACGTATTGTGGCATCTTACTTGACTAGTCCCCTTTTTAATTTATAAAAACCATGTTATCTTATTTTGAGAAGTACTTATATGAGTCTTTGGTTAAATAAAATTCTAATTACAACCTAAAGTGTGTTTTCCTCTATAGATTGGAATTGAAATTCAATTTAACTAATCCCTTTAATATACACCTTTATGGATATATAAGATGATTAAAAAAGAATTTACATGAAAAATTTCCTAAATATGATGGGATATCAGTAAAGTAATTAATATTTAAAATAAATTTGATAAAACTTTCTTATGTTTCCGTATGTAGTTATTTAAAGAAAGTACCAAGAAATTTTACCCTATGATTAGTGCTTGTAACTCCTTGATAATTAAGACTTGAAATATTTAAAGGAGAAAGTGTGAATTAATATAATGACTTAAAATGAATCCTTAAGTGGGGTTCTTAGTCTAACCCTTTTGTAAGGGTAGTTAAATATTTCTTGAGGTTTTCCTTAGAATAGGATCAGGAGCAATTTTGTGGGATTTTTCTAACCTAAAGTGATAGGTGGTGAAGTATAGTGACTTCTTCTTGGCATGACGTTACCATAGGTTTGGTGCTTTATGTTTTGGTAAGAGGGATATCCCAAGATAGATATCACCCTAAAAACCTTTAAGTCCTTCCTAAACACTTGTGAATCTTTTCTAGCATGTGGTACTATTCAGGTGCCATAGCCCCGTATAGGACTCTTAGTTTCTAAAACGACACCTTTGTCTAGATGGGTGGTTGAGTAGTACTTTAACCCTTGTTACAAGAGTGAGCATCATGTAATACATGGTTCAATGGGTTATAAATTACTAGGGTATATTTATCAACTTAGTTGTTCACGTGACCCTTTTTTTTTCTTTCCCTTCAGTGTTGGATGCCTCGAGAGGTCGTCAACCTATTTTCTAGATGTATGGTGTAGTGGGACTAGGGTATGAATCTTTTATAAGAAATTAGATCTAGGATTAATAGTAAAAATAAGCCTATGGATAGATTCAAATTATGCACCATTGGGACAATAATATATCTTGTGCTGAGACACACGATACCCTTCGAGTTACTAAAATAGTTGGATGACTCATACAAGTTTGGTGAGAATCATTATGGCCTTGAGCTATTACACTGTAATCTCTAGTCATCTCTAAGATAGAGTGATCTGGGCATTAATGGAAATTTGACTCTTCTCATTTCTAGGGATAAAGTTCCAAAGATGGTTAGGTGTTTTGACACATTAGTCAGATTATTTGTCTTTGTACTTTAGGCTAAGGGATTGTGTGGAAATAACTCAAAAGGAGTGCCTCATATGTGTCTAAGGTAAATCTGGTATAGCATGTTTTAAGTATCTATGTAATGCCCCGACCCTAGTTACCCAGAGTCGGTGCATTATTACATAACATTAGCATGATCACAAGGAAATCATGTCTCGAAAGACCGGTCATTTTAGTATTATTGGAAACAATATTCATACATAAGTTCAACTTTACAGCTTGAAGATAAATACAACACAAATATATTTCATTAGAAACATCTAAGCCTCCTAGATTATGCCTGCAGGTCACTCATAACTAACTTCTTCATATCCTGGGAAAATGAAACATAAGAAAATGGGTGAGATCAAATGCTCAGTAAGGGTAAGTAATACAACAGAAAATGACATAAATATTAAGCATGGAAAATAATTGAAACCACATGCCTTTACCAATAATAAACATGAATACTTTTATGGAAAGAATATGAGCTGAGTAAATAATTCCATAATAAAACATAATCATGGGTATTCTACTAGTCGAATGACCACATGAACCATCAATATTATTTCCATAATGAGGGAATGTATAATGTCGGACATTCTAAAACATTTTTTCAAGGCCTCGACTAAGACGTCTAAAAATGATTAAGGCCTCGGCCAAAACCATAAATCAAATTGGGAAAGGGTCTCGGCCAATTCCACATCTAGTTGTCTCATGAGACATACCGATGCATCGAGGATATATAGCGGGCTCTACCCGTCACTTAATAAATCCAATACATTCCTCATATGAAAAGGTTTAAACATATCATGAACATTCGTATTAAAACTAGCATACGAAATGTCAATACTTTTAACCACAAACCATGAATGGTATAAAAATAGCACATCCACAGTCAAACATAACTCATTTGATACAATATGAAATATTGTATTGCATCAGATTAACCTCAATCGAGAATAATTAAGGATATTAACATAGATTAAAATAATCATCAAACTATTGAGAGAAATATCCCCCTTTTTCTTGAAAACATTTAAAAGTCACACTATTTGTCAAGAAGACATTTAAAATAGATTTTTGAAACATAGTGTCCCATACCACTTTGAAACTTTTAAAATGAGTTTTTATTTGAAAACTTTAATGTCTATATAAATAAATCCTTAAAACCATTTTTAAAACATGTACATTAATGAGAAAGATTTAGAATAATGGATCTTTAAAACATTTTAAAATGATATTTTAGAAATAGTTCCTAACCAAAAGAGAGACACTTGAATAAAAACAATTGAGTTAATCAAAACCTTTTAATATCATTAGAATAAAGGGATTCATGATATACTATGTCAAATTACATTATATACACCATATAAAAGTGATTTGGTGTATAACAACAAATAAGTCTCAATGGAATGTAAATTGAGATGAAACCTATTAAAAGACTGTATCCTTAGGTTAAGGATAAATCAAAGACATAATTATGTGGGAAAAATATAAATACACTCAATATGATTGGATATTTAGTGTAAATCAATCATAGTACATTCACACATATTCTTGTAAAAACAACACCAATGAATTGGATATTTAACTCAACAAATGGAGATTGAGTTAAAATTACTCTTATCAAGTTCATATTGATGACTTGAGAATATATAAATGGAGTTATTATGTGTATCAAAAGTATATCCACAGAAAGGGGAGTGGAAATTATGACATAATCAAGTTAATAGTGATTCCACACATAATCTTGGAGTAAAATAATCAATGAAGTATGCGTAAAGACGAATGAGTGGAAATTGAAATTTCAAATTCCCTTATCGATTTGGTAAGTTAATAAACATACACCCATGAAATAAGGATCATAAAATTTTGATTTAAATATCCATAAATTAAAGTGTATTACATAATGAATACAATCATGGGCAGTACACACACCACATGCAATAAATAAGTGGTGAACAATGGAATTCTCACGGAATTAAAAGTGAGATAAGAAACCCCTTACTTTGTAATTTTTTCTTGGTAGAGGGTAGGTTAACCTCCTGTATAATGGTGAAAATATTTTTATTGAATTATACAAGAATAATATACATTAATATGATATCATATATGATCTTTTAACATTGATTTGTTAATAATATCTTAGTATTATAATCGTTTCGGGTGTTAACAGATTCGTTTTCCTTTATATTATTTGTTATGTGAGCCATATTTGTTATGGATGGGATGTATATTATTAATATACATAAAGATATTAAGTATTTAAACATTAATTTTAACCATAAAATGAAAATTATTCTTGAATGGATACGATGGGGAATGATTCTCATCGTGTTCATGGATACGGTAGTCCGTACGTACGCACGAGCGACAATATCATTCTTTTGATATTAAAATAATATATAATTGGATGGTATATCATATATACATAATCATTATCATTTTATATTTATTATTTACATGAATTACACATAATTATTATACCCATCCAAATAATAATATATTGAATAACAATTACACCACGATGTGGAGATGGTAGGCCGTACGTACGCACGTATGGTGACATGTCATTCAAAGGATAGATAGAATACTGAATATGGTTGTACCATATTTATAATAACATAAAATTATATAGAATAAAATGGAGTTATTATTTTAGAGTGTAAATAACAAATAAAGAAGAAGTGGAAGAAGAATGGAACTTGAAAGAGGGTGGTGAAAACATTACCTCTTCTTCGGGTTCTTCCTTTTGATTTGATCAAAAGGGCTCTTTAGGTTGGCTTTCATACTAAATTAAGGCCTCTAGGATTAAGTTAGGATAGTTGAGAGGGTATTTGGGCAGAGTTTTTCCTAACTAAAAGGCTTTGAAGGTATGAATAATTGGTTATAAGTGGTATCCTTTTATAAGGGGGAGGAGGGGCTCTTTAGGAAAAACATAAAGTATTAATTTATAATAAATTCATATTCGGTTTATAATGGCTCCAAAGTGTATTATTCAAATTCTAAGGTGGGTATGGGTCGAAATAATTTCATCCAATAGATTTTATATAGGTTTGGGTCACTATATTAACCTTATCTTTTAGTTTTAACTCTTAGTTAATTAGTTTGACATTTACCATATCACTTTGTATTTTTATATTATATGGTTAATAAACTTACTATATACTTATAAAAGACCCCCAAGTGGTCCATTAATGATAAAAATATCATTATAGAAGTCTTTTTCCCAAAAATTATATTTTTAGGAATATAATATGAATTAATAATATAATATTTGTTTTAAAAACTCTTTTATGTCAATTTTGGCACTATTTAATAATTGATTTTTGTTAAAGACTTAAAAACTTTATTAATTAGAAAAAAATTCATTTAAGAAATCATAAAAAGTCATATTAACAAATAAAATTCGTGTATGTCATCAAAACTTTCAAATTTTATTTATTTTAACATTTATAATACCAATTATTTGATTATTTCATTAATAAGGAAAATACTGCATTATTATTGTGTTATAAATAAATTTAATTATTCAATGTCTAAAAATTATAAATAAAATACCATTATATAGGAAATATTTTTAACTTTATAATGAATATTTATATTTGAAAATATAACATATATAACCCTATGTAAAAATTGTTTTTCTAAAAGATATATGCTTATGTCATTTTTGTATTTACTTTAACTTAATTAATATTAAGTGTCATTATCACTTACAAGTGGATCCATGGGGTACCAAAATAGACCCAAAGATTCCCATGGTCGGACATGTATCAACCAATAGTGTTAGGACACATTTTAGGGTAATTTATTATTAATATAATATTATTTTTTTACCCTTATTTACCGGATTTACCCTTTAACCACGGTAAATAAAATATTTACCGAAGTAATTATTCAAAATGTCTAAAAATAAAAGTTACCTATTTACACAAATTGTACCTCATGATTCTAAATATTTAATCCATTTTTCTAAATTCAAAACACAGAAGTGGCAGAAATTAATTTAAAATTAATTCCCAGTGTCAAAATAAAAAGTGTGTTTTTAAGAAATAATAACTATCAAAAGATTGACACTTGTTTATGTCTGGTTTAAATGTAAAATTATGTACAATGACAAAAATTGTATTAAATGGTAAAAATATATTCTAAATATACTTTAAAACCACACAAATTCATAATTTATCACTATTAATTAATTCGATTAAAAAAGTTTTTTTAAATTAAAATTTAGTAATTTTCACTATTCATCAAAATATGAAAGTTATCATAAAAGTACCAAAAATTCACCCTAAGATAATTTCGATATTCAGAATACAAAAATGAAGTCCATTTTGAAAGATAAAATTTATAAAATTTCAAAAAGTGGGTATTACTATTCATAACAGCTAGTTTGATTGGTTTTGGTGTGTTAGAACTCGAAGTTGCGTACAACACACGCTACTGTATTATTCAAAGAGAAGCATACCATGGAAGATTGGGGTGTTACATTCTCCCCTCCTTCAATAAATTTCATCCTCGAAATTTTTAAAATTGGGCTTGGGAATATAATGGAAAGTCCCACATCGGAAAAAGAGTCAATAAAACTATCACTTTAAAAGAAAGAAAGATAAGTACAAAGGTCACCCGAGATATTCTATACTAGGATTTCATGTATAAAAACATGGATATGGATGATAAACTAAGTTTCATGTTCTGATGGAGAGTTATAGAAAACAAGATCAGAATAAAGTTAATAACAAGAAAACCACAAACTTGTGATGGGACAAACAATTATTAGTTTCCTAGTAGGAAAAGTAAACGGACAAATTTTTTTTAAGTTACATTACATAAAGATGAGCAATTCATTTCTGAGATTGACTAAGAACATAAAGATATATACTTACTTTTTAAGTAAAGTTTTATTCTTTAATAAATGTCCAACACTAACTCATTTTTAAACGATGAGTATTCAAGAAGACATGGTCACACTAGAAGAGCTAGAATAAACTTCTTATATAATCACATGATCCACGAAGGATAAACTATATATTTACCTTGTCTTTAGAGATTAATCAAAACCAAAATGGTTAGTATAAGATCTGATGATCCCCCAAAAGGATATTCCATTAGAGAAAGAAACACTAATCTTAATTTCTAAAATTAAACCAACAATACCCCAAAGTTAAATAAATAGAATTCAGTAAACAATTGTCCTTAAAATCCTTAAATATAATTCAAAATAATATTGAAACCCAAAACTTAGAAGAATTTGGTTATGTAGTCTTCCACGTTAAATGGTATCTCCAAATGACATCAACTACTCTTAAAGTCACATACTTAAAAGTAATTAACCTAATCACATATTCTCTATTATAGGTTAATCATTTCCATAAATAACCGAAATCACTATAAATCCACAATAAAAACATAGATAAAAATCCACCATTAATCCTCAAACGAAATCCCATAGTATTCTATTCTCCTTGGGCATATAGTGTTCCCAACAAAGCGAATATCTTCCAAAATAACATTTATCACTTAATCACCAAATCATTTTCCTATACTAAGGGTATTAATTTGATAAGACATAAGATCCCAAATCAACTTCTTTTTATCAATAAAATCATTTAACTAAAAATAATTAGTCACACTAATGAGGGACTTCACGTAGTCCAGTGGTAGGCGATAAATACAAATCACACTTTGGTTGTGGGTTCAATTCCCACAGATTTGTCCGATGCGATAGGTTGTCACACGGTCTGCATGTTGTCCTTTTTCAAAAACTATATTTTATAACATTACCAAAATGAGATAAATTCCTCAAAATAACCATAACATAATTTAACCACAAATGTTATCTCATACCTTGCATTTTCATCCCAAAATATAATAACTTGTAATTACCTCAAACCCAATGATCTTATAAAACCAAATGGTTATTTATAACTATATCCACAATAGAAGAGATAAGTCTTCCTCAAATATCATTTTCACATGACAAACTAAAGGGTTACAAATACAATAGAAAATTATTCCGAAGTAATCCCATCAACAAGGAGTACTAGTACTTTTAAAAATTTCTCCAACCACTTATTTCCAGATAGCTTTTTATTTGACCAAGAAAATATCCTATAGAATAGGTCATTCACTCAGGTAATGTCCAGGTCCCCTACATTTACGACAAATGACTGTAAATGGATTCTTGGGACCATTTTTATTTTCTTCCATAGTACTCTTCATTTTTTTGTGGCAATTCTTCACTTTATGACCTTCTTTCCCACACGTAAAGCATTTATTTGATCCATTGAGACACTTTCCTCGGTGTCTCCTTTCACAATTCCTGCATGATGGAAATTTAGGATTCTTTTCTCCATGGTATTCACTTATGGAGCTCTTATCATTCATCACCTTTCGCTTATTTGTTGAATCCGGGAGTTGGTTAATATATATGTTGTTGATCATATTTTTGGGAAACTGATTTGGCATGAACACGATATATTTTACGCCTATCAACATTCCATTTTGTTGCTCATTTCCACCACAGTTCCCACCTTGTAAATCATTCTCAAAGTCACTATGACTTCCTTGGAATCCATCCATTGACTAAAACCAAAAAGCATTGTGTGAGAAACAGTAGTCATAAAATCATTTAGAGAATATCATGACACCATATTCTTAATTTGAAACACCTTAGTATTAACCAAGGTCATTTATTATTATCTTATATTAAAATAATTAAAATTGGTTTGTAAAGTAAATGTAAATTATCCTAATCATATCCCTTGGGAGTGTCGTAACCAAGAGTGCAGCAAGGCCCGTTGTTGTGCACCAGTTCTCGTTCAAGTCTATCTCAAAGCGGTGTTTTTGGGTTTTACCCCTAGGTACATATATTCCAGAGCCGCCTCTACCTGCTCGTATCCAGACAGGGATTTATTTCTTGGAAAACTCACAAAATCTCTACAATACCAAAATTCTAGGAAGTTCTTCTATACTAACCCTCAAAGTCTATCTTAGGGATATGTTCTCTAATCAGAGTTTACCTAAATCTAGTTTCCAAGGTTTATACTAAGCTTCCTCTGATACCAATTGTAACACCCTGACCCTAGTTACCCAGATTCGGTGCATTATTACATAACATTAGAATGATCACAAGTAAATAATGTCTCAAAATACCGATCAGTTTAGTATTATTGGAAACAAGATTCATACATAAGTTCAACTTTACAGCTTTAAGAGAAATACAACACAAATATATTTCATTAGAAACATCCAAGCCTCCTAGATTATGCCTGCAAGTCACTCATAACTAACTTCTTCATATCCTGGGAAAATGAAACATAAGAAAAGGGGTGAGCTCAAACACTCAGTAAGGGTAAGTAATACAGTGGAAAATGACATAAATATTAAGCATGGTAAATAACTTAAACCACATGCCTTTACCAATAATAAACATGAATAATTTTATGGAAAAAATATGAGCTGAGTAAATAATGCAATAATAAAACATAATCATGAGTATTCTACAAGTCAAATGACCACATGAACCATCAATATTATTTCCATAATGAGGGAATGTATAATGACGGACATTCTGAAACATTTTTTCAAGGCCTCGGCCAAGACGTCTAAAAATGATTAAGGCCTCTGCCAAAACCATAAATCAAATTGGGAAAGGGCCTCAGCCAATTCCACGTCTAGTTGTCTCATGAGACCTACCGATGCATTGAGGAGCTATAGCGGGCTCCACCTGTCACTTACTAAGTCCAATACATTCCTCATATGAAAATGTTTAAACATATCATGAACATTCGTATTAAAACTAGCATACAAAATATCAATACTTTTAACCACAAACCATGAATGGTATAAAAATAACACATCCACAGTCAAACATAACTCATTCAATACAATATGAAATATTTTATTGCATTAGATTAACCTCAATCGAGAATAATGAAGGATATTAACATAGATTAAAATAATCATCAAACTATTGAGAGAAATGTCCCCCTTTTTCTTTAAAACATTTAAAAGTCACGCTATTTGTCAATAAGCCATTTAAAATAGATTTTTGAATCAAAGTGTCCCATAACACTTTGAAACTTTTAAAAGTAGTTTTGATTTGAAAACTTTAATTTCCATATAAATAAATCCTTAAAACCATTTTTAAAACATGTACATTAATGAGAAAGATTTAGAATAATAAATCTTTAAAACATTTTAAAATGATATTTTAGAAAGAGTTCCTAACCAAAAGAGAGACACTTGAATAAAAATAATTTAGGTAATAAAAACTTTTTAATATCATGATAATAAAGGGATTCATGATATACTATGTCAAATTACATTATATACACCGTATAAAAGTGATTTGGTGTATAACAACAAAGAAGTCTCAATTGAATGTAAATTGAGATGAAACCTCTTAAAAGACTGTATCCTTAGGTTAAGGATAAATCAAATACATAATTATGTGTGAAAAATATAAATACACTCAATATGATTGGATATTAAGAGTAAATAAATCATAGGACATTCACACATATTCTTGTAAAAACAACACCAATGAATTGGATATTTAACTCAACAAATGGAGATTGAGTTAAAATTACTCTTATCAAGTTCATATCGATGACTTGAGAATATATCAATGGAGTTATTATGTGTATCAAAAGTATATCCACATAAAGGGGAGTGTAAATTATGATATAAGAAAATGAATAGTGATTCCACACATAATCTTGGAGTAAAATAATCAATGAAGTATGCGTAAAGCCGAATGAATGGAAATTGAAATTTCAAATTCCCTTATCAATTTGGTAACTTACGAAACATACAGACATGAAATAAGGATCATAAAATTATGATTTAAATATCCATAAATTAAATTATATTACACAATGAATACAATCATGGGCATTACACACACCACATGCAATAAATAAGTCGTGAACAATGGAATTATCACGGAATTAAAAGTGAGATAAGAAACCCCTTACTTTGTACTTTTTCCTTGGTCAAGGGTAGGTTAACCTCCTTTATAATGGTGAAATAATTTTTATTGAATTATACAAGAATAATATACATTAATATGATATCATATATGATCTTTTAACATTGATTTTTTGATAATATCTTAGTATTATCGTCATTTTGGGTGTTAACGGATTCGTTTTCCTTTATATTCATTGTTATGTGAGCCATATTTGTTATGGATTGGATGTTTCTTATTAATATCCAGAATTAAATTAAGTATTTAAACATTATTTTTAACCATCAAATGAAAATTATTCTTGAATGGATACGATGGGGAATGATTCTCATCGCGTTCGTGGAGACGGTAGTCCGTACGTACGCACAAGTGACAATATCATTCTTTTGATATTAAAATAATATATAATTGGATGGTATATCATATATACATAATCATTATCATTTTATATTTATTATTTACATGAATTAAACATAATTATTATACCCATACAAATAATAATAAATTGAATAACAATTACACCACGACGTGGAGACGGTAGGCCGTACGTACGCACGTATGGTGACATGTCATTCAAAGGATGGATAGAATACTGAATATGGTTGTACCATATTTATAATAACATAAAATTATATAGAATACAATGGAGTTATTATTTTAGAGTGTAAATAACAAATAAAGAAGAAGTGGAAGAAGAATGGAACTTGAAAGAGGGTGGTGAAAACATTACCTCTTCTTCGGGTTCTTCCTTTTGATTTGATCAAAAGGGCTCTTTAGGTTGGCTTTAATACTAAATGAAGGCCTCTAGGATTAATTTAGGATAGTTGAGAGGGTATTTGGGCAGAGGTTGGCCGAACTAAAAGGCTTTGAAGGTATGAAGAATTGGTTATAAGTGGTATCCTTTTATAAGGGGGAGGAGGGGCTCTTTAGGAAAAACATAAAGTATTAATTTATAATAAATTCATATTCGGTTTATAATGGCTCCAAAGTGTATTATTCAAATTATAAGGTGGGTATGGATCTAAATAATTTCATCCAATAGATTTTATATTGGTTTGGGTCACTATATTAACCTTATCTTTTAGTTTTAACTCTTAGTTAATTAGTTCGACATTTACCATGTCACTTTGTATTTTTATATTATATGGTTAATAAACTTACTATATACTTCTAAAAGACCCCCAAGTGGTCCATTAATGATAAAAATATCATTATATAAGTCTTTTTCCCAAACATTAGATTTTTAGGAATATAATATGAATTAATAATATAATATTTGTTTTAAAAACTCTTTTATGTCAATTTTGGCACTATTTAATAATTGATTTTTGTTAAAGTCTTAAAAACTTTATTAATTAGAAAAAAATTCATTTAAGAAATACTAAAAAGTCATATTAACAAATAAAATTCGTGTATGTCATCAAAACTTTCAAATTTTATTTATTTTAACATTTATAATACCAATTATTTGATTATTTCATTAATAAGGAAAATACTGCATTATTATTGTGTTATAAATAAATTTAATTATTCAATGTCTAAAAATTATAAATAAAATACCATTATATAGGAAATATTTTTAACTTTATAATGAATATTTATAGTTGAAAATATAACATATATAACACTATGTAAAAATTGTTTTTCTAAAAGATATATGCTTATGTCATTTTTGTATTTACTTTAACTTAATTAATATTAAGTGTCATTATCACTTACAAGTGGATCCATGGGGTACCAAAATAGACCCAAAGATTCCCATGGTCGGACATGTATCAACCAATAGTGTTAGGACACATTTTAGGGTAATTTATTATTATTATTATAATATTATTTTTTTACCCTTATTTACCGGATTTACCCTTTAACCACGGTAAATAAAATATTTACCGAAGTAATTATTCAAAATCTCTAAAAATAAAAGTTACCTATTTACACAAATTATACCTCATGATTCTAAATATTGAATCTATTTTTCTAAATTCAAAACATAGAAGTGGCAGAAATTAATTTAAAATTAATTCCTAGTGTCAAAATAAAAAGCGTGTTTTTAAGAAATAATAACTATCAAAAGATTGACACTTGTTTATGTCTGGTTTAAATGTAAAATTATGTACAATGACCAAAATTGTATTAAATGGTAAAAATATATTCTAAATATACTTTAAAACCACCCAAATTCATAATTTATCACTATTAATTAATTCGATTAAAAAAGTTTTTTTAAATTAAAATTTAGTAATTTTCACTATTCATCAAAATATGAAAGTTATCATAAAAGTACCAAAAATTCACCCTAAGATAATTTCGATATTCTGAATACAAAAATGAAGTCCATTTTGAAATATAAAATTTATAAAATTTCAAAAAGTGGGTATTACTATTCATAACGGCTAGTTTGATTGGTTGTGGTGTGTTAGAACTCGAAGTTGCGTACAAAACACGCTACTGTATTATTCAAAGAGAAGCGTACCATGGAAGATTGGGGTGTTACATTCTCCCCTCCTTCAATAAATTTCATCCTCGAAATTTTTAAAATTGGGCTTGGGAATATAATGGAAAGTCCCACATCGGAAAAAGAGTCAATAAAACTATCACTTTAAAAGAAAGAAAGATAAGTGCAAAGGTCACCCGAGATAATCTATACTAGTATTTCATGTATAAAAACATGGATATGGATGATAAACTAAGTTTCATGTTCTGATGGAGAGTTATAGAAAACAATATCAGAATAAAGTTAATAACAAGAAAACCACAAACTTGTGATGGGACAAACGATCATTAGTTTCCCAGTAGGAAAAGTAAACGGACAAATTTTTTTTTAAGTTACATTACATAAAGATGAGAAATTCATTTCTGAGATTGACTAAGAACATAAAGAGATATACTTACTTTTTAAGTAAAGTTTTATTCTTTAATAAATTTCTACTACTAACTCATTTTTAAACGATGAGTATTCAAGAAGACATGGTGACACTAGAAGAGCTAGAATAAACTTCTTATATAATCACATGATCCACGAAGGATAAACTATATATTTACCTTGTCTTTAGAGATTAATCAAAACAAAAACGGTTAGTATAAGATCTGATGATACCCCAAAAGGATATTCCATTAGAGAAAGAAACACTAATCTTAATTTCTAAAATTAAACCAACAATACCCCAAAGTTAAATAAATAGCATTCAGTAAACAATTGTCCTTAAAATCCTTAAATATAATTCAAAATAATATTGAAACCCAAAACTTAGAATAATTTGGTTATGTAGTCTTCCACGTTAAATGGTATCTCCAAATGACATCAACTACTCTTAAAGTCACATACTTAAAAGTAATTAACCTAATCACATATTCTCTATTATAGTTTAATCATTTCCATAAATAACCGAAATCACTATAAATCCACAATAAAAACATAGATAAAAATCCATCATTAATCCTCAAATGAAATCCCATAGTATTCTATTTTCCTTGGGCATATAGTGTTCCCAACAAAGCGAATATCTTCCAAAATAACATTTATCACTTAATCACCAAATCATTTTCCTATACTAAGGGTATTCATTTGATAATACATAAGATCCCAAATCAACTTTTTTTTATCAATAAAATCATTTAACTAAAAATAATTAGTCACACTAACGAGGGACTTCACGTAGTCCAGTGGTAGGCGATAAATACAAATCACACTTTGGTTGTGAGTTCAATTCCCACAACTTTGTCCGATGCGATAGGTTGTCACATGGTCTACATGTTGTCCTTTTTCAAAAACTATATTTTATAACATTACCAGAATGAGATAAATTCCTCAAAATAACCATAACATAATTTAACCAAAAATGTTATCTCATACCTTGCATTTTCATCCCAAAATATAATAACTTGTAATTACCTCAAACCCAATGATCATATAAAACCAAATGGTTATTTATAACTATATCCACAAGAGAAGAGATAAGTCTTCCTCAAATATCATTTTCACATGACAAACTACAGGGTTACAAATACAAGAGAAAATTATTCCGAAGTAATCCCATCAACAAGGAGTACTAGTACTTTTAAAAATTTCTCCAGCCATTTATTTCCATATAGCTTCTTCATTGACCAAGAAAATATCCTATAGAATAGGGCATTCACTCAGGTAATAGCCAGGTCCCCTACTTTTACGACAAATGACTGTAAATGGATTCTTGGGACCATTTTTATTTTCTTCCATAGTACTCTTCATTTTTTCTCGGCAATTCTTCACTTTATGACCTTCTTTCCCACACGTAAAGCATTTCTTTGTTACATTGAGACACTTTCCTAGGTGTCTCCTTTCACATTTCCTGCATGATGGAAATTGAGGATTCTTTTCTCTATGGTATTCACTGCTGGAGCTCTTATCATTCATCACCTTTCGCTTATTTTTTGAATCCGGGAGTTGGTTAGTATATATGTTGTTGATCATATTTTTGTGAAACTGATTTGGCATGAACACGATATCTTTTACGCCTATCAACATTCCATTTTTTTGCTCATTTCCACCATCATTCCCACCTTGTACATCATTCTCAAAGTCACTATGACTTCCTTGTAATCCATCCATTGACTAAAACCAAAAAGCATTGTGTGAGAAATAGTAGTCAAAAAATCATTTAGAGAATATCATGACACCATATTCTTAATTTTAAACACCTTAGGATTAACCAAGGTCATTTATTATTATCTTATATTAAAATAATTCAAATTGGTTTGTAAAGGAAATGTAAATTATCCTACGCATATCCCCTGGGAGTTTCGTAACCAAGAGTGAAGCAAGGCCTGTTGTCGTGCACCAGTTCCCGTTCAAGTCTATCTCAAATCGGTGTTTTTGGGTTTTACCCCTAGGTACATATATTCCAGAGCTGCCTCTACCTTCTCGTATCCATACAGGGATTTATTGCTCAGAAAACTCACAAAATCTCTACAATACCAAAATTCTAGAAAGTTCTTCTATACTAATCCTCAAAGTCTATCATAGGTCTATGTGCTCTAATCAGATTTTACCTAAATCTAGTTTCCAAGGTTTATACTAAGCTTCCTCTGATACCAATTGTAACGCCCTGACCCTAGTTACCCAGATTTGGTGCATTATTACATAACATTAGAATGATCACAAGTAAATAATGTCTCAAAAGACCGATCAGTTTAGTATTATTGGAAACAAGATTCATACATAAGTTCAACTTTACAGCTTGAAGAGAAATACAACACAAATATATTTCATTAGAAACATCCAAGCCTCCTATATTATGCCTGCAAGTCACTCATAACTAACTTCTTCATATCCTGGGAAAATGAAACATAAGAAAAGGGGTGAACTCAAACACTCAGTAAGGGTAAGTAATACAGTGGAAAATGACATAAATATTAAGCATGGTAAATAACTGAAACCACATGCCTTTACCAATAATAAACATGAATAATTTTATGGAAAGAATATGATCTGAGTAAATAATGCAATAATAAAACATAATCATGAGTATTCTACTAGTCGAATGACCACATGAACCATCAATATTATTTCCATAATGAGGGAATGTATAATGCCGGACATTCTGAAAAATTTTTCAAGGCCTCGTCCAAGACGTCGAAAAATGATTACGGCCTCTGCCAAAACCATAAATCAAATTGGGAAAGGGCCTCGTCCAATTCCATGTCTAGTTGTCTCATGAGACCTACCGATGCATTGAGGAGCTATAGCGGGCTCCACCTGTCACTAACTAAGTCCAATACATTCCTCATATGAAAAGGTTTAAACATATCATGAACATTCGTATTAAAACTAGCATACAAAATATCAATACTTTTAACCGCAAACCATGAATGGTATAAAAATAACACATCCATAGTCAAACATAACTCATTCGATACAATATTAAATATTTTATTACATTAGATTAACCTCAATCGAGAATAATGAAGGATATTAATATAGATTAAAATAATCATCAAACTATTGAGAGAAATGTCCCCCTTTTTCTTGAAAACATTTAAAAGTCACGCTATTTGTCAATAATCCATTTAAAATAGATTTTTGAATCAAAGTGTCCCATACCACTTTGAAAATTTTAAAAGTATTTTTGTTTTGAAAACTTTAATTTCCATATAAATAAATCCTTAAAACCATTTTTAAAACATGTACATTAATGAGAAAGATTTAGAATAATAAATCTTTAAAACATTTTAAAATGATATTTTAGAAAGAGTTCCTAACCAAAAGAGAGACACTTGAATAAAAATAATTGAGGTAGTAAAAACTTTTTAATATCATGAGAATAAAGGGATTCATGATATACTATGTCAAAGTACATTATATACACCATATAAAAGTGATTTGGTGTATAACAACAAAGAAGTCTGAATTGAATGTAAATTGAGATGAAACCTCATAAAAGACTGTATCCTTAGGTTAAGGATAAATCAAAGACATAATTATGTGTGAAAAATATAAATACACTCAATATTATTGGATATTCAGTGTAAATCAATCATTGGACATTCACACATATTCTTGTAAAAACAACACCAATGAATTGGATATTTAACTCAACAAATGGAGATTGAGTTAAAATTACTCTTATCAAGTTCATATCGATGACTTGAGAATATATAAATGGAGTGATTATGTGTATCAAAATTATATCCACAGAAAGGGGAGTGGAAATTATGATATAAGCAAATGAATAGTGATTCCACACATAATCTTGGAGTAAAATAATCAATGAAGTATGCATAAAGCCGAATGAATGGAAATTGAAATTTCAAATTCCCTTATCAATTTGGTAACTTAAGAAACATACAGACATGAAATAAGGATCATAAAATTATGATTTAAATATCCATAAATTAAATTATATTACACAATGAATACAATCATGGGCATTACACACACCACATTCAATAAATAAGTGGTGAACAATGGAATTATCACGGAATTAAAAGTGAGATAAGAAACCCCTTACTTTGTACTTTTTCCTTGGTCAAGGGTAAGTTAACCTCCTTTATAATGGTGAAATAATTTTTATTTAATTATAAAAGAATCATATACATTAATATGATATCATATATGATCTTTTAACATTGATTTGTTGATAATATCTTAGTATTATCGTCATTTTGGGTGTTAACAGATTCGTTTTCCTTTATATTCTTTGTTATGTGAGCCATATTTGTTATGGATTGGATGTTTCTTATTAATATCCAGAATTAAATTAAGTATTTAAACATTATTTTTAACCATCAAATGAAAATTATTCTTGAATGGATACGATGGGGAATGATTCTCATCGCGTTCGTGGAGACGGTTGTCCGTACGTACGCACGAGCGACAATATCATTCTCTTGATATTAAAATAATATATAATTGGATGGTATATCATATATAAAGAATAATTATCATGTTATATTTATTATTTACATGAATTACACATCATTATTATACTCATCCAAATAATTATATATTGAATAACAATTACACCACGACGTGGAGACGGTATGTCGTACGTACGCACGTATGGTGACATGTCATTCAAAGAATGGATAGAATACTGAATATGGTTGTACCATACTTATAATAACATAAAATTATATAGAAGAAAATGGATTCATTATTTTAGAGTGGAAATAAAAAATAAATAATAAGTGGAAGAAGAATGGAACTTGAAAGAGGGTGGTGAAAACATTACCTCTTCTTCAGGTTCTTCCTTTTGATTTGATCAAAAGGGCTCCTTAGGTTGGCTCTATGACTAAAGTAAGGACTCTAGGATTAATTTAGGATAGTTGAGAGGGTATTTGGTCAGAGTTTTTCTAAACCAAAAGGCTTTGAAGATATGAATAATTGGTTAGAAGTGGTGTCCTTTTATAAGGGGGAGGAGGGGCTCTTTAGGAAAAACTTAAAGTATTAATTTATAATAAATTCATATTCGGTTTCTAATGGATAAAAAGTGGATTATTCAAAGTCTAAGGTGTGTATGGGTCTAAATAATTTCATCCAATATATTTTAGACAGGTTTGGGTCACTATATTAACCTTATCCTTTAGTTTTAACTCTTAGTTAATTAGTTTGACATTTACCATGTCACTTTGTATTTTTATATTATATGGTTAATAAACTTACTATATTCTTCCAAGAAATCCCCAAGTGGTCAATTAATGATACACCAATAATTATATAAGTACTTTGGCTGAACCTTATATTTTTAGGAATAGAATATTAATTAATAATATAATATATTTTTTAAAAACTCTTTTATGTCAATTTTGACACTATTTAATAATTGATTTTTTTTAAAGTCTTAAAAACTTTATTAATTCGAACCAAATTCATTTAAGAAATACTAACAAGTAATATTAACAAATAAAATTCGTGGATTCCATCAAAACTTTAAAATTATATTTATTTTAACATTTATAATACCAATTATTTGATTCTTTCATTAATAAGGAAAATACTGCATTATTATTGTGTCATAAATAAATTTAATTATTCAATGTCTAAAAATTATAAATAAAATACCATTATATAGGAAATTTTTTTATATTTCTAATAAATATTTATAGTTGAAAATATAACATATATAACCCTATGTAAAAATTGTTTTTCTAAAAGATATATGCTTATGTCATTTTTGTATTTACTTTAACTTAATTAATATAAAGTGTCATTATCACTTATAAGTGGATCCATGGGGTCCCAAAATCGACCCAAAGATGACCATGGTCGGACATGTATCAACCAATAGTGTTATGACACGTTTTAGGGTAATTTATTATTATTATAATTTTATTTGTTTACCCTTATTTACTGGATTTACCCTTTAACCACGGTAAATAAAATATTTACCGAAGTAATTATTCAAAATGTATAAAAATAAAAGTTACATATTTACACAATTTGTACCTCCTGATTATAAATATGGAATCCATTTTTCCAAATTCAAAACACAGAATTGGCAGAAATTAATTTAGAATTAATTCCCGCTGTCAAAACAAAAAGTGTGTTTTTAAGAAATTATAACTATCAAAAGATTGACATTTGTTTATGTCCGGTTTAAATGTGAAATTATGTCCAATGACCAACATTGTATTAAATGGTAAAAATATATTCTAAATATACTTTAAAACCACTCAAATTCATAATTTATCACTATTAATTAATTCGATTAAAAAAGTTTTTTTTAATTAAAATTTAATAATTTTCACTATTCATCAAAATATGAAAGTTATCAGAAAAGTACCAAAAAATCACCCTAAGATAATTGCGATATTCCGAATCCAAAAATGAAGTCCATTTTGAAAGATAAAATTTATAAGATTTCAAAAAGTGGGTATTACTATTCATAACGGCTAGTTTGATTGGTTATGGTGTGTTAGAACTCGAAGTTGCGTACAACACTTGCTACTGTATTATTCAAAGAGAAGCGTACAATGGAATCTTGGGATGTTACAATCTAGTTTCCCGCACTTTTGGATTAACACTTTTTAAAGTATGTTGGTCACATCCAGAACTCATGTTCAGTGGTCGATGGAGCGTGTGTCATGGGATGAGTTCCCTTTTTAGTAAATCTAATGATAAGGACACTACTATGGCAGGGAGAATCAGGTCGAATGTGTTTTAGCATGTCCTACAAGTAGAAGGAACATAAAAAAGAAGGAATATTTAGAAATTGTGACATTTACTTTTGAATTCCAAAGAGGCTGAAAAGCTTTCAAAAATATCAATTCTTGTGAGATCGCTCGACGATGATATGATTAGCAATAGAAGAAATCTTTGTAAACCCCATTAGTCAGAGATGGACTTCAATGGTTATTCTTGTATGATCATGTGATTTCTAGGGTGGTGAGGGAATCATGGTTGGGTGATGATGATGCATCAGATAGTGAAGTTTATCACTTTCAAAGAGGTCATCCTGAGTGTTTCAACTAACTTTTCTATATGCAGTTTGGCATAGTTTTTCCAAAATATACCAAACACATAATTCTTGATGCAACAGGAGTGTCTTCGGACCATGAAAATTGTCTAAATCATATTATTTTACTCTCGGCTAAATGATGATCATGTATCTTATCTTGACATCATTTGGATACACTGAGAGAGCGTTGGTTATAAGACACACAAAATTTTAAATCCGTTGGGATTGATAAATAGACCTTGTCAGAGTTTCATGTTGGAGGTGTGGTTATTATCAAGACATGGTTAGTTCATAGTGATACTTGGGTTCCCTATTAGGACCACCTAAGAGGGACTTGTGGACACCAACTATGTCCTTTTGACCTGACTTCCCTGTGGATACCGCTTTGGACATAGAGAGTGTTATTGATATGTGGACATTATGACTTTGTACTGACATCTCACTAGTAAACACCAGAGTATGTAATACCTTGTATGAGCTACTCAGTTCCCAATTCATGATTTTGAGGTTACCTCGGGCTTCAGTTGGGATCATATGAGATGTTTTGAGGGTGTATATCCAAGTGTGTCGGATCGGGTATGCACTCATGTTCATGCTGAGGTACAAAATCTATAGTGAACATTTGAATTTGAGACATCACCAAAATATGTAAGAAGGATTTGGTGGATTAATTCAAAGTAAATGAAAGGTTATTTGGGAGAACCCATCATGTTTCAGGTTGTGTTATGTCATCCATCTAAGATGATCATTTTTTAGAATGGTCATACGGGCACGACTCAACTTGTTTTTTTTCTATTCAATGAATACTATAACGCCCCGACCCTAGATACCCAGAGTCGGTGCATTATTACATAACATTGGCATGATCACAAAGGATCAAGTCTCTAAATACCGATTAGTTTAGTAGTCTTGGAAACACTAGATATATTCATAAGTCTTACATTACATCATAAGGTAAAAAAACTACAACAACATCTTGTCTTCATATCCCCTCATACTATCCCTGCAGGTCATTCATAAATTACTTCTTCACATCCTGGGAAAAATAAAACATTGAAAGGGGTGAGCTCAGATTCTCAGTAAGGATAACAATATAGAAGAAGATTTCATAGATAATCATAAACACTTAAAGCAATTTATAACTAAAACAAAAGCCTTTTAGACTTGAACTTCCGCATAATATGGCAATGAAATAATGCCATTTACTTATTCACATGGATATTATACTAGTAGAACAATCACATTCAATATCAATAACCACTTTCATAATGATGGAATGCATAATTCCAGACTATCATAACCATATAGCCAAGGCCTCGTGCCAAGACTACAAATAAGATTTTTCCAAGGCCTTGTGCCAAGATACTAGTTTGTCTCATGAGACCTATAGATGCATCGAGGAGCTATAGCGGGCTCCACACATCACTTACTAAGTCCAACGCATTCCTCATATGAAAATTTTTAAACATAAGATAAACATTCGTATTAAAACTAGCATATGAAATGTCAATACTTTATCCACAAACCATGAATGGTATAAAAATAGAACATCCACAGTCAAACATAACTCATTCGATACAATATGGAAGATTGTATTGTATCATATTAACCTCAATCGAGAATAATGAAGGATATTGACATAGATGAAAATAATCATCAAAACTATTTGAGAGAAATATCCCCCTTTTTCTTGAAATCATTTAAAAGTCAAACTATTTGTCAAGAAGCCATTTAAAAATAGATTTTTGAATCAAAGTGTCCCATACCACTTTGAAACATTTAAAATGAGTTTTAATTTTAAAACTTTAATGTCCATATAAATAAATCCTTAAAACCATTTTTAAAACATGGACATTAATGAGCAAGATTTAGAAGAATAAGTCTTTAAAACATTTAAAAATGGTATTTTAGTTAAAGTTTCTAACCAAAAGAGAGACACCTGAATACAAATAATTGAGGTAATAAAAACTTTTTAATATCATGAGAATAAAGGGATTCATGATATACTATGTCAAATTACATTATATACACCACATAAAAGTGATTTGGTGTATAACAACAAAGAAGTCTCAATGGAATGTAAATTGATATGAAATCTCTCATAAAGGTCGTATACTTAGGTTAAGGATAAATCAACGACATAATTATGTGTGAAAAATATAAATACACTAAATATGATTGGATATTCAGTGTAAAACAATCAAAGGACATTCACACATATTCTAGTAAAAACAACACCAATACATTGGATGTTTATCTCAACAAATCGAGATTGAGTAAAAATTACTCTTATCAAGTTCATATCGATGACTTGAGAATTTATCAATGGAATGATTATGTGTATAAAAAGTATATCCACAGAAAGGGGAGTGGAAATTATGACATAATCAAATGAATAGTTATTTCACACATAATCTTGGAGTAAAATAATCAATGAAGTATGCGTAAAGCCGAATGAGTGGAAATTGAAATTTCAAATTCCCTTATTGATTTGGTAACTTATGAAACATGCACCCATGAAAGAAGGATAATACAATGATGATGTAAATATTCATAAATTAAATTATATTACACAATCAATACAATCATGGGAAGTACACACACCACATGCAATAAATAAGTGGTGAATAATGGAAATCTCACGGAATTTAAAATGAGATAAGAAACCCCTTACATTATACTTTTTCCTTGGTCGACGGTAGGTTAACCTCATGTATAATGGTTAAATAATTGTTATTGAATTATAAAATAATCATTTACATTAATATGATATCAAATATGATCTTTTAACATTGATTTGTTAATAATATCTTAGTATTATCGTCATTTCGGGTGTTAACTTACTCATTTTCCTTTATATTCTTTGTTACGTAAGCCGTGTTTGTTATGGAAAGGTTGTATCTTATTCATATCCAGAATTATATCAAGTCCTTAAACATTATTTTTAAATCATCAAATGATAATTATACTTTAATGGATACGATGGAGAATGAATCTCATCGCTTTCGTGGAGACGGTAGTCCGTACATACGCACGAGGGACAATATCATTCTTTTGATGTTAAAATAGTATATAATTGGATGTTATATCATATATAAAGAATAATTATCATGTTATATTTATTATTTACATGAATTACACATCATTATTATACCCATCCAAATAATAATTTATTGAATGACAATTACACCACGACGTGGAGACGGTAAGTCGTACGTACGCACGTATGGTGACATGTCATTCAAAGGATGGATAGAATACTGAATATGGTTGTACCATATTTATAATAATATTAATGTATATAGGAGATACTGTATTCATTAACTTAGAATGGGAATAACAAAGAAATAAGAAGTTGAAGAAGAAAAGAATTTGAAAAAGGGTGGTAAAAACATTACCACTTCTTCAGGTTCTTCCTTTTGATTTGATCAAAAGGGCTCCTTAGGTTGGATTTCTGATCAAACTAATGCCTCTAGGTTGTATTTAGGTAAGTTTAGAGAGTATTTGGGCAGGGGTTTGCCGAACCAAAAGGCTTTGAATGTGTGAAGTAATGAGAAGGGGGAGTTCCCTTTTATAAGAGGGGTGAGGGGCACCTTTGGAAAAGCTAAAAATATTATTTTATAATAAATTCATATTCGGTTTATAATGGCTCAAAAGTTTATTATTTAACGTTTAAGGTGGGTATAGGTCGAAAACCACTCAAACAATAGAATTTAGACAGGTTTGGGTCATTATATTAACCTTATCTTTAAGTATTAACTCTTAGTTAATTAGTTTCACTTTTACAATGTCTCTTTGTATTTTTATATTATATGGTTAATAAACTTACTATATACATCCAAGCGACCCCCAAGTGGTCCATTAATGATACACCTATCACGATATAAGTCTCTTGGACGAACCTTATATTTTTAGGAATTTAATATCAATTAATAATATAATATTTGTTTTAAAAACTCTTTTATGTCAATTTTGACACTATTCAATAATTGATTTTTTTGAAACTCATAAAAGAATGATTACTTCTAAAAAAGTCCATTAAATCAATCCTAATATGTCATATTAACCTATAAAATTAGTGTAATTCAATAAAAGTCTCCAATTATATTTATTTGGGTATTTATAATATCAATTATTTTAATTTTTCACTATTATGGTAATTACTGCATCATCATTGTGTCATAAATAAATTAAATTATTTAATGTCTAAAAATTATAAATAAAATATAATTATGTAGGAAATATTTTTATATTTCTAATGAATATTTATAATATAATTTATCTTATGTGTAACCCTATATTAAAAATGTTTTAGTAAATAAACTTTGATTTTAACTCTTTTAACTCTTCTTTGAATTAAATAATAATAAATGTACTAATCTAATCCAAGTGGACCTAAATGATAATATTTTATTCATAAGGTTGTTTTTGGTCGAGATACACTTGTCCAATAGAATTAGGACATGTGTTAGGGTAATATTAATATCATTTTTACCCTTAATTACCCTATTCACTTTTAACCGTGGTAAATAAAAGTAAAAAGTTACTATTCACCAAAAATTATTTTCATCTTAATGAACCACATTTTATTCCTTGATATTAACCGTGTCTCTCAAATTTTCGAAATTCCACTCATAGAAGCGGTAAAATTAAGTTTTATGAAAAATTCAGTTTTTTAACTACCACTTAGTGGTTTCACTATTCATAAAAAAATGAAAGTTTCCAGAAAAATACCAAAAATTATGCCTAAGATATATTTGATATTATGAATTCAAAAATGATGTATATTTTACCAAATTCAAAACATATCAGTTGCATTAATTAATTTAAAAATTAATTCCCGTCGTCAAAACAAATAGCGTGTTTTTAAGAGATAATAACTATCAAAAGATTGACACTTGTTTATGTCTGGTTTAAATGTGAAATCTCATACAATGACCAACATTGTATTAAATGGTAAAAATATATTTTAAATATACTTTAAAACCACTCAAATTAATAATTTATCACTATTAATTATTTTAATTAAAAAAGTTGTTTTTAATTAAAATTTAGTAATTTTCACTATTCATTAAAATATGAAAGTTATCCGAAAAGTACCAAAATTTCACCCTAAACTAATTTTGATATTACGAATCCAAAACTGAAGTCCATTTCGAAAGATAAAATTTATAAAATTTCAAAAAGTAGGTATTACTATTCATAACGGCTAGTTTGATTGGTTGTGGTGTGTTAGAATCTCGAAGTTGCATACAATGCACGACATTGCATTATTCAAAGGGAAACGTACCGTGGAAGCTTGGGGTGTTACATTCTCCCCTCCTTCAATAAATTGTGTCCTCGAAATTTTTAAAATTGGTCTTGGGAATATAATGGAAAGTCCCACATTGGAAAAAGAGTCAATAAAACTATCACTTTAAAAGAAAGAAAGATAAGTACAATGGTCACCCAAGATAACCCATACTAGGATTCCATGTAGGAAAACATGGATATGGACGATAAACTAAGTGTTCAGTTCTGATGGAGAGGGATAGAAAATGTGATCAGGAGAAAGTTAACAATAAGAAAATCACAAACTTGTGTTGGGAAAAACGGTCCTTAGTCTCCCAGTAGGAAAAGTAAATGGACAACATTTTTTTGTTTTAAGTTACATTACATAAGGACGAGGAATTCATTTATGATATTGACTAAGAACATAAAGAGATATAATTACTTTTTAAGTAGAGTTTCATTCTTTAATAACTTTTTACCACTAACTCATTTTTTTTTGAACAATGAGTATTCAAGAAGACTTGGTCACAATGGAAGAGCTTGAATAAACTTCTATAGAAATACATGATCCACGTAGGATAAACTATATATTTACCTTGTCTTTATAGATTAATAAAAACCAAAATGGTTAGTATAATATTTGATGACCCCCCAAATGTATATTCCATTAGAGAAAAAAAACACTAATCTTAATTTCTAAAATTAAACCATCAATACCCCAAAGTTAAATAAATACCATTCAATAATCAATTGTCCTTAAAATCATTCAATATAATCCAAACTAATATTGAAACTAAAAACTTATAAGAATGTAGTCTTCCACGTTAAATTGTATCTCCAAATGACATTAATTACTCTTAAATTCACATTCTTAAAAGTAATTAACCTAATCATTTCCATAAAAAACCCAAATCACTATAAATCCACAATAAAAACATAGATAAAAATCCACCATTACTCCTCAAATGAAATCCCATACTATTCTATTTTTCATACAACAAAGAGAACAACTTCCAAAATAACATTTATCACTTAATTACCAAATCATTTTCCTATACTAAGGGTATTCATTTGATAAGACATAAGATCCCAAATCAAATTATTAATGATCAATAAAATCATTTAACTAAAAATAATAGTCACACTAACCAGGGACTTCACGTAGTCCAGTGGTAGGTGATAAATCTCAATCGCACTTTGGTTGTGGGTTCGATTCTCACAGCTTTGTCCGACGTGATGGGTTTTCACACGGTCTGCGTGTTGTCCTTTTTAAAAAACTATATTTTATAACATTACCAAAATGAGATAAATTCCTCAAAATAACCATAACATAATTTAACCACAAATCTTATCTCATACCTTGCATTTTCATCCCAAATTATAATAACTTATAATTTCCTCAAACCCAATGATCATATAAGACCAAATGGTTATTTATAACTATATCCGCAACAGAAAAGATAATTCTTCCTCAAATATCATTTTCACATGATAAATTGCAAGTTTACACATACAGGAGAAAATTATTCCAAATTAATCCCATCAATAAAGAGCACTAACACTTTTAAACATTTCACCATCCATTTATTTCCACATAGGTTCTTCATCATATGTTCCTCGGGTTCCCACATTGCCTCTTCCATCTTATGATTTCTCCATAGAACTTTTACCAGACGAGTCATCCGGTTTCTCAACACTTGATCTTTGGTATGAATAATTCTAATAGGCTCTCCACAATAAGATAGATCGGGTTCCAGTTCTAATTCTTCATAGGTGAGTACATGTGTTGGGTCAGGCATGTATTTTGTCACTAGAGATATGTGAATCACAACATGAACTCTGGAGAGATTAGGCGAATTTTCCTTTTGGTAGAATGTGTTCATGTGTCACAATGGTACCTCAGTAATTTTTCAAAATCATCTACTTCCTTTACCCAAAAGCTCCTCATCCATCCTGGATTATATCGATGGAAGCATCGATGCATCATAAAAAAATAGGTATTTCTTATATATAATTTTGAGACATCGTCTTTAACATGTTTTTTTAGAAAAATTCTCACTGATTCATCTTCAAATATTTCAAAATAAGGTTTTGGTAAATCAGTTTCCGTATATCCCAAAAGAAATAAATATATAATTTGATACATATAGGCTTCTCGAAGGTCTCCCTCTTCTGCAACATCTAGAAAATCATTTAGTGCATCGTAATTTTGGGATAAAGTGAATAATTTGAAAAGACCATGATGGTACTTCCCATGCTTAGTGTGGTAAGAAATTTGAGAGTGCAACATTATCCCATAGTCGGTACTTGGTCCTTGAAATAATCGTGCAATGATAGAGGTATTGGATGTCTTATAAAGTTGTTTTCATGTAACTTGGACATTTGAAAAAGTTTCAACATCATATGCGCATGACTTCTGGATAATAATTGTAAGTAGTTCTTCAGGAAGAGAGAGAAGAGTTGTTCATGATCTTGTTCCCTCCATGTTTCAACTAACAAAAAGAAAATACAATTAAGGTTTTTGAATACTTATCTAATAAGAATGTAAAAAAAATAGACATAATAGGATAATCTTGTAATTGAACAATATATCCTAACTTGGGGTACCCTATGTTAAAATCTCGGTTATCCACTATCTATTTGCCGAAATATATTCTTAGGGGCATTTTTTTGTATTCCCTTAATAATGGTTCATACTAATCTTGTGAATTTACCAAAGCATATCCCTTGGGAGTGTCGTAACCAAGAGTGCAGCAAGGCCCGTTGTCGTGCACTAGTTCTCGTTCAAGTCTAGCTCAAAGCGGTGTTTTCAGGTTTTACCCCTAGGTACATCTGTGCTAGAGCCTCCTCTACCTGCTCATATACAGACAGGGATGTATTGCTCAGAAAACTCACAAAATCTCTACAATACCAAAATTCTAAGAAGTTCTTCTATACTAATCCTCAAATTTCATCTTAGGTCTACGTGCTCTAATCAGAGTTTATCTAAATCTAGCTTCCAAGGTTTGTACTAAACTTCCTATGATACCAACTATAACGCCCCGACCCTAGATACCCAGATTTAGTGAATTATTACATAACATTGGCATGATCACAAAGGATCAAGTCTCGAAAGACCGATTAGTTTAGTAGTCTTGGAAACACTAGATATATTCATAAGTCTTACATTACATCATAAGGTAAAAAAAACTACAACAACATCTTGTCTTCATATCCCCTCATACTATCCCTGCAGGTCATTCATAAATTACTTCTTCACATCCTGGGAAAAATAAAACATTGAAAGGGGTGAGCTCAGATGCTCAGTAAGGATAACAATATAGCAGAATCTTTCATAGATAAGCATAAATACTTAAAGCAATTTATAACTAAAACAAAAGCCTTTTAAACTTGAACTTCCGTATAATATGGAAATGAAATAATTCCATTTACTAATTCACATGGATATTCTACTAGTCAAACAATCACATTCAATATCAATAACCACTTTCATAATGATGGAATGCATAATGCCATACTATCATAACCACATAGCCAAGGCCTCGTGCCAAGACTACAAATAAGATTTTTCCAAGGCCTTGTTCCAAGACACTAGTTTGTCTCATGAGACCTACCGATGCATTGAGGAGCTATAGAGGGCTCCACACGTCACTTACTAAGTCCAATGCATTCCTCATATGAAAAGTTTTAAACATAACATAAACATTCGTATTAAAACTAGAATACGAAATGTCAATACTTTATCCAAAAACCATGAATGGTATAGAAATAGCACCTCCACAGTCAAAAATAACTCATTCGATACAATATAGAATATTGTATTGTATCATATTAACCTCAATCGAGAATAATGAAGGATATTCACATAGATGAAAATAATCATCAAAACTATTTGAGAGAAATATCCCCCTTTTTCTTGAAATCATTTAAAAGTCACACTATTTGTCAAGAAGCCATTTAAAAATAGATTTTTGAATCAAAGTGTCCCATACCACTTTGAAACATTTAAAATGAGTTTTAATTTTAAAACTTTAATGTCCATATAAATAAATCCTTAAAACCATTTTTAAAATATGGACATTAATGAGAAAGATTTAGAAGAATAAGTCTTTAAAACATTTAAAAATGGTATTATAGTTAAAGTTTCTAACCAAAAGAGAGACACTTGAATACAAATAATTGAGGTAATCAAAACTTTGTAATATCATGAGAATAAATGGATTCATGATATAATATGTCAAAGTACATTATATACACCACATAAAAGTGATTTGGTGTATAACAACAAAGAAGTCTCAATGGAATGTAAATTGATATGAAATCTCTCATAAAGGTCATATCCTTAGGTTAAGGATAAATCAACGACATAATTATGTGTGAAAAATATAAATACACTAAATATGATTGGATATTAAGTGTAAAACAATCAAAGGACATTCACACATATTCTAGTAAAAACAACACCAATGCATTGGATGTTTATCTCAACAAATCGATATTGAGTAAAAATTACTCTTATCAAGTTCAAACCGATGACTTGAGAATTTATCAATAGAATTATTATGTGTATAAAAAGTATATCCATAGAAAGGGGGGTGGAAATTATGACATAATCAAATGAATATTTATTCCACACATAATCTTGGAGTAAAATAATCAATGAAGTATGCGTAAAGCCGAATGAGTGGAAATTGAAATTTCAAATTCCCTTATTGATTTGGTAACTTATGAAACATGCACCCATGAAAGAAGGATAATACAATTATGATGTAAATATCCATAAATTAAAGTATATTAAACAATCAATACAATCATGGGCAGTACACGCACCACATGCAATAAATAAGTGGTGAATAATGGAAATCTCACGGAATTTAAAGTGAGATAAGAAACCCCTTACATTGTAATTTTTCCTTGTTCGATGGTAGTTTAACCTCCTGTATAATGGTGAAATAATTTTTATTGAATTATACAAGAATAATTTACATTAATATGATATCATATATGATCTTTTAACATTGATTTGTTAATAATATCTTAGTATTATCGTCATTTCGGGTGTTAACTTACTCGTTTTCCTTTATATTATTTGTTACATAAGCCGTGTTTTTTATGGATAGGTTTTATATTATTCATATCCAGAATTATATCAAGTCCTTAAACCTTATTTTTAAATCATCAAATGATAATTATACTTGAATGGATATGATGGAGAATGAATCTCATCGCTTTCGTGGAGACGGTAGTCCGTACGTACACACGAGCGACAATATCATTCTTTTGATGTTAAAATAATATATAATTGGATGGTATATCATATATACATAATAATTATCATGTTATATTTATTATTTACATGAATTACACATCATTATTATACTCATCCAAATAATAATTTATTGAATGACAATTACACCACGACGTGGAGACGGTAAGTCGTACGTACGCACGTATGGTGACATGTCATTCAAAGGATGGATAGAATACTTAATATGGTTGTACCATATTTATAATAATATTAAATTATATAGTAGATATTGGATTCATTAATTTATAATGGTAATAACAAAGAAAGAATATGTTGAATAAGAAAAGAATTTGAAAAAGGGTGGTAAAAACATTACCTCTTCTTCGGGTTCTTCCTTTTGATTTGATCAAAAGGGCTCCTTAGGTTGGATTTCTGATCAAACTAAGGAATCTAGGTTGTAGTGAGGGAAGTTTATAGAGTATTTGGTCAGGGTTTGTCCGAACCAAAAGGATTTGAAGGTGTGAAGTAATGAGAAGGGGGAGTGCCCTTTTATAAGAGGGGTGAGGGGCACCTTTGGAAAAGATAAAAATATTATTTTATAATAAATTCATATTCGGTTTCTAATGGCTCCAAAGTGGATTATTTAAATTTTAAGGTGGGTATAGGTCTAAAACCACTCAACCAATATAATTTAGACAGGTTTGGGTCATTATATTAACCTTATCTTTAAGTATTAACTCTTAGTTAATTAGTTTCACTTTTACAATGTCTCTTTGTATTTTTATATTATATGGTTAATAAACTTACTATATAAATCCAAGAGACCCCCAAGTGGTCCATTAATGATACACCTATCATGATATAAGTCTCTTGGCCGAACCTTAGATTTTTAGGAATTTAATATCAATTAATAATATAATATATTTTTTAAAAACTCTTTTATGTCAATTTTGAAACTATTCAATAATTGATTTTTTTGAAACTCATAACAGAATTATTACTTCGACAAAAGTCCATTAAATAAATCCTAATATGTCATATTAACCTAGAAAATTAGTTTAATTCAATAAAAGTCTCCAATTATATTTATTTGGGTATTTATAATATCAATTATTTTAATTTTTTACTATTATGGTAATTACTACATCATCATTGTGTCATAAATAAATTAAATTATTTAATGTCTAAAAATTATAAATAAAATATCATTATGTAAGAAATTTTTTTATCTTTCTAATGAATATTTATAATCTAATTTATCTTATGTGTAACCCTATATTAAAAATGTTTTAGTAAATAAACTTTGATTTTAACTCTTTTAACTCTTCTTTGAATTAAATAATAATAAATGTCCTAATCTAATCCAAGTGGACCTAAATGATAATATTTTATTCCTAAGGTTGTTTTTGGTCGAGATACACTTGTCCAATAGAATTAGGACATGTGTTAGGGTAATATTAATATCATTTTTACCCTTAATTACCCTATTTACTTTTAACCGTGGTAAATAAAAGTAAAAAGTTACTATTCGCCAAAAATTATTTTCATCTCAATGAACCACATTTTACTCCTTGATATTAACTGTGTCTCTCGAATTTTCGAAATTCTACTCACAGAAGCGGTAAAATTAAGTTTTATGAAAAATTCAGTTTTTTAACTACCACTTAGTGGTTTCACTATTCATCAAAAAATGAAAGTTTCCAGAAAAATACCAAAAATTAGGCCTAAGCTATATTTGATATTATGAATTCAAAAATGATGTCTATTTTACCAAATTCAAAACATATCAGTTTCATTAATTAATTTAAAAATTAATTATCGTCATCAAAACAAATAGTGTTTTTAAGAGATAATAACTATCAAAAGATTGACATTTGTTTATGTCTGGTTTAAATGTGAAATCTCATCCAATGACCAACATTGTATTAAATGGTAAAAATATATTTTAAATATAATTTAAAACCACTCAAATTAATAATTTATCACTATTAATTATTTCGATTAAAAAAGTTGTTTTTAATTAAAATTTAGTAATTTTCACTATTCATCAAAATATGAAAGTTGTCCGAAAAGTACCAAAATTTCACCCTAAGATAATTTCGATATTACGAATCCAAAACTGAAGTCCATTTCGAAAGATAAAATTTATAAAATTTCAAAAAGTAGGTATTACTATTCATAATGGCTAGTTTGATTGGTTGTGGTGTGTTAGAATCTCGAAGTTGCGTACAATGCACGTCATTGAATTATTCAAAGGGAAATGTACCGTGGAAGCTTGGGGTGTTACAAATACAGTCGGTGAGGAACCATTTTAGTCATTCCATTAGGTTAAAAATAGGTGTAATGTGAATGTAAGATGAGGTTTTTTATGGAAATGTTGGTTTGACCAAACTAAATGAAGTCAATTTGGAATCGACCCTTCAATCAAATCTTGAATGGTATCGTGATCATAGTTAGAGTGCTACGATCATGCCTAGATAAACAATTCTAATGGTGGAGATATCGTGATTAGGAATTGTCCATTCTATGCTAGAACGTATGGTTGGAAGCACCATAGGTTCTATAGTTAAATAGATGATGATGTGATTGTGTTTTCAGTTTTATAGGCCGATTAAGCACCATCTTGATGTTCAGTTTAGAAAAATGAGCACTATCTCAAGTTTTAACGGATCATGTACCATATGCTTGAAGATATTCTTAGAGGTGTTTTGGAAGTTTGGAAAGACAACATGAACATTTTTTAAAACATTACAACCCGAGTAGGTTATTTTTTTCTTTTTTTCTCTAAAGATTCTCAAGGATGATAATTTTTAAGATGGGGAGGTTATAACGACCTTTGTTTTTAGACCAGATGAAATTTTCCTAAGGAACTTGAATTTTTAGTTTTTTGGATGGTCCAAATTATAAACCAACATTAAAATTAAATTCTGAGAGTTGAAACACCTAAATGTGTTGATTCTAGACTTGGTTTAAGGCTCGAGAAGCATATCATGTGTTCTGTTGAGTTTTAGGAGCACTGAGCTCTAAAAACCCAAAACTGGGAAGGATGGTAGGGGAGAATGATTTTTCTAAAACCATGTAGCCCACTAGGTTAAACCCTGAAGCTCGTTTAGTGGATCTGGTGGTCTTTCATGTTTTGGTTTAACCATGTTGGAGGAACCTTATGGATGTGTGGTTTCTATAAGTTCCCTAACAGATATATTTTGCATGGGCTACGCATAATTAGCCAAACTGTGTAGCTAACCCATGCGAGGGGATTCCTTGGCCAGACTCTCAAGCACTTCTTACACATGTTTTGGAAAACCATTTGTAAAAACCATGCACCACATTATAGGGGATTGAAATTACCAAAATTATACATCCCCTTATTTCTTCCTCCCTCCTCTTCTTTTCCTCTTACCTATGCACAATATCTCTCCTATGGAGATTTTCTTCTCATATCCTAGGAATGGATTCCTCTCCTTTATCTAGTATCAAAATAGACCTTTGTGAGTCTTGTTAGATTAACACTAGTAAGATCTCCATTCCTCATGCTATTTTCATCATTTTCTTTACCTTTCCCTGTTCTATATTCGTGCGATCTAATTCACCCTATTTTCAAGGCATTGGTTCATTTCTTTGATTTCTTTCAAATAGGAACAAATCATGACTTGAAATTAGATGAGTAAAGAATCCTTGGTTTATGTTAGGTGGTATATATATTTTCCCTTGATGGTTCATTGATTTATAAAGTACGTTGTGGTTTTGTGCATCTGTATTTCCATGTGACACCTACTTTTTAGGAAATCAATTACGTAGAACCTAATGTCCTATTTCTAGTAGCTCTTATATATTAAATTGGAATAGTTAATGGTCATGGAACTTAAGTTTCTACCCGTCCATAAGGGTTTTCTCCTTGAATATCTTTAATTAACTAATTTTCTTATAATAAATCTCTTAATTGAGGTGAGATTTCTTCTAAAATATAATGGTGGATTAATTAAAATTTGGAAGGTTGTGATACACCCATATTCTTTCCATTAGCAGTGAACTCATCTTATATGTGGTAATATACTAATTATTATGGAACAATCTTGGTGAATTGGTATGGCATGTTTGTTAGTATAGAATGTTTTATAACTCTTGCATGTATAGTGCTAACTGTTATAGACAGATCACCTGACCCTTATAATTTCAATGATTTAATGAACTGAATAATGAAACTAATGACCTGTATTGAAATGGTAAGGGGGAATTACCCTCTTATTTTTACTTGAATCATGTTGTGAAATGTTTATAAACATGTCCACTCTAATTATTTATTAATGGATTTTACTTGTTTATTTAATTATTTGCTTCAATTTAGTTGAGTGAAGTGGGTGGAAAGGCCATGACACGTGTTTCATATTTATGATATGTATTATATGTATTGTGAAACCCAAGGTTATGTTGGGTTAAATGGTTTTGATGTAATTATAGGTGATCACTCATGGTTATTATTATTATTATTAGACCTTGGGGATTGGTCTTTGAACTACTGATAAGGGAGTTATTGGGAATGTCACTTAACTCTCCCTTACATTGGGTGTTGGGCATGATATCTCACATTATTGTACTTTTATTTGGATGATGGGAATGACGCACCACATTCCTATACTTTGAGTGTTGGGCATGATGTATCACCCTTCCATCTTGGATGATGGGAAGGATGTTTCTTATTCATCATGATATTCAGGTCTTGTACCCTTTCTTGAGCCTATATCTCATTAGAGTAGTCATGGACGCCTGAGTTACACACTAGGACCATCTAGCACCTTGTGTACAAGTATACGCCTAATTATGTCCTCACGTACTTAGTGCATATACATGTCAATAATATATAGCTATATATATTAATAATTATATATATATATGGTATTTGGATTAAACATATTAGGGCTTATGCTGAAGCAGGTATAGTCAGTTGGGTGACCCTTAGGAACTTGTGTTGACTGGTATTTACTTTTTAGCATCTTCTATTATCTGTTATACTTGTACACTTAAGTATTTTATTCACATAGACTGGATTATGATTTTTATGTTGTTGGTGGTGGTTTACTAAGTATATATCACACCCCAGTCAGGCCACCTTTTGGTAACCAAGTAGACCTCATGTTCGTAGGTCGATGCATTATTTCTTGTGTTGTGCATCATACTTGGGAGTTTAGGAGTACAGGAGTGAGCTAGTACTCGGGATACTCATAGAGTTCACCTCGTGGATTTTTATTCCTTTTTTCCTTATTATATTGTATTATGTTTCCTACTTTATATTCTTACTTTAGTTATGTATCCTCATCTAGGAATGCATGCATGGTTATATTTGGTGTTGGACGCTTCTTATCTTTATCAGTTAATATATTTATCTTCCACTTCTCTATCTTATTATTTATTAATTCCACTGTTATTTGTTTTATTTATTTTATCTTATACCACTGTGATACTTTGATAATGAGGGTATAATATCCCCACCATATCACCATTAGACCCTCAAAACCAGTTGCACTACTGGGAAGTTGGGTTTTCCCAACACTTTTATACTAATGGTTCTACAGGACCATTGGTATAGGGGTCCCTTACCAACATTTTGAATAAAATGTTGGTAAAGGTTGGTTTAGTGAAGGATTTCCCAACGGTTTGAAGAAACTATTGGGAAATCCACAACATTTTCACCCGTTACCAACGGTTTGTACAAACCGTTGGTAAAGTACATGATTTTCCCAGTGGTTTTTAAAAACCATTGGGAAAGGTCTCCTCAAATACAGCCCCCAATTACACAGAAGCATAGAACTCATTTCCCTCGATTTCCAGAAGCCCTCGCGCGCAGGTGAACCCTAACCCGAGGTCTTCCATCTGATCGGCTGCAACTACCCCATCCAGGTTAAACTCCTTAAACATATTCCTAAATACAGACATAGAAGCCCTCTTCCCCCGATTTCTTCATTTATTTCAATATCTAGAAAGATCGCGTCATTATTCCCTATTTCTAGGGATTTTGGAAAATTTTATGATTCACACTATTTGATATTGAATCAATGACTAATACTTGATTGGTAGATGTCTGTGAGTATATAAAATATGGTTTATAAACTATCCCTTAAAAGTATCATTGTTTTGTGTTCTTTATGATGTGTATAGTATCATTGACATACTTAATTATTAATCTCAAATTTAAAAATAAATGTTTTTGTCTATACTTTATGAAATTAAACCTCTTTACGATCCATGAACAACCTATTAGTGTAGAAGCCTAAACTTTATCCACCCATGGGGTGCACTTGACTTGGGAATGTTTTCCCCCAAATACCCAGTGCCCTAGATCCCAAAAGGTATGATTGTAGACCTAATCCAGACCTCCTCCCAATGTATTCTCGACTGCAAAATACCTTCTAGTCGAAGATCCTTCTTCAATCAAAATTTTTTTTATTTCTACACTTCAAATTAGTAAGTGTTATCCTAGTTTTAGTGTTCTTCCTCTTTTTATTTTATGTTTGATGTTTTTTATTTTGGTTAAATTAGAGTTATTGTTGTTGGAGTACCAAACCCTTTGTTTGTTTTATGTTTTTTTTGTTCTACACTTCATACATCGTAAATGGTCTATTTAGTGGGGTTTGTTTAGTGCAGTGGGTAAAGGGTTTATTTTATGTTTTTTGTTTAGTGTGGGTGGGCTTTCCAGGTGGGGGTGTGGGCTGTCCAAGGGGGGTGGGGTGGGCTGACCTGGACACCTTGCACCCCCTGGATAGCCCCCCCCCCCACTCCTGGAAAGCCCCCCCCCCACCCCCTGGACCCCCCCCCCAACCCCCCTGGACAGCCCTGCCACCCCCGTGGACAGCCCGCCCACCCCCCTAGACACCCCATACCCCCTGGACAGCCCCACCACCCCCGTGGATAGCCCTCCCACCCCCTGGACACCCCCTCCCCCCGTGGACTACCCCCCACCCCTGTGGACAGTCCGCCCACCCCCCTGGACACCTCGTACCCCCCTAGACAGCCCTGCCACCCTCGTCACCCCCTGGACAGCCCGCCCACCCCCTGGACACCTCATACCCCTAGACAACCCCCCCCCCCCCCCATCACCCCCTAGAAAGCTCCCCCCCCCCCACCCCCTGGACACCCCCGACCCCCCTGGATAGCCCCTCCACCCCCGTGGACAGCCCGCCCACCCCCCACCCCCCGGACAGCTCGTACCCCCTGGACAGCTCCCCCCCCCACCCCTGGACACCCCCGACCCCCCTGGAGAGCCCATCCACCCCCGTGGACATCCCCCCCCCCCCTGGATAGCTCGTACCCCCCTAGACACCCCCCCACCCTTGTTGATAGCCCCCCCCCCCCCCCGGACACCCGCCCACCACCCCCCATCCCCCCGGATGCCCCCACCCCTTGACACCCCTGACCCCACTGAACAGCCCCACCACCCCCGTGGACAGCCCGACCACCCCCCATGGACATCCCCCCCAGACAGCCCACCCACCCCCGTCGACACCTCGTACCCCCCTGGATAGCCCCACCACCCCCATGGGCAGCCCGCCCACCCCCCTAGACACCCCATACCCCCCCCCCAGATAGCCCCACCCACCCCCTGGACACCCCGCTCACCCCCTTGGACAGCCCGCCCACCCCCCTGGACTCCCCCTACCCCCCTGGACAGCCCGACCACCCCCGTGGGCAGCCCACCCACCTGGACGCCCCGACCCCCTAGACAGCCCCCCACCCCCTGGACACCTCTGACCCCCTGGACAGCCCCGCCACCCCCTTGGACACCCCGCACCCCCTGGACACTCCCTTCCCCTTGTGCAATGTATGTGATCACTCAAATTATCTACTATAATATAAAATTTCTTCAATCTAAAATTTAGTCAAGTCCTGAATAATTCTCCTCCACAAGTGTACATGATCTTGTACACTCATGTATAGTTCTTCAAAGATATTTTGTTATAAATATAGTATTTTGTTGTATTTTATATTATGATTCTCATATAGATTAGTGTGTCAGTTATGGTTTCATATAAAGTGAACAATTCTCATTTACTTAAATATATTTTTGATGAAACTTCAATCTTATTCAATTGATTTTGACAAAATGACTTATAACAATTATTTTTTTACAGAATGGATAGAAGTTGGATGTGTGAAACCAATCGGTTCTCAAGTAATTTTCAAAACAATTTGGAGAGATTTTTAGATTTTTCATTTCACAATGCTTCAGATAGTGGTCGCATACACTGTCCATGTTCCATTTGTATTGGCAGACCTTGGTTGAGCCGTGAAGAATTCAGCTACCACATAACCAAATATGGTTTTCAAGAAAACTACTATGTATGGTATCACAACGGGGAGAAAATGAAATCTCAAATTGCTGATGATCCAAATGAGGGGACTGGAGTGGAGAATTTGTTATATGACTGGTTTTCGTTTATTCATCATCATGAAAAACAAAGGATTCCAACCCAAGAAGACTTCGATATGAGTACACAAGATGCGTCTAATGAAAATGATGATGTTTTCAGGGTGAAAAGATTGAATGATACTGCCACGACTCTTGTATATCGACAATGTGATAAAATGAAAAGTCTGGAATTTTTAATCCAATTGTTTCATGGGAAAACTATGTATGGGATTTCTAATACAGTAATCAATTAAATTCTTACCTTCTTGAAGGATTTACTTCCAGATGATGCATATATTCCCTCAAAACACTATATAGCATGGAATTTAGTTGAGGAACTTGGATTTTCAAGAAACAAAATTCATTCTTGCCCAAAAGATTGAAGTTTATTCTGGGAGGAAACCGCTGAACGAAATGATTGTATAAAATGTGGCACATCCCGCTGGAAGTCAAAATCTGATGGAACACCATCCCACATTCCACAGAAAGTAATGTGGCACTTTCCATTAATCCCCAGACTCCATAATCTTTTTATGTATGTTGAAATATAAATAAAAATGAGATGGCATGATACCGAGAGAAAAAAGACTAATGATGAGTTGGTTCACCCTATAGATGGATTTTCATGGCAGATATTTGATGCTTGATATCCTAATTTTGTAGCTGATGTGCATAACGTGAGGCTGGGTCTTTCATTCGATGGTTTTAATCTATTTGGGCATATGCTTACTTCGCACAGTACATGGTCAGTTTTTATACACATTTATAATCTTCCCCCATGGTTGTGTATAAAAAAACCTTTCACTTTTATGAGTATACTCATATATGGCCCTTCTGATCCCGGCATTGATATTGACGTATATATGTAACCTTTAATAAAAGAGTTGAAACTTATTTGGGATGTGGGTGTGTGCACATACGATGCATATTCGAAAGACATATTTCAGATGCATATTGTGCTTATGTGGATGATCAATGGTTTTTCGACTTATGCAATGATGTTTGGATGGAGCACGAAGGGAAAAGTATCATGTCCTATTTGTATGAAGAATACACGATCCAGAAGACTGAAACATCGTTTTAGTTTCAGTTTTATGGGACATCGTCGATTCTTTCCAATGGACCATACATATAGAAATAATCATCGAAGATTTGATAATACCATAGAAACCGATGATCCACCTCAGCGTATTTCTGGAACTGATGTTCTTAATGAATTGAAAGATTTCAGTTTTTCATTCGGGAAGGGTCAAATGAAATCTGAAAAGAGAAAGAATGTTTCCACTGAAACCTATTACAATTGGAGGAAGAGGAGTATCTTTTTTGATTTTCCTTATTGGTCAACCAATTTTTTATGTCATTACTTAGACGTAATTCACATTGAAAAGAATATATGTGAAATGTTGCTTTCTATACTTCTAAATGTTAAGGGAAATAAAAAAGATGATTTATGGTCTTGGTGTGACTTGATGGATTGGGGCATCAGACCAGAATTACATCCTGTGCATATCAGTGAAAATAAATGGCAAGTTCCATGTGCTTCTTATGTGATGACACCTTTAGAAAAAAACAATTTCTGGAAGTATTAGAGACTATTAGAGTTCCTGATTTCTATTCATGCAACATATCTAAACGGGTCAACAGAAGAGAGTTGAAGCTAAAATCGTTGAAGACTTATGATTATCACGTTCTTCTTCATGAGTTGATTCCAATAGAAATCTGTCATATTTTGTCCAATAATGTAAGGGTGACTATTATTTGGTTGTGCCATTTATTTAGAGATCTTTTTGCTAAGAAGTTGTCCAAGTATTTCTTGCAAAACATTTTGACAGATGCACCATTAATTTTTTGTGAGTTGGAGAAAATATTTCTTCCATCATTTTTCATATGCATGCTACATCTGACTGTCCATATTCCCACTGAAATACTTCTCAGAGGACCTGTTTCTTTTCGTTGGATGTATCCAACTGAAATAAATATGTACACATTAAAGTCTTATGTCCGAAACAGGAATCATCTCGAAGGTTCTATCATGAATGGTTACTTGGCTCTAGAATGTATGGATTTATACTCAATGTATTTGTCTGATATTACTATAAGAATGAACAGGCCAATGATAAATGAAGAAGAATAGTATGAGAAAATTGAACCCAGTTTTCCATCACTTCCTCAAATAGGAGGAATTCCTAGATCATATACATTGAATACATTAAGCCTTGAAGAGCGGGATATGACACATCGTAGAGTTTTGTTCAACTAGGATATTTTGGATGAATACATCAGGTAACTAAATTTAATATGTATATCTTACATATATATCTGTTAATATATTCATATTTTTTATCTACAGGGAATATAAAACAATGATAAATAGAAAGCATCATTCGTTATCTTTGAGAAGGATGGAGTCTTTCAATAGAAAAGAGTTTTCTGCTTGGTTAAAATTGAAGGTAAATATATTAATGTTTAAAATAATTAAATCAATATTTAATTAAGTTTAATATTCATTTATATTGCAGGTATTGAGTTTTCCCACTGACTCTGTCTCTAAGGAAATAAGATCTTTGGATTTTGGTCCTAATATTGTGGTTCATGACTGTAAATCAATTGTTATCAATGGGTACAAATTTATTGTCACTGAATGAGAAAAGAACATTATAACACAACATGATGGTGTTATGGCCACAACAGATTGTTAAGCCAGTGCATCAGATAGTAGACCGCGATTTGAAAATGTGGGTTATTATGGATTCGTTGAAAAAATAGTAATATTGGATTATTACTCTCATGGACGAGTCATGATGATGAAATTCCATTGGTTTGATTCGATGAAGAGACAGGGCACATTTATTGATGATTGTGGATTTCGAGTAATTAATATGACTCGCACTCTTGCTATCGAAGAACCATATGTATTGGAATCAATGGCTAAACAAGTTTTTTATGTCAAAGACCAACTTCAACCTGAATTTGATGTCATAGTTGAAGTAATTCCAAGACATATTTTTTATGATGGTGATGATGGAATTGACATTGTCCCTAATTCCATTAGAAGCAATCCATTTATTTTTTTTGATGGCTCTAATAGCTCAATTGTTAGAGTTTATTGTGAACCTGAAGTTGTGGTGGAAAATATATAGAATCATTCATCCATGTTCTCAATTCTTTTGGTTTACCTCGAGTTGGGTTGTTAAGGTTGGTACTATTCAAATTGATTTAATATTGATTACAAATATGTTGTATCCAATTTTACTGTTATGTACATTTTCAATGTTTATTGGTTGGAATTATTATTTGAATTGCATTTTGTAATTTGGAATTGAACTGTATTTAAAGCTACAAAACCAACATTTCTAACTTGGTGAACATTTCAATGCTTCAACTGTGATTTGTATAAAGTTTGTATGACTCTAATACCTCTCTTTAACATTTTATCAGGTAATGAACATGATGGTTTGTATTGTTCTGCAAAACATGTATTGAAACCTGCATCATCTACCTGAGCTAAAGAAATTAAATCTTTCCTTAATTTTGACAACTGTTTCACCACTTATGAATTTGGTTGAATCAATGTTCCATGATTTTAATAGACTGATGACACTTACTAAATAATCATCCTACTAAAAATTAAAATTTTCCCTCTCATTTATTTTTCTTTTTGGGTTACACATTAGTTATCCTTTTCTATTTAATTCCATATTTGTTTTCAAATGCAGGAAAATGAAACCAATTTAAGAGGGGAGATGAAAACATATTATGAACAACAGTCGTCGCATGGATGAGCTGGGAATTCCACCACTAGTGCCTATAGTGAGTACTTTATTTCAAATATATTTATTTAAATAGTATATAATTTCATGTGATTAATTTTTTTTAAACATTTTTTCATGATCCATCTATTAGGCGACAGTTATTCGATGAGCAGCCTAGTAGTGGTCCCAGTACTTGGGGTGTTCGTACGGGGGGGTGGTGGTACGGAAGCTAGACTATCTGGTCGGCGTACCCGATTAGACCCTACACCTCCCACTGACATACCATCCATTCCACATTCTAATCCTGGTGTGCCGTTAGGGACACACGGGATATTTAGACCTCCCATGTTTTCACCACCCTTTACATCTGAGCCTCCCCACCCGTCTGTACCATATCCGATGATGATTCCCACTCCCCATCCAGCATTTGGCCAGCCATCATTTTCATCTTCTTTTACTTCTGCTTCCTTCTCTCTGGGATTTTATATTCCATCTTCTTCAACTACTGCTCCGCTAGAGTTTGTCCCTACAGAGCATACATTGGGACCCACTCCATCTATATAGGGTGTTCCTTCAGTTTCTGCGAATCCAACGGTGCCCATTGATCAGACTACCACAGGTATACTTATACAACCCTAACAAATTGTTACACCATTATTTATTTTCATTATAACATGTATTGATAAAATATTTGTTTTTATTTCATAACAAATACATCTACTAATAAGAGGCAGGGGTGGGGACGTACACGCATGCATTTGGTGTAGAACCGCCGCACACAATTGATGGTGGAGTACAATGAAGATAGTCAGATGATTGAAAAATCAGGGCAACTCTCATGGAGACAGCTGCCAAATGAAGTCAAGGATAAATCTTGGGCAGAGATATGGGTAAAAAACTATTGTATTTAATGAAATATATTAACTTTTGTATTTATATGAATTAATATTTTTGTTTTAGCTGCGGTTTAATTTCCCCGATGGTGAGGGTGTATGACCAACACGTCTAAAGGATTTAGGCGAGCTTTAGAGAGCTTATAAGCATGAGTTGTACATTGGATGGCATGATAGAGTGGGAACAGAGTTAGAGGTGGTCCCCATCGTGGATGATTTTCCATTAGAACTATACCGACAGATGATTACTTATTGGGCGACTAGCTAATTTATAGTATTAATCAAATTAGAAGTATTTAAATTAAAATTTTCATGTTTTTCATTAATACTAATTATTGAATTTTATTTAGGATGCATCTGGAGGAAATAAAAAAAATTGATGCTAAGAAATACGTCCACACATTGGGACGTACTACAATGTCAGATCATGAGAGATAGCTGGTATGAAAGTTTATAATCTTTCTTTACAACTTGCACTTTCTATTTCTTCCTTCATAATTTATTCGATTGCTAAAGTTGTTATATAATTTTAGTTATGCAATTACTGTTTTTTTTTTGGTATCCTATTTTTAATTATGGTTTCCTATATTTAATTTCATTGTAGAGGTATAAATTGAATATAGAAGAACTTGTGCCTCGAGAAAAATTGTTTTTATCGAGTATAAAAAAGAAAGATGTAAGTGCAGTTAATGAACCGACTTAGCAGCATATTGGAAGTTTTACTTTGTAAATTTAAAATTTTAATCTCTATTTTGTAACTTAATAATCTATTTATATTTTTAACATGCTGCTTTATAGGCCCTTGATGCCCAAGAACCTGACAATTTTGGGCCAAATGATTACTTACATCAGGTGTTGGGAGATGATCACCCTGGTAGAGTACGTTGTCGGCCTGGGAAGAGTATAGTTCCGACGAGGTATTGGCCCTCCTCAGGTATGAGTTGTAGCGCCACTGAGTTGCATAAGGTTAAGGAACAGGCTGAAAAAAGGGCCACAAAGATGGCAGTACAGTCTGATATGGAAAACACTACATTTATGAAACTGATGGAAGTTTTACATCCAACACTTCCACCAGAGGCTAGCACTGCTTGTGAGGAATATATTTCATCTATGCGTTCTATATATGGTGCACCAGGTGGAAGTTTTAGTGGTGTTCAAGACAATGGTGAGGAGGAGTCCGAGGCGGAGGAGGAGGAGGGCAAGGAGGAGGTCGAGGTGGAGGAGGAGGGTTATGAGGAGGCTGAGGCAGAGGAGGAGGGCAATGAGGAGGCCGAGGCTGAGTATGAGGGCGAGGAGGAGGGAGGGGATGATGATGGCGAAGATGATGAGGACGGGGGTGAGGGTGAAGATGATGGTGATGATAGTGATGGTGATGAGGGACAGATTGATCTGTTACATTTTTTACTGATATTACTGACCTTTGATGTTTATTGATTTTTTGTGCCTGAATATATATGTGATTAGGTAGGTCACATTATCTTTATTTTTTATCTATAAATAATACAACTTGATTTGATGATTTTCTATGAAATCCCCCTATTTTAATAAAATTGTAATTTTTTAGTGGAAAGCCCCCCGGACAGCCCCCCCCCCCCCCACCCTCCTCCCTGGACCCCGAACAGCCCCCCGGATAGCCCCCCGGATAGCCCTCTGGACGGACCCCCCACCCTCCTGCCTGGACCCCAGATATCCCCCCCACCCTCCTTCCTGGACCCCGGACAGCCCCCCCACCCTCCTCCCTGGACCCCGGACACCCCCCCCCCCCCGGACACCCCCCCCCGGACACCCCCCCCCCCGGACACCCGCCCCCCGAAAATCCCCCCACCCTCCTCCCTGGACCCCGAACAACCCCCCCCCCCCCCCACACACACACACACACACCCACCCTCCTCCTTGGACCCCAGACAGCCCCTCGGACACCCCCCTCCCCACCCTCCTTCCTGGACCCCGGACAGCCCCCCCCCCCCCCCACCCTCCTCCCTGGATCCCGAACAGCCCCCAGGACAGCCCCCCCCCCCCCCACCCTCCTCCCTGGACCCCAAACAGCCCCCCGGACAGCCCCCCGGATAGCCCCCCCACCTTCCTCCCTGGACCCCAAATAGCCCCCCGGACAGCCCCCCAAATAGCCCCCCGGACATCCCCCCCCCCCCCACCCCCCACCCTCCTTCTTGGACCCCGGACAGCCCCCCCACCCTCCTCCCTGGACCCCAGACATCCCCCCCCCCACCCTCCTTGGACCCCGGACATCCCCCCACCCTCCTCCCTAGACCCCAGACAGCCCCCCACCCTCCTCCCTGGACCCCGAACAGCCCCCCGGATAGCCCCCCACCTCCTTCATGGACCCTAGACAACCCCCCTCCTTCCTGGACCCTGGACACCCCCCCCCACCCTCCTCCTACCATGCATAACCCCCACCACATATATCCTCATCCTCCACTGGGTACCTCACACAACTGTGTATCACCGACATCATCACACCAATCACTACATCATAAGTTCCCTGAGCCCAATCTAATCTCTCTTCAAGATTCACCCTAAATCCCAATCTAATTAACATTCTATTACTATTCCTTTAGTACCAAGCACCGACCACCTACCTTGATTCAGGAGACAATCGCACTCTTAATTCGGCGTCTTGGATCCTAATCTAAGATCTCTTCAAGATTCACCCTAAATCCCAATGGAAAAGAGGGTTTTAGAGATTCGTAAGAAGATGATAGAAGAGTACAAACCCTAATCGAAAAGAGGAAGCAGGGAGAGGATTTTAAGTAAAAACAACAGACATTTGGAAAACCGACTAAACGCTTTATGATTTTATTGATACTTTAGCACAAGGATCCATGGGTTATTTTTGACATGCACGAGTCAACCCCGTCTCAATTCGAGGCATGGTGTGGCCGATACCACTCAAAGTGTCTCACTTTTATTTAAATTGGACAACATTTTAAGTGAAAACAACAACTGACATACGGACAACCGACCAAATGCATTCAGATTCTGTTGATACTTTAGGAAAAAAATCCATGGATCATTTTTGACGTGTACGAGTCAACCCCGCCTCAATAAGAGGCACGGTATGGCCGGTACCACTCAAATTGTCTCACATTTATTTGAAATGGATAAGATTTTAAGTGAAAACAACAACTTGCATACAGAAAACTGACCAAACGCATTCATATTCTGTTGATACTTTAGTAAAATGATCGATAGGTCATTTTTGATGTGTACGAGTCAACCCCGTCTCAATCCGAGGCATGGTGTGGCCAATACCACTCAAATTGTCTCACTTTTATTTGAAATGGACAGGATTTTAAGTGAAAACAAAAACTTGCATACGTAAAATTGACCAAACGCTTTTTGATTGTATTGATAATTTATTACAATGATCCATGGGTAATTTTTGACATGTATGAGTCAACCCTTCCTCAATCCGAGGCACGGTGTGGCTGGTTCCACTCAAAGTGTCTTACATTTATTTGAAATGGAAAAAAAATTAAGTGAAAACAACAACTCACATACGGAAAACTGACCAAACGCATTCATATTCGGTTGATACTTTAGAAAAATGATCCATGGGTCATTTTTGACATGTACGAGTCAACCCCACCTCAATCTGAGGCACAGTGTGGCCGGTACCACTCAAACTGTCTCACTTTTATTTGAAATGGGCAGGATTTTAAGTGAAAACAACAACTTGAATACGGAAAACCGACCAAATTCTTTCTGATTGTATTGATACTTCAGGAAAACGATCCATGGGTCATTTGTGATGTTTATGAGTCAACCTATCCTCAATCCGAGGCACGGTGTGTCCGGTATCACTCAAAGTGTCTCTCTTTGGTTTAAAATGGACACTATTTTAAGTAAAAACAACAGACATTCGAAAAACTGACCAAACGTATTTTGATTGTGATGATACTTTAGCACAAGGATCCATGGGTCATTTATGACATGTACGAGTCAACCCCGTCTCAATCTGAGGGATGGTGTGGCCATTACCACTCAAATTGTCTCACATTTATTTGAAATGGACAAGATTTTAAGTGAAAACAACAACTTGCATATGGAAAACCAACCAAACACATTCGGATTCTGTTGATACTTTAGGAAAATGATCCATGGGTCATTTTTGACATGTACAAGTCAACCTCGCCTCAATCTGAGGCACGGTGTGGTCGGTACCACTCAAATTGTCTCACTTTTATTTGAAATGGACAGGATTTTAAATGAAAACAACAACTTGCATACGGAAAACTGACCAAACGCTTTCTAATTGTATTTATACTTCAAGAAAATGATCCATGGGTCATTTTTGACATTTATGAGTCAACCCCACCTCAATCCGAGGCACGGTGTGGCTGGTACCACTCAAAGTGTCTCACATTTATTTGAAATGGATAAAATTTTAAGTGAAAACAACAACTTGGATATGGAAAACCAAAAAAATGCATTCGGATTCTGTTTATACTTTAGGAAAAATATCCATGGGTAATTTGTGACGTGTAAAATTCAACCTCGCCTCAATCTGAGGCACGTTGTGGTTGTTACAACTCAAATTGTCTCACTTTTATTTGAAATGGACAGGATTTTAAGTGAAAACAACAACTTGCATACGAAAAACTGACCAAACGCTTTCTGATTGTATTTATACTTCATTAAAATGATTCATGGGTCATTTTTGACATGTACGAGTCAACTCCGCCTCAATAAGAGGCACAGTGTGGCCGGTATCACTCAAAGTGTCTCTCTTTTGTTTAAAATGGACACTGTTTTAAGTAAAAACAGCAGACATTCAGAAAACTGACCAAACTTATTTTGATTGTGTTGATACTTTAGAACAAAGATACATGGGTCATTTTTGACATGTACGAGTCAACCCTATATCAATACTAGATATGGTGTGGCCATTACCACTCAAACTGTATCACATTTATTTGAAATGGACAATATTTTAAGTGAAAACAACAACTTGTATACGAAAAACCAACCAAACGCATTCATATTCTATTAATACTTTAGGAAAAAGATCCATGGGTCATTTTTGACATGTACAAGTCAACCCTGCCTTAATCTGAGGCACGTTTTGGCTGCTACCACTCAAACTGTCTCGCTTTTATTTGAAATGGACAGTATTTTAAGTGAAAACAACAACTTGCATACGGAAAACTGACCAAACGCTTTTTGATTGTATTGATACTTCAGGAAAAAAATCCATGGGTCATTTGTGACGTTTACGGGTCAACCCTGCCTCAATCTGAGGCATGGTGTGGCTGGTACCACTCAAAGTGTCTCACATTTATTTGAAATAGACAAAATTTTAAGTGAAAACAACAACTTGTATATGGAAAACCGACCAAATGCATTCAAATTCTGTTGATACTTTAGTACAATGATACATGGGTCATTTTTGACGTGTACGAGTCAACCCTGCCTCAATCTGAGGCATGGTGTGGCCAGTACCACTCAAACGGTCTCACTTTTATTTTAAATGGACAGGATTTTAAGTGAAAACAACAACTTGCATACGGAAAACCGACCAAACATATTCGGATTGTGTTGATACATTATCACAAGGATCCCTGATCTAGCCTCACACAATACACTTCTCATGTGAGTAACTCCTACCCCTATTCTAAAACACATGACATTTAATACGCCAATCCCATCCTCAAACAGTGGGTTCTATGACCAAACCAAAGTCCCTTTGGGAACCCAATACCAAATACATAATTGAATATTCATACCCACTACCCAAAATGGGGATTCATCTCACATCACACCCAGGAGACCAAATTACAATTAGCCACATACCCCCTTATTCCAATTGAAAAGTCTATGAAAAACATGTAGGCTATTCCGGTAACCCATCTCATATGTCAAGATTGGCCAATGTTTTCCACCAACACATCAGGAACCATTTATACATGGATACATAGTCATTAGAGGAATATAAACATCCCATGTTCTTCCTATAAATCATCCTAGGTCTAAGCACATGACCACTACCATTGTCTATCTTATGGGTATCGTGATCCTTGTCCACTCTACCCAAGTTTTTCTATTGGTTTTAAGATAGTCAACCCAAGACCATGAGTAAACATCCCATGTGCTTCCTATAACATGTAGATTTTTTCTCTTGTGTTTATTGGTGTTGTGGTTTGAGTGAGGAGTGAATTCTAAATTTTGAATACTGTTATGGGTGTTATTGCTTTTCAATTCTAAATTTATGAATTCTGGATGTATTGGATTCTGGTTGTATTGGTAATGAATTCTAAATTTTGAATACTATTATGTGTATTGGATTCTGGATGTATTGGATTTTAATTATGTATTGGTGTTATGGGTGTTATTTCATTTCAATTCTGGATGTATTGGATTCTGGATTTTTCTCGTGTTGTGGTTTGAGTGAGGAATGGAATTTAAATTTCTAAATTTCTGAATTCTGGATGAATTTTAAACATCCCATGTAGCCTTTTGGATTCTGGGTGTATGTGTTCCTGCGGGTATGGAGATCAGTTTGGAGGTGGTTGTTGGCTGCTGCTGTGGAGTTACAACATATGTATACCAATGGTTTTCACAACTGTTGGTATATCCTTTTGATATATATTATACCAATGGTTTGTTATAACCATTGGTATAAACTTCTACCAACAGTTTTCAAAACCATTGGTATACCCTTTTTAGGTATATTGTACACTATATACCAATGTTTCTAAACTGTTGGTATAATGGTAACATATACCAACGGTTTGTGAAACCGTTGGTATATCTCTTCCTTTAACACATATACCAAAGGTTTACACAGAACCATTGGTATAAGGCTATACAAACGGCTTACTTGGCCACTGTTTGGGAAATTGTTGGTATATAATATACCAATGGTTTCCAGGCCTTTACCAACGGTTCTGAACTGTTGGTAAAGAGTAGAATTCCAGTAGTATCGGTAACCTTTGGAGTATGGGAAGGCATGCTTGAGGCCATGTGGTGATCGATCTGGAAACTGGTTTCATATTCAGTCATGATAGGAAATTACATGAGGAAAAGGTATCGAACAAAATAGATACAATAGTATAGGCTAGTATAATATTACCTCATACATTAGATATTCATGCAATATTATGTAATTAATTAAATTGGCTTGATCCTTGATCCTAATCTATAACTGAACTATCCAGACCAAGTCTGCTCTGCTAGTTCTAAAATTTAGAAGTATGGATACCTTGACTATAACCTTCTCCTCAACCTATTTGGATGGTGCTATTCCATCTTCCTGCCTAACTTGGAGTCACTGACCTTACTCCTGAAGGTGGAGATAGTGTGGGTCTTATTCTGTTAGAAACTGGTATAAAGTTATGGAAAAATTATGAAGATGACCCATCCGACCATAAGCATGGCACTCCAGTGGGTCTTTATCACACTATGGCTTCACATTACCATGTCATCAACACTAATTGAATAAAACAGAGCTACCAGTGTGGTTACTCTAGCCACCACTCCTTGGATGAGAAACCTCAAGGACATGCTTCCTGTTGCTAGAAGAACTACTACCTTGTCTCATCATTGACCCTCTATGCCATGTACTATTAGTTTCCCTCAAGATTAACTCAGTGATAATATATTGGTTCATGATCTAAGAAAAAATATATAGGAAAAAATAAATTCAATTAAGTGTGGATGGAATACCAGGTCCCGTCCTTGAAGTGTCTTGCTCGTGATAGCACATCATAGGTAAGAAGTAGCGGAAAGCATTGTAGCTTAGTGAAACATGTTGAATAGTCCATGAAAAAAAAAGAACCCTGCTCTAGGTGTATGAAATCCTTGGCTTAGTCAACTTTTAGAGACTCAGGGAAAAAGTAATCGTAGAAGGTGTTCTAAATGACCACCCAAACCATGCCTTGATAACGACCAACTTGGGTAATCACATGCTACTAATTCTTGGTAGAATCATGCAAAATGTAGGTGTCAAGCTAGAAACTCCTCTCTATAGGTGTCTCAATATGATTAAAGAAAAATAAAATGGATTTTATTCATGACTCAGTATCCTTAGGACCTCCATCCCCCAAGAATATGTGAGGATGTTGCTGCTAGAACTCCCGGGTAAGGTTAGACATCATAGGTGTAGGTCATGGAGCACCCTGCATCGACCGTATTAAGCATAGGAAACTATCTCAAAGATGAGAATCAATTCCAAATTCAGAAATCACAGGTGGTTTTGTAGGTGACACTACTAGAGGTAACACTAGTGGATCATGTCCTACCACCTCCAGAGCGTGATCATCACCACCCTCCTGGTGAACGACTAGAGGACTTCACAATGGCATAGCTCTAAAAATGTCAATCACACACCTCATAATAGGATACCTAACAAATAATATCACTAACAAAATAAGAATTTAATGAAATGGGATCATTACCCAACATGTTTTCCTAATAACCAACATCAAAGGTTAGGGTATTAGTGAGTGTTCAAGTTTTTATTTACAAGGGTTCTGGTATATAGGGAGGGTTAATTTCAATTTAAGGAGGAAAAAATATTTAAATTTCACTTGGTCGTCTCATTTACAAGAAACCATTTCATTTATAATTCAAAATGTTCATTTTAATTCATAAGTGAGTTTATACATAATACCAGGTTTAATTAAATGGATTTTCATTCCAATTTTATAAAGGTCCATACACTTTATAAATTGAAACTAACACCCATTTAATTACAACCATCCCACTTTACATTCGGTCTCATAGTTTAACAAGAAAAATATGATGGCTTAGTATGATTAATTACACTTTCCAATTTATAAATTCTCATGCACTTTATAAATTGAAATTGGTATTCATGTAATCACAGCTAAAGAAATTCTCATGTAACTAGGGTTACATAGCTTACATGGGTTGAAATTGGATATTTAAGACACCACCATCAATCTATAGAGTAAAAAACATTTAGGTTGATGCAGAAAATTTAAACAACCAATTTCTATTCCTTGCAGAAGTCATTAGTGGCATATAAATATATCACAACAAACACTCAACAATCATAGGAAACACAGGCAATACAAGTAATGAAATGCACCTATACAGCATGGATGATGCATGGAACATAAATCCCTAGGTTCTAATAATGATGCATGTAACAATTATCCTTTCCCTACCAATCCAAGGTAAAATATCCATAAAGTATAACAAATATAACAATTCATGTGCATCACTCAATAGTGAAAGTATATCAACTGTAATAGGGGGAAATATAAAACAATAATCCCCCATTCCCAAGAAACCTAGGTTTTACCCTAAACATGGGTTAAATACTCCCAAGAACGGATTATGACCAAGTTCTAACATGTTCTTAATCTCCTTTTTACCATTCCAATATAGTACGGGAAATAAAATCCCCTTGATATCATGTTGTGACGTTCCAGACCCAGTTCACTCCTAAGTAAATGAACTCGGTTGACCACATGTCCTTAAGCATGCCACCACATATACTAGAGGCTGCCGACTAGAAGTGAGTGACTAGGGTGTATTTGTGGGGAGAGTATACCCTTATATCAGAGTGGTTCATAGTGGAGATAAAAATAGATGAACAAAAAAGGAAGCGTAATAATAAATAATAAGGCAGCAGAAACAAGCATAAACATTTAAGAATTGAATAATCATCAAAATTTGTAAATTTTATCATATACAAAAGATGATGGTATGTATATATAAAAAGGGAAAGAAAACATACATGGAACCAGGAAGACAATAAAATACATGATATACAAAATAATCAAAAAGGGAAAAAATTATCCAAGAATCCCGAGCACTAGTTCATTTACCTGCTACCAAGCTCCCATCCTAAAGCAAGAAGTCAGGTGTCTAAAGTAGGACACTTCCATTTTTCTACAACTTCGATCATATAATCTTCCCATCTACCAATGGTTTCCTGAATAAGGTTTGAGATAAACTCACTAGGCCACAACAAACAGTTTCTATACAAATCATGTCCGCGAATATAATCTGTAACAGTGTGTAGGTATATAAAAGTAAAGTAGTGTAAAAATAAATAACCCATACATACTCTATCCTCGGGTAGAAATGGCTCCAAACATATGATCATTTAATTATTATCAATGTGTTAATAATTATGATACTCTAGTAATCATGGAGTAATAATATTGATAATAGTAAAGGAGGATCCAAGGAGAAACTAGGGAATCATTGACCTTAGGGATCGATCAAATCCATTGTAGTAACTCATGTGGGCAGGCTATAAGGGTATGAGTGTAATCCAAGGGGTACTCGAGGCATTCTACTGTAAAATAGTCTAATTGAGTCTATGGATCTCATCCACATTAATACTAGGATAATCATGACTGAGCCCAATGTGATGAATCCATGGAACCATGTGTCTGAAGACATCAAGCAAAATCCAAGGAGTGTATCCAATGAATTCTAATATCCAGAAAAGAGTCAGGTGAATCATCAATACAATGCCAAGGCATTCACATAATAAGATAAGTACTAGATTTAGTGGTGGGTATCTCCTATGAAAACAGGCTTAATGAAACAAAATGACATCCTCTAAGTTCTCATGGAATTGCCTCAGGAATCCAAGGCGGGCTCAAGTATTACCATTCCTATAAAGATGAAAAAGGTCCATATGAAATAGTTACCTTGTGCATTTAGTATATCATAAAACATTTTAGGTTGTGTAATACTCATTCCAATTTCAATTCATTTGGTTCATTCCATTACCTTTCATTATATGTGATAAGGTAAATTATGAACATGAAACTAATTATCAATTCAAGTTCCAAAGGTAAGGGCCAAGTGATATGTATACACATATACTTTCCTTCTAACAATTTATAATATATTCATTTAGTTTAAATAACTTACCTTATTAAAGTTCAAGTAGAGCACACCTAAAGGGTTTCCCAAATAATCTCAAAATAGTTCATTGATGGAATAAATAGAAACACACCCCACATGGGGTGGTCAGCATAGAGGTTACAACCCCCAATGTTGTCAAGAGGTGTTATTAGGGTCTAGAATAAATTCTAGATAAATTAAAATAAAGTATATGAATTTTAAAGAGCAATGTTTGGTGAAACCGGTGTGAATACAATGGAAACAATTTATAAAAAGGTGAGAATTATAAGGAAAATTCATATACAACCTACCTTACACCTGTAATAGATTTCTCATCTAGTATCAGCCCTTAATTTGGCCTAGATCGGAAGAAAATGGAATAATAGATGAACACCTTGAAAATTGGGTATATTAGCTTGCACCAAAATAGCATTGTCGATAGGAAGAAGAATGATGAAATGAGATGAAGGGTTAGAGAGCATACCAATGGCTATCCAAAGTGAAAAACAGTGCTCAAATCGGAGTTTAGGTAGAGAGACAGGATCAAATCCTAGATTTGGGCTAGAAAGGGAGTTTCTTTGGTGGAGCTCCTTTGTGAGAGAGAGAAATGTGGGGTGAGATTCTGTAAAAAAAAAGGTAGCCTTGCCTCCTTAAAAAAATCCCCAAAGAATGTACATGGCATGTTGACTTTACATGTCATGTAATGCTTGGGTTTTTTCATCCACGGAAAAACATTAAATGTTGTGAATGAGGTCTATCCAGAAAAATACTCGTCATGTATTTAATGTATTATGTGTGGTTAAATACATGTTGTAGCCAGGATCCAACCCATTCTCCTTTACTTCCAAGGACAAAACGACCTGCCCTAAGGTGCGGCTTCTGGGTAAAATCCCAAAGAGAACTACAAAAATGGTATAACCAAAAATTAAAAGGATTCTTACATGATAGAAAATATTTGATCTTACACACCACCTTTGAGGCATGGATGCTCCCACGTGTACAACCTAGCTAAAACCAAGGGAATATATTAGTAACCCCTCCCCATAATATTCACCTCTAATTAATACCCCACCTATAGAAAAATAAATTGAACCACTCCCCCATACAGATTATAATACTTCCCATTGCAATTTATTACCCATACCACCCTTATAAAACCAACCCCCTTGCCCAGGTTTTCCTTCATAGCAGCACCCTAGGCCCCTTACATTGTCCACACAAGGACAACAGTTGAATCCAACCACATTCTTATCAATTCTTCCATCCTAAAAATCCACCTTGTCTATATGGTGAGAACCATTCTTGGAGGATCCACACTTCTTTGATACAACAATTCCATGCATGAACCTATTCACATTGGGCAATGAATCTCAAAATCTAGTATCATGATCTCGATCTATTCATACAGGTGAATTGTAAATATTTTTGGTGGTTCGATCCCCTTAAAAATGAGGAATAATAGTCCCTCAATTTTATCAAAATAACTTTTTAGTGGTCTTACCATGAATCCCTTCTAGAAACATTCCACATCAAACATTCCCTTATGAGAAATGTGAGTAGCTAAAGGAAAACAGTCAGCAAAAAAAGAATCCCTTACCCATGTCTAAGTCCTAGAAGTCTTGCTAAAAATCAGTAATCCATTAATCGATATTTCTTTATATTCATGTGGGTAATAATAATAGGGACCCATAATTTCATTCCCAACTGCAAAAGTAAAATCCTATAGTTGAAAATCCTCTTCCAGATTCAACACATCTACCACAAAAAATTGCAGTGGAACCACAACACCTTCTTCAAGAAGAATATGAGAAAACAATATACATACTCATTAGACCTTGTTCATTAGAGATTCAACCACCCCAAGTCCAAGAGGACCAGAATCAAATGACCGAGAAGTGATAAAAATAGCACCACCTTCTCTATTTACTAAAAGAAGCCTTCCCTTATGAAGTAATTTTTTCTAAACGTGATCAAAGTCACTAGAAGAATATATTGTTTTTCATTTTATTGGGACTGGTTGGAATGATGTTGGAAAATAAAATTCACCAGACACAAAATTTATTTGAAAACATTCCCTCTACGTATCCAACAAATCTCTAAGGTTGATCACAGTTGCATAAACTTTTGTTTTTTCCCATAAAAATAATTCTCTCCACTATGTGTAGTGTCGATGGATAAGCACTTGTTATCAACGCTAATGGTATAATTCTCTATGTGTGAATGGAACATTTATCATTTTTGAATCATAGAAATAGTGTTTAGATTAGCAGAGGATGATTTTTTATCATGTTGTATAACCTACTATGTAGTAAGAATAGTGTTTGGCATATGGTGGAACACTTTCGTATGTGGTGGTTCTGAGAAAATATGTTATCGCTCCAAGAAGCGCCTTAAGGAAAGGTTCACTTTGATCTCACTACTCTTGACAATGGTGGTGGAGGAGTACTGCTCTTTGTTCTTGACAGCGTTCTTGGAGAGGGATCTCTCTAGTGATTTGAGATGATTTTCTCATGATCTAATTGTGCACAACACAAAATGAATTGGATCTATTAAGAATATAATATAATTGGGTTTATATAATGTTGGGGTGAGAAAATAATAATTGAACATGTGCCCAATTTATTTTTATAATCTCTGTGGAACCCCATGTCTATAATAATAATAATAATAATAATTCTTTGCAAGCGCTAAACCCGTGAATTAAATAAAATATTATTTATTAAAATAATATTCAATATATATTATTTCTCTTTATACCATTATACCCGGTCTGCCATTCCGTCACAATTTTTATCATGCCTTGAATATTAACTATTTATTTAATAAATAAATATCACTAAATTATTCTCTAATAAATAACTAAATATCATATTCACTAAATAAAAAATTGATATTTATTAAATATTACGCTCACATAATATTCTCTCGAATAACTGATGGAAGAATATATGTGATCAAGAAAACATGAATAATTATGGAACAACGTGTAAGAATGATATTTAATCAACTAATTAAATAATAAATAATAATGTATTTTTTAACTGATATTCTGAATACACTTAATGTGTGACCCTCTAGGCCTCTTTCTCAGTGGAATTAGGTGAAGTTGCCTAAAGTCCAAGGTTAGTGCCTAAAAACACAACCCATAAAGAAATAAGTTAATACTATAATGACATAATACCTCATATGGATGCTTACTATGTAATATAATCCCTTTATCGTGACATCTCTAATCAAGCTGGTTCCATGCTGGCACCATCAACCTATGTGCTCGATGTCTCTTTCTTTGACTTTCCAAAAATCAAACTTTCCTATAGAACCACATGACCATGGATTTATTTAGGTGATATCATTTCCATCAAAGGGTGTGAGATATCAACTTCTGTTAAAGAACATAAGGAAAAATCATTTCTCACATTATTCATTAATAAAATATTACTCATGACACACCCAACGTATCATGCCTCACTACGGGCATATATCATCATGATTTTCATTAATACATCAAATTATGTGACTTATAATACATATTAATAATAATCATAAATTCTAAGGATCAATACACACATTCACAAATAGAAACATCCAATAACACGTATAAATGTGGATTTCCTAATGGCGGGTCTCGTTATCATAATTTCCTATGCTGAAAATTACTATGGGCATACATCATGAGAAGGTGTCTCAAAGTCCTGAGTCTCCACTCTAGATAGCTTATATAATTTTTTCCCTCAAATTATTTCATTCATCTATAGAATATATATTTAAGAATATTGTCGTCGAACTTATAGGTTTTCATTATTATAGGTAACTACTATTAACTTTTAGTGGGACAACTAATCTTGGGACATTATCACATATTATGTCATGTAGAAGAATAATCATTATGTGATAAGGAGTTTTTTAATATTCAAAAAATTAATACAGTTTATTATAAGGTACACAGAAGTGGGTTTGAAGGAACCAACTCCAACATCTTTCATACGATAAGTTTGTCAAGGAATCTCTGGGGGAATGCTTCGAATCTCATCACTTTCACCTTTACCTTTCATTGAAAGATAGTCGTTAAAGCTTTAATGGATTCAAATGAGAGTTGCTCCAATGGTCTTTCAAACAACTGAATTCCATTTTTCTAGACTCTGGCTTCATGCTTTTCATTGTTGTTTACTTTATATAGGTCAGAAAGTTCTTATTTTATGTTTCATTGGAAAACATGTAGCATGAACCCGATCCTGACATCTAGTAATAAGAACTTAGATGAGTGAGAGAAGAATCAGTGGATTATATTGATTCCAACAAATAGTTTTATATAGGAATTTTAGTAGAAGTAAGAAGACAGAAACAAGCACTCACCTCAGGATGCCACCTCCAATGCATGGCCACTACCACTAGTCTGACCTAGCTAAAACCAAGGGAAAATATTAGTAACCCCTCCCCACAACATTAACCTCTAATTAATACCCCACTTATATCCAAACAGACCCAACCCCCCCCCCCCCCTCTAGATTATAATAATACCCCTTGAAGTTTATTACCCATCCCACCCTTATGAGACCAAACCCCTAGCCCAGGTATGCCTACATAGCAGCACCCCATGCCCCCTACATAGTCCACACATGGAAATTAGCTAAATCTAACCATGTAATTTTCAATTATGCCCTCCTAAACTTCCACCTTTTCCTCATGGTGAGAATCATGCTTTGAGTGTCTACACTTCTATGTTATAACAATGCCCTACAAGTACCTATACACATTGGGTAATGAATCTGAAAATATGGTATCTTTCCCTCGATCTATTTTTGTAGGTGAATTATAAAGATTTTAGGGGGGTTCCAACCACTAAACGAATGAGGAACAATAGTCCCTAAGTTCGCTCAGAAGAACATTTTAGTTCTCTTACCTTGAATCCCCACTTTCAACTTTCTATATCAAACATTCCCTTATGAGAAATGGGAGCAACTAATCGAAAAATTCTACATAAAAAGAATCCCTTAGTTATGTCTATGTCTTTGTAGTCTTTCCAAAAATCATCAATACATCCGTCAATATTTCCTCATATCCATGCATGTCACGATAATAGGGACCAATAATTTCCTTCCCAACTGTAAAAGTGGAAGTCTGGAGTTGAATGTCCTTTGTAGGAGCAAACACATATGCCACACAAAATTGTAGTGAAACCACAACACCTTCAAGAAGAACATGAGAAAATAATGTAGATTTTCATGAGATATTGTTCATTAGAGAATCAACAACCACGAGTCTAGGAGGACCAAAATAAAATGATCTGGTAGTGCTCAAAATAACATCACTTCCTCCATTTACTAAAAGAAGGCTTCCCTTGGGAAATAATTTTGTCCAAAAAGGATCGAAGTCACTAGAAGGATGGCCTATTTGTTATTTTTCTGGTCCTAGAAGAAATTATGTTGGACAATAAACATCACCAGACACCAAAGTTCTTTGAAAATGTTCCCTATAAATAGTTAAAAATCTACAAGGTTGACCACAGTTCACTTCAACTTTTGTTTTGTACTTGAAAAATCATTCTCTCCACTTTGTGTAGTGCCAACTGATAAGCACCAGGTATCAACACTAATAGAAAAAATCTCTATGTTTGAATGGAACATTTGGCATTGTTGTATCATAGAAATAGTGTTTATCTTAGCATAGGATGATTTTTATCATCCTGTTTAACCTACCGTGCAATAACAATAGTGTTTGGAATATGATGAAACACTTTCTAATGTGGTGGTTCTGAGAAAATATGTTATTTATTTGAGAATCGCTTCAAGGAAAGGTTCTCTTTGATCTATCTACACTTGAGGGTGGTGGTGGAGGAGGATCACTCTTTGTTCTTGAGAGTATTCTTAGAGATGCAGTTCTCTAGGTCTTTGAGAGGATTCTCTCTAGATCCCATTGAGCACAACACAAAATTAATTATATCTATTAATAAAATAATATAATTTGGTTTATATACCGTTAGGGTTAGAAAATAATAATTTCACATACACCCTTATTAGTTTTGTAATCCCTATAGATTCCCATATCTATAATAATATTATTATTATTATTTCTTGACTTGTTCTAAACCTGTGAATTAAATTAAATATTATTTATTCAAATAATGTTAAATATATATTTTTTCTCACTGAACCATTAAACACGGTCCACCATTACTCCACAATATTTATCAGGCCTTGAATAATGACTATGTATTTAATAAATTAATATCATTGCATTATTCACTAATAAATAAATCAGTATTATATTCACTAAATAGAAAATAAATATTTATTAAATATTTTTACCACATAATATTCTCATGTGTTACTGGTGGTGGAATATATGCGATCAAGAAAAAATGAATAATTATAAAACCATGTATGAGGATAATATTTATTCCACTTGTTAAATAATAAATAATAATATATTATTCAACTGAGATCCCAAATACACTTAGGGTGTGACCCTCTATGCCTTTTTCTCTATGGAATTAGGTGAACTAGCCTAATGTCCAAGGTTAGCATCTAGTAACACACCAAGGCACCCAGAGAGAAAGGCGTTAATGTTTCAATGAAATAATATCTCATACAGATGCTTACTATGTAATATAATCTCTTTATCACGATATCTCTAATTAAGATGATTCCATGATGACACCATCAACCTATGTGCTCATTGTCTCTTTATTTGACATTTCAGAAATTCAACTTTCCTATAGAACACCATGGACATGGATTTATTTAGGCTATATCATTTCCATCAAAGGCACTAAGATATAAAATTCATTTAAAGAATAGAAGGGACAAATCATTTCTCACGTTATTCATTAATGAAATACTACTCGTGACGCACTCAACGTATCATACCTCACCATGAACATATTTAACCATGGTTTTCATCAATGACACAAATGTGAACATCCAATGACACAGATAAATGTGGATTTCCTACTGGCATATCTCGTTCTCATAATTTCCTATGCTGGAAATTACCAAGGTAATACCCCATGAGAATGTGCCTCAAAGTCCTATGATTCTCCACCCATGATAGCTTATATCATTTATGTCCCCTCAAATGATTTCATATAACTATAGAACATATATTTAAGAATACTATCGTGGAACTTCTAGGTTCTCATCATATCAGGGAACTACTATGAACTCTAGTGCGACGTCTACTCTTAAGATATTATCACATACTATGTCACGTAGAAGAATAATCATGATTTGATAAAGTTTTTTAATATTCAAAACAATGAATTCATGATATCATAATGTACACTGAACTGGGTTCTTTGGCACTAATTCCAATATCTTTCATATGATAAGTTTGGAAAGGAATCTCTAGGGGAATTCTCTGAAGCGTCGCACATTCACCTTCACCAATCATTGGAAGATACTCCTCAGGGCTTCAAGGAATTCAAAGGAGATTCACACCAATGGTCTGGAAAACAATTAAATTTCATTTTTCTAGACTCTAGACCCACACATTTCATTATTGAAAACATTATACATGCCAAAAAGTTCTTATTGACGTTTTATTGGAAAACTTGTATTGTGAACCCGATCTTGACATTATGTAATAAGAACTTAAATGATTGAGAGAAGATTTGGTAGCTTCTATTGATTCCATCAATAGTTTCATATAATAATTTCAGTAGAAGTAAGAAGAAGGAAAAAAGACTCCACTCAGAATGCCACCTCCGAGGCCCAACCACTACCACATATCTATCCTAGATGAAACCAAGGGAAAATATTAGTAAGCACCCCCACAATCTTTAACTCTAATTAATACCCCACCTATAGCTGAACAGACCCAACTAACCCTCATCCAGATTATCATACTTCCCCATGTAATTTATTACTCATCCCACCCTTAAAAGACCAACCACCTAGCCAGGTATGCTTATGTAGCATCTCCCCACCCCCCTTACATAGTTCACATGTAGAAAAAAGTTGAAGCCAACCATGTTCTTGTAAATTATTCCCTCTTAAAATTATACCTTTTTTCATGGTGAGAGCTGTTATTGGAGGCTCCACGCTTCTATTCCACAACAATTCCCTGTATGAACCTATTCATACAGGGCAACGAATCTGAAAATATGGTATCATGCTCTTGATCTATTCCTGCAAGTGAATTGTAATGCTTTTTTGGGGTTCTAACCCCTTAAAGAATGAGGAACAATAGTCCCTTGGTTCTCTCATAAGAACATTGTAGTGCTCTTACCACGAAGTCCTACTTCCAACATTCCATATCAAACATTACCTTATGAGAAATGGAAGAAACTGAAGAGAAATGTTTGCAGAAAAAGAATCCCTTAGCCCAGTCTAAGTCCTAGTAGTCTTTGCAAAAATATTCAATGCATCCATCAATATTTATTCATATCCATGTGGTTCATAACAATAGGGAACCATAATTTCATTCCCAACTACAAAAGTGGAAGCCCAGAGTTGACTACCCTCTACAGGAGCCAACAAATCTTCCACACAAAATTTCTCAGAACCGCAACAATTTCAAGTATAATATAACGAATTAAAGTAGATACTCATAAGTGGTTGGTCATAGGCGAATCAACCACCCCAATTCTAGGACTAGAATAAAACGACATACCAGTGCTCAAAATAGCATTGCCTCTTCCATTTACTAAAAGAAGCCTTCCCTTGGGAAGTAATTTTGACTAAATAGGATCGAAGTCACTAGAAGGATGGTCTATTTGTCATTTTGTTGGGCCTAGAATGAATTATGTTGGACAATAAATGTCACCAAACACCAAAGTTTATAGAAAAAGTTCCCTCTATGTAGCCAACAAATCTCCAAGGATGATCACAGTTCACATCAACTTTTGTTTTGTACTAGAAAAAAAATTCTCTCAGCATTGTGTAGTGTCGATGGATAAGAAATGGTTATCAACACTAACATTCTATGTGTGTGAATGGAACATTTTACATAGCTTTGTCAAAGAAATAGTGTTTATATTAGCATTGGATGCTTTTTTTCATGTTGTCTAACATGTCGTGAAGTAAAAATGGTGTTTGGAATATGATGGAACACTTTATGATGTGGTGGTTCTGATAAAATATATTAATGCTCCGAGAATCACTTCAAGGAAAGGTTCTCTTTGATCTCTCTAAACTTAAGAGTGGTGGTGGAGGAGGATCATTATCTGCTTTTGAGAGCGTTCTTAGAGAGGGATCTCTCTAGGGCATTGAGAGGATTCTCTCTGGATCTTGTTGTGAACAACACAAAAAGAATTGTCTCTATTAAGAAAATAATATAATTGGGTTAATATACTGATAGGGTTAGATAATGATAATTTCACATGTTCCCTTATTAGTTATGTAATCCCCGTGGAACCCCATGTCTATAATAATAATAATAATTTTATTATTATTATTTCTTGACATGCGCTAAACCCGTGAATTAAATTAAATATTATTTATTCAAATAATATTCAATATATATTATTCCACACCAAACCATTAAACCTGGTCCATTATTCCACCGTAATATTTATCAGACCTTGAATAATGACTATTTATTTAATAAATGAATATCACTACATTATTCTCTAACAAATAAATAAATATTATATTCACTAAATAAAAAATAAATATTTATTAAATATTATGCTCACGTAATATTCTCTCGAATAACTAGTGGCAGAATATATGAAATCAAGAAAACGTGAATAATTATGAAACCATGTGAGAATAATATTTATTCAACTTGTTAAATAATAAACAATAATATATTATTTAACTGAGATTCTGAAAACACTTAGTGTGTGGTCCTTTAAGCCTCCTCTTTCTCAGTGGCATTAGGTGAAGCAGCCTAAAGTCCAAGGTTAGTATCTAGCAACATGGTAAGGAGACCATATAGAAATAAGTTACTGTCGTAATGGAATAATATGTCATATGAACACTTACTATGTAATATAATCTCATTACCATGATATCTCTAATTGAGCTTGTTTCATGTTGGCACCATCAACCTATGTGCTCGATGTCTCTTCCTTTGAATTTACAGAAATCGAACATGCCTATAGAACACCATGACCATGGATTTATTTAGGCAATGTCACTTCCATAAAAGATCCTAAGATATTAACTTTTGTTATAGAACAAAAGGGGGAAATCATTTCTCTCATTATTCATTAATGAAATATTACTCCTGACGCACCCAACACATCATACCTTGTCGCAAACATATATCGTCGTGGTTTTCATCAATACATCAAAGTACGCAACTTATAATACTCATTAATAAAAATCTAAAAGTGTAAGGATCAATACAAATGTTTGTAGATATGAACATCCAATGACACGTATAAATGTGAATTTTCTACTAGTGGGTCTCGTTCTCATAATTTCTTATGCTGGAAATTACCAAGGGCATACACCATGAAAAGGTGTCTCAAATTTCTATGAGTCTCCACCCCTAATAACATATACAATTTATGTCCCTCAAATGATTTAATCTGGATATGTAAGATATATTTAAGAATACTTTCATGACACTTATGGGTTCTCATCATAGTGGGGAACCGCTATTACCTTTCAGTATGACAACTACTCTTAGAACATTATCACAAAATAAGTAATGTTGAAGAACAATCATGATGTGATAAGGATTTTATTAATATTCAAAACAATTCATACAAGTTATCATAAAGTACACAAAAGTTGGTTCTAGGGCTCCAACTCTAACATCTTTTATATGACATGTTTGGCAAGGCATCTCTGGAGGAAAGCTTTGAAGCTCATCGCATTCGCCTTTAGATATCATTGGAAAATACTCCTCAGGGCTTCAAGGGGTTCAAAATAGAGCTTCACCAATGGTCTTTTAAACAACCAAATTCCATTTTTCTAGACTCTAGCCCCACGCTTTTCATTGTTGACGACTTTATGCAAGTTAGAAAGTTCTTATTTGACGTTTCAATGGAAAACCTGTAGCATGAACCTGATCTAGACATCAAGTAATAGGAACTTAGATGAGTTAGAGAATAATTGATTCCAACAATAGTTTCATATAGGAATTTCAGTAGAGGTAAGGATAAAGCCTTCAAGACCTAGCCACTACCACCTATCCAGCCTAGCTAAAACCAAGGGAAAATATTAGTAAACCTTCCTCACAACATTCACCACTAATTAATACCCTACCTACAGCTAAACTGACCCAAACACTCCCCCATCCAGATTATAATACTTCCCCTTGTAGTTTATTACCCATCCCACCCTTACAATACCAACCCCCTAGCCCAGGTATGCCTACGTAGCAGCACCCTAGGCCCCTTACATAGTCCACACATAGACAACATCTAAAGTTAACCACATTCTTGCCAGTTCTCACCTCCTAAAATTACACCTTTTCTATAATATGAGAATCGTTCATGGAGTCTCCACACTTCTATGCTACAACAATGCCCCGCACGAACCTATTCACACTGGGTAATGGATCTAAAAATCTAGTATCATGCTCCCGATCTATTCTTGCAGGTGAATTGTAATGATTTTTGGGGGTTACAAACCCTTAATGAATGAGGAATAATAGTCCCTCGGTTCGCTCAAAAAGAACTTTGTAGTGCTCGTACCATGAAGCCCTACTACCAACTTTCCATATCAAACATGCCCTTATGAAAAATGGGAGAAACTGAAGGAAAAATTGCGCAAAAAAAGAATCCCTTATCCATGTATAAGTCCTAGTGGTCTTGCAAAAAAAAATAGAAATCTATCTGTAAATATTTCTCTTTAGCCATGTGGTTCACAAACAAACTCCCATAATTGTATTTCCAAATGAAAAATATGAATTTGAGAGTTGATATTCCTCTGTAGGAGCGAACACATCTACCACACAAAATTACAGTGAAACTACAACACTTTCAAGCAGAATATGAGAAAACAATATAGATACCCTTAGAGACTGTTCATCAGAGAGTCAAACACCCAAAGTATAGAAGGACCCTAATCAAATGACCTAGAATTTTTCAAAATAGCATCACCTTCTCTATTTACTAAATAATCCTTACCTTCGGCACTAATTTTTTTTCCAAACAGGATCGAAGTCACTAAAAAGATGGAATGTTTTCCATTGTTTTGGGCCTAGAAGGAATGATGTTTGGAAAAAAAAACTTCACTAGGCACAAAATTTCTTTGAAAAAGTCTCATCTAAGATAGAAAAAAATTACGATAGTTCGCCTCAAATTTTATTGTCCTAACAAAATCATTCTATCCACTTTGTGTAGTGTCAAAGAATAAGCATCAGGCATCAAACACTAATCGAAACATTCTCTATATGTGAATGGAACATTTGGTATTGTTGCGTCGTAGAAATAGTGTTAAGCTTAGCATTGGATTATTTTTTATCACGTTGCCTAGCCTAACATTCATTAACAAGTGTTTGGAATATAATGGAACACTTTCAGATGTGGTGGTTTTGAGAAAATATGTTTTGACCCCCCAACCTCCACTTATACCTTTCTTGGGTTGACAATGAAGAGAAAGAGTGACTTCCAAAGGCCACCTACAATAAAACTTGGGTTGAAGACTAGCACCGAGGGTATAAAACAAAAAATGAGATACATTAACCTCTTAACATAAGTTAAGGACAAGATATAAGAGAAAGAAAACCGATCAACACCATATCATATAAAGTAAACCAAGATCCGGAAAAAAAAACAATACAAAAATACATGTCATGTCATAGAGAATATATCTATAAAATAAAAATACAAAAGAATCTTATGTATTATCTCCAATAGAAATTCCATCTCCAAGCCAGTCTGATCCAACTCGGACACCAAAGCCCTCATGATCACCTAGAAAATAGTTTATATATTCATAGGGTGAGCATAGCTTGTGTACTTCATAGGATTCTCCTCTGAAACTCTCATGAAAATGTGATAAAAGCATATTAATGCTCCAGTGAGTAAAGAGAAGAACCAACATGCATCTATTAGGGAAACTACCCATTTCTAGCCTCACAAAAGCTTACTCACCTAGTATTGCATCCAAATATAATAAGATAATATCAGAAAAATATAATCATAGGTTCCCCACAACTATTTCCCCACCGGTTTTCCCCTCACCCTAAAATAAGACATCCTATGATTCCATCCATTTCTATTTGATGAGGGTTAGGTCACAACCCTACCTACCCCAATGCCCATAAGGTCCATCATCTCATGTTTGCATTAGAGAAAATTACATATCGCATCACATCCACATCCATAACCTAAAACCCAACATAGTGGGGTATCATGAACATGATGGAAATTAACCTCGTGCCCTCCTCCTACCATGCATGACCCTCACCACATAACCATTGCCCCCATCATAACCACCTCATCAGGTACATCACATGACGCTCCCATGCCTTACATGATCATTTCTAGCCTACTACTAAACAAAGAGAAGGGAAGGGAAAGAAATCAACCATCCACCCTCATCAACTTTGATGTTAGGGAGAATACCTGGAACTAAAACATTTGGCACTCATATAAAATACTTGACTCAGGTAGGGTGCATTTAGATTTCACAAAGAAAATACAAAACACACACACACATACACACACACACAATCATACACACACACATACTTGCACACATACTTGCACACAGGCCCAACCAAAAGGTTTCACATAAATAGTTCACCATCTCCATCTACCATCAAAACCATACTAAAGGTTCCACATACATTCACCACTAAATGAAACTCACTAGAAAAATGCACACATAGTTCACCGTTCACATTCATACATTTAATGATTCTGCCATTTTCCAGATTATCACATTACTAGCCACCATTCATTAATAAAAATTTCAATCCCATATTTAATGAAAAACCACTCTAAATATCCTCCATATATGATTCCATTAATGTCCAAACAATTCATCAAAATTTATAACATTAATTCAATTATTGAAAATTAATTTTTAGCCCGCATTATTCAATTCTAGCCCATATCATTTAAACAAATTTCAATTAATATCCGACTATTTATTTATTCCAACCTCATTCCACACTAGTGGGAATCTACAAAACCTTCACATCATTTATCATAGTCATAACAACACAACAATAATCAATAAACATATTTCCAGACATCTATATCATGGGGGCTAATATCAACATTACAAATGTCATGATTATTCAAACTCATTTAATTAATGGATTTAATTATTATTTAATTATGAAAAGTGATTCCATCAGATAAAAATAGAAACTCAGATTTTCAGTGGCAACAAATATCATAACAATCAAGGGGCTCTCACAGACAAACAAGACATGCACTGGAAGTTATTTAAAATTTAGAAGGCTAAAAGCAACATATAGTTCATAGGGTTTGTAGGCCACTTCATTCTCAGAATTAATGTCATCTCCTTTGTCGCCCAGATTTCCTATTTAATAATTCACACTATTTTATTTTCAATAAGAACAACATCACATAAAATAACAGAGATTTTAGGAAGAAAATGGGTGGAACACTTCCCTGTACTTATTTTCATCTTCCAGTTTTTATCTTCTTTAAGTTGATTCATACTAAAAAAAGCATGTTAAACCCACAATTGAAACTAAAATAAGTGATAAGTTCTTGAATCCCCTACGTGTAAAATGATATTCACAATTTGAAGCGCTGAAATAGAGTAGGGAGAGAAGGAATAATCACCACAAAATGCAAGGAAAGGGCTCAAACTGATCATAGAAGGCTAACAGATCTTGAATGGTGATGTTTTGATCATCCAGACTCAAAGGGAAGATCAAGAAGATTCAAAAAAAGGGAAAATAATCATGTTTAGAGAAATAAATGACTACAGTATATCTCAAGGATATTTCCATAATACTCTACCAAGATTTCCATTTAAATGTATATTAATTTCAGTTTCATTTAATTTGGCCTCGTATAACTCATTTAAAACTCTTATAATTACTAAAGTCCAAATATTTCATTAAAAAAATTTAATAGATTTCAAAACCACCTATTGTGGGGGATGCACCCTTGTGCGAGAGACGATCCACATGCAATATCCCAGGATACAATGGGTATCTTGTTTCATCAAAATCTGAAATACTAAAACAATGTTTATTTCCAGTTTATTACATACAAACCAGAAAATACATAAGGTTCAAAATTGCAGTCAATCCAAACATCCGAAATATATTCAAATGAATTTCAGTAGTGAACAGAACACATGCTAGCAGTGACCATTACACCATTTAAAGACTTGCACCAATTCTCATTAAAACAAAAAACATAATCTATACACATTGATTCATCAAAAACAGAATCAAACAATGAGAATTAAATTTCAGATTTACAAATATGACTTCTAAAAAACCTAAAAAAAATCCTTGCATATAAGAATTACAATTCCAAAATTGAAAACAAACCAAAACCATGGTTCTGTAGCAAGAAAGAATTAAGAAAGCATCAACATACAAAGTAAATCAACCACAAACAGGGGTTCAAAACATCTTATATACTCAACACATTAAATTCAAAAATCATAATTAAAATTAATATTCAAGAAGAAGCGTTTGAATAGCGATTTACAGGCCTAATAAATGTGGAAAAGGAAAAAAGTAGAAAGGGACACAAAGATTTACATGCTTCAGCCATTGGCCCACGTGCACATGGCGCAATCACCATAGGGTATTCACTATGCAAGAATAAAGTAATACAAGTGGAGGACATCATCACTGCACAAAGCAAGACCAGAAACACACATGACTGGCAATATAAAAAACAATAAACGCTAAGGACAGTCTAAAAAAAGTGTCAAAGGAAGAAAATAAGAATGGGAACAGAACCCCCTTACCAGGGTTTGACCAAACCTTTTTTGATGAAGAAGACTGTTGATACCCACTGAAATAATCACCGCGAAGTTCTGTAATGTACGTACACAACATCGTCACCTGATGAGGTCCATCCTAGTTGTCCAGATTCATCACAATCTAAGATCACCCGCCACGGTCAAGCAAGGGATCACAACAGCTATGAATCCCACATGAACTAGTGTCATGTCACTGCCCACCAACTTCACACAATGCAAACCAGATTCTACATCCTCTGTGTTCAAGAATGAAAACACGGTCTTCTTGGTGGTCAATGTCCATGACTTCTTCCACTCACTTGGCAAAAGGGAAAAGTGAACCAGGAGGGTTCTAGAATTTTTTTAAGGTGCTGAAATCAATGTGGTCACATTGTTAGGGTTCTCCACCATTTTCCGGAATCAAAAACTGGAGACGATGAAAAAGGGAAGGGATAATCGATGTCGCATCATCCTTCTAAAGGCACTAGGGTGATGTTGCCTTCTTCCTTGGCTCTCCATCACCCAAGATGTGTCTCCAAGCTTTGAGACATCACCACCTTTGTCCCGCTCGGTGAAAACTGATTCCAGAACTAATGAGGCCCCCACTACCTCTGCTCCTCTGATGAATAGTAAAACACATCGGGATCACATGTCGCTCCCATATCACTTACCTGAAAAGGGGTGGGGAAAAAGATGTGGAGTAAGGGAGCATCAAGTGTAAGGTGCATGTGGATGGAAGAGGGTGGTTGGATTGAAACCATTGAACAAAAAGTGGGGAACACGCGGAAGGCTGGGAATGCATGGGTGGTTCCCAAATGCTAATTTTGTAACAAATCAAAACTAGCATATTGAATAAAATGCATTTTAATAAAAAAAGAATATGAAAATTCAAAAATATCCACCTTGGAAATTAAAATGCATGAACAGATTTAATATGAAAAACATAAACTATCCACCTTACAAATTAAAAACTAAACCACGTGATGATTATGCACCACCTAACATCATCAAATTGGGAATCACATCCTAAAGAAGAAACATTCACAGGGTGCAACGTAAACAGTCCCCCATCATGCATCAATGTGAAACACATTTCCCAAAATTGAATGGCATTTTAAACTGCTAAACATGATCAGAATAAAAAATTCTAAACTGTGTGATAAAGGTCATTTCTGCACTTACCTGGGTTGCACTTTGAGATTATTCAATAGAGAAAACGGGACTAGAAAATCACATGCCGTTTCAATTCTCTGTGATTTCTTTGAGTTTTGTTTTTCCATTTATTTTGTTAGAGGATAGTACTACTATGTTTATTTGTGTTCTATAGGAACGGATGCAAAAAAAGTGAAATCATGCAAAATAGAAAAAGAAACAATATAAAGAGAGAAACTGAGAGAAATCATGCATAGTGTAGGAGAATAAAATGAGAGAAACCAAACCCCCAAGGTGTCCTCTGTAAAGGAGCCCTTGGGGTTCTTTTATAACGAATATTAAAGACCACACCGGACCACAAGTCCGATGTGGGATACAGACTCCAACACTCCCCCTCAAGCTGGACATACCCAGCTTGACGACAAAACAAGACAAAACAGTAGAAAAGAAAAATCTTCAAGGCTGCTGCTCCCCCTCACGATCGAAGCTCCCCCACAGGATGAGGGATGTATGATGTCGCGGACGCAGCAGATGAACCACTCAAACCGGGCCGATGGACGGAGCGCCAGGAATGCCGCACTGGTGGGGCTGGTCGATGAAACGCCGGGAAATCCAAACTAGCACCGGGAAAACCGCACTTGCAGGGCCGACGACGGGAGGCGGGGATTCCGCAGAAGTGTTGCGGGATCTGGCGGCGCCAACGGGTCCAAATCCTAGGTGGTCGAGCTGCTGCGCCAGCGCATGGGCGTGCCGGCGGACAGAGATGCGGCTGCCGGAAAGATGTCGGGAGATGCCGGCGAGGCGGGGATTCCGCAGGAGGTGCCAAAAGGGAGCAGCGGACGGGAAACATGGTCCGTCGGGAGTCTCGCACAGGTGGAGCAGCGGGCCGATACGGTGCCGCATCGAAGGCAGAGGGCCAAGAGAATCGCGAGGAGGCGGAGGGCAGCAGCGATCCGCCGGGATGGAACTGCTGGGAGAGGAACCGTCGTGGAGCGTCGCGCGCAGGGAGGAGGCCGGATGCTGAAGGAGCCAGCTGGGGGAGAGGCCGGCTGCTGGAGGAGCCGGCAGAGGTGGAGGCTGGCTGCGGGAGGGGCCGACAGGGGGAGACGGGGCTGGCTGGCAGGAGGAGGCGGGCCAGGAGTCGCTGCTGGGAAGGGCGGGCCGGGAGTTTCCGGACAAAGCAGGCGTGCCACATCTGAGGGGCCGCGTGCCTACGTCGGGGTGGAGCGAAGCCGACAAGAAGAGGGCCGCCTGAGATACGAGCCCGGAGGGGGCGACGGCATAAACATAAACCTAGCCCTACATGAGGGTGGCCGCCGCCCCCCACGGGGGAGAGTTCGCAAAAACCCTAGACGGGGAAAATAAAATGGGAGGGAGGAGGGTTCGAGATTAATCTCCCTCTGATACCATGTAGAATAATAAAATGAGAGAAACCGAACCCCCAAGGTGTCCTCTCTAAAGAAGCCCTTGGGGTTCTTTTATAATGAATATTAAAGACCACACCGGACCACAAGTCTGATGTGGGATACAGACTCCACCACATAGGAAAGGAAATAATTGAAAGATGTCTCTACCTGAACCCACGAAAACATAAGAGGATCAAAGCACCAAGCACTGTTGGCTTTAAAATCGATAGACCATCTAAAAACTCTAACAGGAATACTCTAGATGCAAAGCACCAGAAGATCCTTAAAAGATGGATTTAAAATCTTCACCCAAGGAGATGACCTCCTAAACAAAATCTAGGAGAGATCCTCATAAAAAAGGAAAACCGCAAGAACACATGCAAGAAGTCCGAACATCCTAGGAGAACTCTAAGATATGAGACAATGGATGGGATCCAGCTATAAACCTGGGGAAAACAAGCCGCATAAGTGTCACACATCCTAGTCTAGACTTGATAACGACACAAGGTTCCCAACTCTAAGAGACCAAAACCAAACTGCTAAACAGGGCCGAATAGTAAAGCCAAGAAGCTTGGTGATCAGCAAAGTGAAAAACAAAATCACTACAACCACAAGCTACCCAAGCCTAAATACCTAACTCGCTACAGGTCCATACCCAAAGAAAATGGTCCTAAAAGATACAGAGGAACACAACAGATCTAATATAAGTTCATCTCCTAGAAAAAAGGCAGACACTATAGACACAATATCCTACTAAAACCTTACTGCTAACTAACTCTCAAACATAGGACAACCCCACAAAGAACCCATTCCTACCCTGAAAAAATAGACATACATAGGTAGTGGCTACCAAGAGACATCTTTGTGGCTTATACAGGAAAAGAAAATAGTGAAATGATAAGAAAACAAACTATCAACAATATACTGAAATTACAGCCCAAGAGAGCACACAGCCAAGCTAAACAAAAGCAATCAAAGCATATGTTGAAAAGTAAAATCCATAAACAAATTATTTGAAAGAAAAGAACAAACAATTTCAAATTTTAATGAATCAAAACTTAAACTCAGTTAGGCTATGATACCACTTTTTGGCGAGGGATGCACCCCTACACGAGAGACGATTCCCATGCAATAGCCCAGGATCTATTTGGTATATTGTTTCATCAAGATTTGAAATAAAAAAAAAACAATGTTTATTTCTAGTTTATTAAATACAAACTAATAAATAGAAAACACATGAGATTCAAAATTGCAATCAATCCAAACATCAAGAATATATTCAAATGAATTTTAGTAGTGAACATAACACATACTGGCAGTGAACATTACACCATTTCAAGACTTGCACTAATTCTCATTACAACACAAAACGTAATATTTACACATTAATTCATCCAAAACAGAATAAAACAACAATGATAATTAAATTTCATATTTACAAATATGATTTCTAGAATCTAAAACTAATTCTTGCATATGAGAAATACAATTCCAAAATTGAAAACAAACCAAAACCAAGGTTCTACGGCAAGAAATAATTAACAAAGCATCAACATACAAAGTAAACCAACCAAAAACAGGGGTTCAATACAGCTTCTATAATCAACACGTTAAATTATTAAATCAAAATTCAAATTAATATTCAAGAAGTACAGTTTGAACAATGATTCACAGACCGAATAAATGTGGGAAAGGAAAGCAGTAGAAAGGGAGACAAAGATTTATGTGCTTCGGCCATTGGACTACGTGCACAAGGCAGGATCACCATGGGCTTTTCACCATGCAAGAATAAAGTAATACAAGTAGAGGACAACAACACTTTGACATAGCAAGACTAGAAACACACACGACCGACGCCATAAAAACAATCAATGACAATGACAGTCTAAAAAAAATGACAAAGGGGGAAAAAAGAACAGGACTGGAACCCCCTTACCCAGGTTGGGGCAAACCTTTTTCGATGAAGAAGACTATTATGACCCATTGAAATCATCATCGTGGAGTTCTGTAAGGTACATCTACAACATCGTCACCTGTTGAGCTCTGTCCTAGTTTTCCAGATTCATCACAATCCAAGATCACCCTCCACGGTCGAGCAAGGTATTGAAACAGCTAAGAATCCTGCACGAACCAATGTCGTGGCACTGCCCACCAGATTCACATGAAAAAAACCAGTTTCTACATCCTTCGTTTTCAATAATGAAATCCTGATATTCTTGGCGGTCAATGTCCGTGACCTCTGCCACTCTCTCGGTGAAAGGGACAAGTGGACCATGAGGTTTCTAGAATCTTGTTGCAAGTCGCTAAAATCAACATGGTCGTATTTTTAGGGTTCGCCACTATTGTCTAGAATCAAGAACCAGAGTCGATGACAAAGGTAAGGACTAATCATTGTCGCACCCTCCTCCTCCGGGCACTGGGGTGACGTTGCCATCTTCCTTGGCTCTCAATCACCCAAGATGGCTCTCGGAACTATGAGACGTCGACACCGCTGTCCCACTTGGCCGATTCCCAAAACTGGAGAGTCCCAATTGAAACTGCTGAACAGAAAGCGAGGAACACGCGGACGGCTGGGAATGCACGGGCGGTTCTCAAATGCTAGCTGTGTAGCAACTCAAAACATCATATTAAATAAAATTCATTTTAATTAACAAAAAGGTAATATGAAAATTCACACCACTGAAAATCGAGTGAAAATCCATAAATTTTTTTGTGTAAAATGTGGTACCCTTACGCATGAAGGGGATGGTGTGTAAAAGGGTAAGATCAATGGCCCTGATGTGAGTCGGTGAAACCGAGTACCATTACACAAGCCTTTAGAATAGCCACTTACACGTGATAAAGGAGATGACTTTTACATGAGATTCAATTGGAGTCGAGATCCTTAGGTGAAGGAGAATACCCTAACGTAATAGAATACAAGGGACTTACCTTTACGAATGTAAAAAGAAACAATTATTGACTCTTACACAATTTGACTTTACCCTCACATGGCTTTGGAAACCACACTCGACTGTCACCATGTCCTCCACGAGGACGTAGGGATAAATACCTTGATGTTTTGACCCTCCACGCCAAAGACCACGATGTAGAGACCCATTGCTTCTTGTTTTGTCCCTAGTACACTGAGCCTCCCTACGCCCTCCCACGCCAACACGCTCAATTCCTTAGGAATTTCCCCCTACATGTTGTACATAGGTAAGATCTCTAACCAAAATGTCTTCCGAAACAATTTCTCTAGCAATTTCACTCCCCGTGGGATACCTACCTCCACACAAGAAACTCCAAAATACCCACCCCCCTCAAAATGCCTATCCAAATGGAATTTCTTCACACTTATAGCAATTAAGAACTCATGATGGATGGCACTACACCTATTGCTTTGGCGCGGTGCTCCCTAGGATGGCCAAAACTCATCTATAGCCTCTATAACACCTCTAAACTCCTGGAAACGCAAAATTTATGGGGGTCACTCCCAATTTTTTGAATGATTGGTGGATGGAGTTTTCAGCGGAGGAAGTCTTTGTCAGCAACAACTGTGCGGACCTGTTTGCTCCCACAGTGAGCAGCCTTCGTGAACAAGCAACAGGCGACAGGAGGAATTCTAAGAGTAAATGAGATACGCAAACCAACCAAAGAAAGTTTGATTTGCTTCTTTCTCTATATAGTGGGAATAAATCTCATGAACATGTAAACGACGTATTGTGTGATCTTCCGCATTTTATCCGGAGAGAGTGAATAGAGTTGGCCCTGTTTCTTCCGTGAACATAGGCAAATTTGCCAAACCACGTAAATCTCTGTGTTGTTCCCTTTTCTCTTATGTTCTCGTGTGTTTAACATTGCCGCGCACCTTCGCTACGCCTTACAAGTGGTATTAAAGGTAGGGAGTTCAAAACGGCGAAGCGACAAGGAGTTTTTCGGTGACTGGAAAATTGAAGTTGCTTGGATTTTTTTTGATCTTGGATTCATGAAGATCACGACGAGACGATTCCAACAGTGTAAGCGGTGTCAAAAACGGAGTTGAAACGAATACTATAGAGCCTGTCAAAGTTTCGGTCAAACTGCGAGTGCTACAGTACCCCTATGCTGGAGAAGATGATACTGTTCACGCTGGCGATGAAATTCCGGTGAGTTTTGCAGCAACTGTTCCGGCAAGCCTGGTCAGTGCCACGTCAGCGGACGATCTGGACCGCTGAAATTGTTTTGTCGATACCTCAGCCAACCAGACTCCGTTTTTGGCGATCTAGGAGTCGATTCCCACTATTTCAACCATTCCAGACGCATATACATGGTTATATTTTCAAAATTCTCACTCCATCATGTAGTTTCAAAGTCATGTGACATCGATAGTGATAATCGTGTTTTGTTAAAACGACGATGGCCAGTTGCAGAGCACTACCAAAATTTGATATTGAGAAGTTTGATGGTCGAGACAATTTTAGCTTGTGGCAAAGCACAATGAAAGATATTCTAGTGCAGCAGGGCATGATCAGACTGTTGATAGGAGAAAAGCCCGAGAGAACCAGTGATGATGATTGACAAGAGCTCGAGATGTGGGTCTTCACCACTATTCAACTATGTCTGGTGAACGATGTAAAGTACTCAGTGTTGGATGAGACCTCACTGAAGGAGATCTGGGAAATGTTGAAGTAGTGGTATATGGCGAAGTCGCTCACCAAAAAATTATTCCTAAAGAATAAATTGTACCAGTTATGAATGGATGAGGGAACAAATTTTTTGGATCACACCAATAAATTCAATAAGATCCTGACACAATTATCGGGGCTCGGTGTGAAGGTTGAAGAGGAAGACAAAGTAATTTTTCCTTTGTCATCTCTACCAAGATCATTTGATGGACTTGGGACCTCATTGCAAGTGGGGAAGCAAACATTGAACCTGAATGAGGTGATAGTGTCGCTTCAAGATTCGGAGGCATTCCGAAGACCCAGGATGCATTCGGGTAAAAAAATAATGGTGATGTGAGATGATCAATGTGGGAGGAGCCGATATCAGAAGTTAGGATGTAAAAAATGTTGGCCAAAATCAAGGGGACGTGATCCTAGCGGAATGAAGTGTTTTTGGTGCAAGAAAAAGGGTCACTATAAAAGTGATTGTGGAGAGCACAAACAGTACATTGATGAGAAAAAGAAAGATGAAGAGAAGTATGTGAACATCACATAATCGTTGAGAGATGATGAAGTATGGTTGACAACATGAAGCTCGCACTCAGATGGGAGAATTGAACGAGGAAAAGTGCAGTTTCATTACTAAATAAGATATGGGCACATGAAGTGGGAATGTCGCATTTTAGAAAGGAAGAATAAACGGGCTCAAAATCCAAAAAAAGATGGATGGGTTCTGGATTTGGGGAGCTCGGTACACAAATGTACAACAAAAGGTGTGTTTCACACTTTTCAGCAGGTGCAAGATTCAATGAGACTTGGTGATGGGTCAACATGCGATGTTTGAGGAGTCGAGATGGTGAAATTGAAGACACTCGATGGAGCAGTATGAAAACTGGATGACATAAAATTCATTCTGAGGATGAGATGCAACTTGATATCATTATGTAGGCTAGATACGAGAGGGTACAAGATTTCAATAGCTGGTGGAGTGTTGGAAGTCTCACCTGATGGTGTAGCGATTCTTGCTGGGAAAGAGTCCCAAGGGTTGTATCATTTGATGAGGACCTTAGTCAACACGAGATCGATTGAAGATGGTCAAAGTAATATGTTATCTGGCGAGAAGAAGCGTGTTTGATTTGTTGATGAAGTTTTTAATGCTTGTAAGGAGACTGTAGGTCTAGCTTCAACCCCAAATTGGCCATGAGGGAGATATTTGTGGGGGCTACTCCAAATTTTGGGAGTGATTAGCGGATGAAGTTTTTAGTGGAGGAATTCTTTATCGGCAACAACTACACATACCTGTTTTCTTCCACAGTGAGCAGCCTTTGGGGACGAGTAGAAGGTGGTGGTAAGAATTCACAAGGGTAGATGAGCTACCCAAACCAAGAGGAGAAAGTTTGATTTGCTTCTTTCTCTATATAGAGGGAATAAATCTCATGAACATGTAATCAGCATAATATGTGATCCTCTACGTTTTATCCAGAGAGATTGAATAGAGTTGGCCCAGTTTCTCCAGTGGACGTAGGCAAATTTGTCGAACCACGTAAATCTATGTGTTGTTCCATTTTCTCTTCTGTTCTTGTGTGTTTACCATTTCCATGCACCTCTGCTGCCCCTTAAAAAATTATGGCCCGAAAGGGTTCAATCTATTAACAAATTAGTAACTCGTCTTGTTAAGAATTCAGCTGTAATCCATCCCTATTTATACTATGTACTTCTACTGGTCGATAAACTGGAAGAAGAACCATAATTAGATCAAAATAGACAACACACTAGAGCTAGGAGGACATGAGACGTTCGTTGCCTATCATCGACAAGCTCGTGCAATGGCTGCAACACAAAAACAATGGGATTCCACAACCAGAGAGGACAAAGATCTAAAGATAACCTTGTCAAACCATTTCAGATTAAAATCATGCTCTTCCACCTTGTTGCTCCTGACCCATCCAAACTGAAAAAATATCAAGTTGAATTCACAAGTGTAGAGACATGTTGCCTTTTTCAACACCATAGGAACCTCTAGAGACAGAGGTTTCAAAGTATTGGTAGTTTTATGCTCCTCTTCCGCATGAGGCAACATCAGAAAAAAAAGCGGCACTATCACAGTTGTTCATTCTAAAGATAAAAGTTTCAAAGAAATAGTAGGATGTTTTCATAACTACTCAGGACATAATGACTCTTGTGGCTACCACCCTCTCTCAGTTGATCGATCTTGGACCAAAAATATTTCTATCTTAGACAACTCCTCTGTCTGAACAAGAGTAATGTAAGTTGGTGTTTCATCTTTACCACACACTATAATTCTTGTTTAATCCTATTTCATCATCGGTTCTGCACGCTGTAATGTATCACATGACAGTTGGTCACCTTCATCTGGATGAACTTGGTCTAAAAGTCGCGACATCACAGTCTGAAGCTCATGGTGAAATTTTAGCATCACCAAAATATTCTGCTTCATCTGTGTGAGATGAGCATTCATTTATTCTAAAAAATATATATTACCACCATCCAAAACAGTCACCAATGATACACAATCAACCTATTGAGAACCTAATGAGAAAAACTCATATTAAGAACCAAATTGATAGGTACGTATATGAGTGGGAGAAGAATCAACAACTTTTATTGATTCCACCAATAGTTTTGTGTAGTAATTTCAGAAGAAGTAAGAAGGAAAAAGGGCACACCTAGGGATATAGGACCTGAGGCCTGGCCACTGCCACCTATCTATCCTAGCTGAAAAAAAGGAAAAATATTTGTAACCCCTCCCCACAACATTCACCTCTAATTAATACCCCAACTACAACCCAATAATTCCAGCCACTCTCCCATCCAGATAAAAACACTACCCCTAGCAGTTTATTTCCCATTCCACCCTTACAAAACTAAACTCCCTGCCCTAGTATGCCTAAGAAGAAACACCCTATTCCCCTCTGCTAAATCCACATTCATACCATCAAGTAATTTCAAATAAATACCATGCATAGTGGAAAACTTCGACTGATATAGCTTCAGGGTCATTGTATGTTTTGAAGGTGGATTTAGCAGTCACTACTGAAAATCCGGCCTTTAGCGGCCGCTCAGCGACCGCCATTGGCGGTCGCTGTTGCCTCGTCGCTAGAGGCTTTCAGCGACCGCCAATGGCGGTCGCTATAGAAGGCCGGCAGATCAGCCTGCAGCGACATCTTGGCGGTCGCTGAAGCCCCTCTGCCGGGCAGCCTATAGCGACCGCCTATGGCGGTCGCTAGTTAAAAAAAAAAAAAATTTAAATTTTTTTTTATTGAATTGAATATATAAATAAATATATATATATATATATATATAAATATTCATATATATACTATTAAATACAATATTTTAAATATATATATATATATATAATATATTTTAAATGTTTTAATATATATATAATATATATATAATATCAAATCATTGTGCTATAATAATTTAAAAACTTCGATTCAAGAAATAATCTCATTTCAGGTCTTTCGGAGCACGTTTGCTCCGAATGGGACTGCCGCACGCCGTTTTGGTGTTTTATGGCGCCGGAAACGCGTTTCCGGCCGCCGCGGTCAAACGGCACCTCCGAATGAGGTGACTTCTGGCCGACCATTTCACAATTCACGTCCCGGATGTTGTCGTACGGTTTCGTGGCATTCAGAGGTCGTTCGGGTGGTTTTCACCCCCCAACGCGCCATTTCAGCGCGCGCCGCGCTGCTTAAAAGGACACAATCGGACGTGCCGCGCGCACCGCACGTCCGATGGACGTGCGACCTCCTCCTGCATCTCAGGAATAATATTTCTATCATTCCCGTGCGGTTTCAGGTTGTTCAAAGCACGTTTGCTCCGAATTGGACCGCCGCACGCCGTTTTGGTGTTTTAGGGCGCCGGAAACGCGTTTCAGGCCGCCGCGGTCAAACGGCACCTCCGAATGAGGTGACGTCTGGCCGAACATTTCACAATTCACGCCCCGGATGTTGTCGTACGGTTTCGTGACATTCGAATGTCGTTCGGGTGGTTTTGACCCCCCAACGCGTCATTTCAGCGCGCGCCGCGCTGCTGAAAAGAACACAATCGGACGTGCCACGCGCACCGCACGTCCGCTGGACGTGCTTCCTCCTCCTGCATCTCAGGAATAATATTTATATCGTTCCCGTGCGGTTTCAGGTCTTTCGGAGCACGTTTTCTCCGAATGGGACCGCCGCACGCCGTTTTGGTGTTTAATGGCGCCGGAAACGCGTTTCCGGCCGCCGCGGTCACACGGCACCTCCGAATGAGGTGTCGTCTGACCTACCATTTCACAATTCATGCCCCAGATATTGTCGTACGGTTTCGTGGCATTCAGAGGTTGTTCGGGTGGTTTTGACCCCCCAACGCGCCATTTCAGCGTGCGCCGCGCTGCTGAAAAGGACACAATCGGACGTGCCGCGCGCACCGCACGTCCGATGGACGTGCGGCCTCCTCCTGTATCTCAAAAATAATATTTCTATCGTTCCCGTGCAGTTTCAGGTCGTTCGGAGCACGTTTGCTCCGAATGGGACCGCCGCACGCCGTTTTGGTGTTTTATGGCGCCGGAAACGCGTTTCCGGCCGCCGCGGTCACACGGCACCTCCGAATGAGGTGCCGTCTGGCCGAACATTTCACAATTCACGCCCCGGATGTTTTCGTACGGTTTCGTGGCATTCGGAGGTCGTTCGGGTGGTTTTGACCCCCCAACGCGCCATTTCAGCGCGCGCCGCGCTGCTGAAAAGGACACAATCGGACGTGCCGCGCGCACCGCACGTCTGATGGACGTGCGGCCTCCTCCTGCATCTCATGAATAATATTTCTATCATTCCTGTGCGGTTTCAGGTCGTTCGGAGCACGTTTTCTCCGAATTGGACCGCCACACGCCGTTTTGGTGTTTTAGGGCGCCGGAAACGCGTTTCCGGACGCCGCGGTCAAACGGAACCTCCGAATGAGGTGTCATCTAACCGACCATTTCACAATTCATGCCCCGGATGTTGTCGTACGGTTTCGTGGCATTCGGAGGTCGTTCGGGTGGTTTTGACCCCCCAACGCGCCATTTCAGCGCGAGCCGCGCTGTTGAAAAGGACACAATCGGACGTGCCACGCGCACCGCACGTCCGCTGGACGTGCTGCCTCCTCCTGCATCTCAGGAATAATATTTCAATCGTTCCCGTGCGGTTTCAGGTCTTTCGGAGCACGTTTTCTCCGAATGGGACCGCCGCACGCCGTTTTGGTGTTTAATGGCGCCGGAAACGCGTTTCCGGCCGCCGCGGTCACACGACACCTCCGAATGAGGTGCCGTCTGACCGACCATTTCAAAATTCACGCCCCGGATATTGTCGTATGGTTTCGTGGCATTCGGAGGTCGTTCGGGTGGTTTTGACCCCCCAACGCGCCATTTCAGCGCGCGCCGCGCTGCTGAAAAGGACACAATCGGACGTGCCGCGCGCACCGCACGTCCGATGGACGTGCGACCTCCTCCTTCATCTCAAGAATAATATTTCTATCGTTCCCGTGCGGTTTCAGGTCGTTCGGAACACGTTTGATCCGAATTGGACCGTCGCACGCCGTTTTGGTGTTTAATGGAGCCGGAAACGCGTTTCCGGCCGCCGCGGTCACACGGCACCTCCGAATGAGGTGCCGTCTGGCCGACCATTTCAAAATTTATGCCCCGGATGTTTTCGTACGGTTTCGTGGCATTCGGAGGTCGTTTGTGTGGTTTTGACCCCCCAACGCGCCATTTCAGCGCACGCCGCGCTGCTGAAAAGGACACAATCGGACGTGCCGCGCGCACCGCACGTCCGATGGACGTGCGGCCTCCTCCTGCATCTCAGGAATAATATTTCTATCATTCCCGTGCGGTTTCAGGTCGTTCGGAGCACGTTTGCTCCGAATTGGACCGTCGCACGCCGTTTTGGTGTTTTAGGGCGCCGGAAACGCGTTTCCGGCCGCCGCGGTCAAACGGCACCTCCGAATGAGGTTCTGTCTGGCCGAACATTTCAAAATTCATGCCCCGGATGTTGTCGTACGGTTTCGTGGCATTCGGAGGTCGTTCGGGTGGTTTTGACCCCCCAACGCGCCATTTCAGCGCGCGGCGCGCTGCTGAAAAGGACACAATCGGACGTGCCCCGCGCACCGCACGTCCGCTGGACGTGCTGCCTCCTCCTGCATATCAGGAATAATATTTCTATCGTTCCCGTGCGGTTTCAGGTCTTTTGGAGCACGTTTGCTCCGAATGGGACCGCCGCACGCCGTTTTGGTGTTTAATGGCGCTCGAAACGCGTTTCCGGCCACCGCGGTCAAACGGCACCTCCGAATGAGGTTCCGTCTGGCCGAACATTTCACAATTCACGCCCCGGATGTTTTCGTACGGTTTCGTGGCATTCAGAGGTCGTTCGGGTGGTTTTGACCCCCCAACGCGCCATTTCAGCGCGCGTCGCGCTGCTGAAAAGGACACAATCGGACGTGCCGCGCGCACCGCACGTCCGATGGACGTGCTTCCTCCTCCTGCATCTCAGGAATAATATTTCTATCGTTCCCATGCGGTTTCAGGTCTTTCGGAGCACGTTTGCTCCGAATGGGACCGCCGCACGCCGTTTTGGTGTTTAATGGCGCCGAAAACGCGTTTCCGGCCGCCGCGGTCACACGGCACCTTCGAATGAGGTTCCGTCTGGCCGACCATTTCACAATTCACGCCCCGGATATTGTCGTATGGTTTCGTGACATTCGGAGGTCGTTCGGGTGGTTTTGACCCCCCAACGCGCCATTTCAGCGCGCGCCGCGCTGCTGAAAAGGACACAATCGGACGTGCCGCGCGCACCGCACGTCCTCTGGACGTGCTGCCTCCTCCTGCATCTCAGGAATAATATTTCTATCGTTCCCGTGCGGTTTCAGGTCTTTCGGAGCACGTTTTCTCCGAATGGGACGGCCGCACGCCGTTTTGGTGTTTTATTGCGCCGGAAACGCGTTTCCGGCAGCCGCGGTCAAACGGCACCTCCGAATGAGGTGCCGTCTGGCTGATCATTTCACAATTCACGCCCTGGATGTTGTCGTACGGTTTCGTGGAATTCGGAGGTCGTTCGGGTGGTTTTGACCCCCCAACGCGCCATTTCAGCGCGCGCCGCGCTGCTGAAAAGGACACAATCAGACGTGCCGCGGGCACCGCACGTCCGCTGGACGTGCTTCCTCCTCCTGCATCTCAGGAATAATATTTCTATCGTTCCCGTGCGGTTTTAGGTCTTTCGGAGCGCGTTTGCTCCGAATGGGACCGTCGCACGCCGTTTTGGTGTTTTATGGCGCCGGAAACGCGTTTCCGGCCGCCGCGGTCACAAGGAACCTCCGAATGAGGTTCCGTCTGGCCGACCATTTCAAAATTCACGCCCCGAATGTTGTTGTACGGTTTCGTGGCATTCGGAGGTCGTTCGGGTGGTTTTGACCCCCCAACGCGCCATTTCAGCGCGCGGCGTGCTGCTGAAAAGGACACAATCGGACGTGCCACGCGCACCGCACGTCCGCTGGACGTTCTGCCTCCTCCTGTATCTCAGGAATAATATTTCTATCGTTTCCGTGCGGTTTCAGGTCTTTCGGAGCACGTTTGCTTCGAATGGGACCGCCGCACGCCGTTTTGGTGTTTAATGGCGCCCGAAACGCGTTTCCGGCCGCCGCGGTCAAACGGCACCTCCGAATGAGGTGCCGTCTGACCAACCATTTCACAATTCACGCCCCGGATGTTGTCGTACGGTTTCGTGGCATTCGGAGGTCGTTCGGGTGGTTTTGACCCCCCAACGCGCCATTTCAGCGCGCGTCGCGCTGCTGAAAAGGACACAATCAGACGTGCCGCGCGCACCGCACGTCCGCTGGACGTGCTGCCTCCTCCTGCATCTCAAGAATAATATTTCTATCGTTCCCGTGCGGTTTCAGGTCTTTCGGATCACGTTTGCTCCGAATGGGACCGCCACACGCCGTTTTGGTGTTTAATGGCGCCGGAAACGCGTTTCCGGCCGCCGCGGTCACACGGCACCTCCGAATGAGGTGCCGTCTGGCTGACCATTTCACAATTCACGCCCCGGATATTGTCGTACGGTTTCGTGAAATTCGGAGGTCGTTCGGGTGGTTTTGACCCCCCAACGCGCCATTTCAGCGCGCGCCGCGCTGCTGAAAAGGACACAATCGGACGTGCCGCGCGCACCGCACGTCCTCTGGACGTGCTGCCTCCTCCTGCATCTCAGGAATAATATTTCTATCGTTCCCGTGCGGTTTCAGGTCTTTCGGAGCACGTTTGCTCCCAATGGGACCGCCGCACGCCGTTTTGGTGTTTTATGGAGCTGAAAACGCGTTTCCGGCCGCCGCGGTCACACGGCACCTCCGAATGAGGTGCCGTCTGACCGACCATTTCAAAATTCACTCCCCGGATGTTGTCGTACTGTTTCGTGGGATTCGGAGGTCGTTCGGGTGGTTTTGACCCCCCAACGCGCCATTTCAGCGCGCGCCGCGCTGCTGAAAAGGACACAATTGGACGTGCCACGCGCACCGCACGTCCGATGGACGTGATGCCTCCTCCTGCATCTCAGGAATAATATTTCTATCGTTCCCGTGCGGTTTCAGGTCTTTCGGAACACGTTTGCTCCGAATGGGACCGTTGCACGCCGTTTTGGTGTTTAATGGCGCCGGAAACGCGTTTTCGGCCGCCGCGGTCACACGGCACCTCCGAATGAGGTGCCGCCTGGTCGACCATTTCAAAATTCACGCCCCGGATATTGTCGTACGGTTTCGTGGAATTCGGAGGTCGTTCGGGTGGTTTTGACCCCCCAACGCGCCATTTCAGCGCGCGCCGCGCTGCTGAAAAGGACACAATCGGACGTGCCGCGCGCACCGCACGTCCGATGGACGTGCGGCCTCCTCCTGCATCTCAAAAATAATATTTCTATCGTTCCCGTGCGGTTTCAGGTCGTTCGGAGCACGTTTGCTCCGAATGGGACCGCCGCACGCCGTTTTGGTCTTTTATGGCGCCGGAAACGCGTTTCCGGCCTCCGCGGTCACACGGAACCTCCGAATGAGGTGCCGTCTAGCCGACCATTTCACAATTCACGCCCCAGATGTTGTCGTACGGTTTCGTGGCATTCGGAGGTCGTTCGGGTGGTTTTGACCCTCCAACGCGCCATTTCAGCGCGCGCTGCGCTGCTGAAAAGGACACAATCGGACGTGCCGCGCGCACCGCACGTCCGATGGACGTGCGTCCTCCTCCTGCATCTCAGGAATAATATTTCTATCATTCCCGTGCGGTTTCAGGTCGTTCGGAGAACGTTTGCTCCGAATTGGACCGCCGCACGCCGTTTTGGTGTTTTAGGGCGCCGGAAACGCGTTTCCGGCCTCCGCGGTCAAACGGCACCCCCGAATGAGGTTCCGTATGGCCGAAAATTTCACAATTCACGCCCCGGATGTTGTCGTACGGTTTCGTGGCATTCGGAGGTCGTTCGGGTGGTTTTGACCCCCCAACGCGCCATTTCAGCGCGCGACGCGCTGCTGAAAAGGACACAATCGGACGTGTCACGCGCACCGCACGTCCGCTGGACGTGCTTCCTCCTACTGCATCTCAGGAATAATATTTCTATCATTACCGTGCGGTTTCAGGTCTTTCGGAGCACGTTTGCTCCGAATGGGACCGCCGCACGCCGTTTTGGTGTTTAATGGCGCCGGAAACGCGTTTCCGGCCGCTGTGGTCACACGGCACCTCCGAATGAGGTGCCGTCTAGCCGACCATTTCACAATTCACGCCCCGGATATTTTCGTACGGTTTCGTGGCATTCGGAGGTCGTTCGGGTGGTTTTGACCCCCCAACGCGCCATTTCAGCGCGCGCCGCGCTGCTGAAAAGGACACAATCGGACGTGCCACGCGCACCGCACGTCCGCTGGACGTGTTGCCTCCTCATGCATCTCAGGAATAATATTTCTATCGTCCCGTGCGGTTTCAGGTCTTTCGGAGCACGTTTGTTCCGAATGGGACCGCCGCACGCCGTTTTGGTGTTTTATGGCGCCGAAAACGCGTTTCTGGCCGCCGCGGTCACACGGCACCACCGAATGAGGTGCCGTCTGGCCGACCATTTCACAATTTACGCCCCGGATGTTGTCGTACGGTTTCGTGGCATTCGGAGGTCGTTCGGGTGGTTTTGACCCCCCAACGCGCCATTTCAGCGCGCGGCGCGCTGCTGAAAAGGACACAATCGGTCGTGCCGCGCGCACCGCACGTCCGTTGGACGTGCTGCCTCCTCCTGCATCTCAGGAATAATATTTCTATCGTTCCCGTGCGGTTTCAGGTCTTTCGGAGCATGTTTGCTCCGAATGGGACCGCCGCACGCCGGTTTGGTGTTTAATGGCGCCGGAAACGCGTTTCCGGCCGCCGCGGTCACACGGCACCTCCGAATGAGGTTCCGTCTGGCCTACCATTTCAAAATTCACTCCCCAGATGTTGTCGTACGGTTTCGTGGCATTCGGAGGTCATTCGGGTGGTTTTGACTCCCCAACGCGCCATTTCAGCGCGCGCCGCGCTGCTGAAAAGGACACAATCGGACGTGCCGCGCGCACCGCACGTCCGCTGGACGTGCTGCCTCCTTCTGCATCTCAGGAATAATATTTCTATCGTTCCCGTGCGGTTTCAGGGGTTTCGGAGCACATTTGCTCCGAATGGGACCGCCGCACGCCGTTTTGGTGTTTTATGGCGCCGGAAACGCGTTTCCGGCCGCCGCGGTCACACGGCACCTCCGAATGAGGTGCCGTCTGGCCGACCATTTCACAATTCACGCCCCGGATATTTTCATACGGTTTCGTGGCATTCGGAGGTCGTACGGGTGGTTTTGACCCCCCAACGCGCCATTTCAGCGCGCGCCGCGCTGCTGAAAAGGACACAATCGGACGTGCCGCGCGGGGGGGGGGGGGGGGGGGGGGGCTGTACGGGGGTGTGGGGGGGCTGTACGGGGGTGAGGGGGGTTGTACGGGGGTTCGGGGGGGGGGGGGGGGGCTGTACGGGGGTGCGGGGGGCTGTACGGGGGTGCGGGGGGCTGTACGGGGGGCAGTACGGGGGTGCGGGGGGCAGTACGGGGGTGCGGGGGGTTGTACGGGGGTGCGGGGGGGGGGGGGGGTGCTGTACGGGGGTGCGGGGGGGCTGTACGGGGGTGCGGGGGGCTGTACGGGGGTGCGGGGGGGGGGGGGGGGGGCTGTACGGTGGTGTCGGGGGGCTGTACGGGGGTGCGGGGGGCTGTACAGGGGTGGCGGGGTGCAGTACGGGGGTGCGGGGGGTTGTACGGGGGTGCGGGGGGGGGGGGGTGGCTGTACGGGGGTGCGGGGGGCTGTACGGGGGTGCGGGGGGCTGTACGGGGGTGGCGGGGGGCAGTACGGGGGTGCGGGGGGCTGTACGGGGGTGCGGGGGGTTGTACGGGGGTGCGGGGGGGCTGTACGGGGGTGCGGGGGGGCTGTACGGGGGTGCGGGGGGCTGTACGGGGGTGCGGGGGGGCTGTACGGGGGTGCGGGGGGGCTGTACGGGGGTGCGGGGGGCTGTACGGGGGTGCGGGGGGGCTGTACGGGGGTGCGGGGGGGCTGTACGGGGGTGCGGGGGGCTGTACGGGGGTGCGGGGGGCTCTCCGGGGGTGCAGAGGCCATCCCATTGATTACAAAAGTGAAAAATAAAAGTGATAACATCTAATTAATACATATTTCTTTTATCGATACCATACAGAAATTTATAAAAAATATATTGGATAATACATAATCTATAATATCAGATTTATTGATCTGTTGGAATTAGTTCGACTTTTTCAAATGTAGAATCATTCAAGATTATCTGATCAAAAACTCAATATGTGTATAAAATATTTAAAAGACTACCATGGATGGTAATAATGCATTACTTAAATGAATAAATACAGTACATCAATGTCAACCCTACCAGTAAAAACAAAAAACATATCTCGTGAATATATGGTGCGTCACGCGTTGTCATCACTGCTACCTCCTTCTGGTGGGCCAGGTGCCTACAACAAATAAACATTATAAATATTTTAATAACAAAAATAATTTAAATTAAATAAATAAATACAGTATATACCTACGTCGTATGATCCCCTGTACCATCAGCTCGACGCACATATTCCCGCAGTGCTCTAACCTCAGCTGTCAATTGCGCATTTGTCTCCTCGGAAGCGCGCAACCGTGCCTCAAAATCTGACATCTGCTGTGTCATATGAGCAACAGTAGGACCGACAACCGCAGCGCGTGACACTACAGAACGAGGAATCCCTGCTCCATAGGTCAAACTATAGTCATGCCCGTCCCGACCAATAATGCGATGAAAGATCTCATCCCGTCGCATGGGAAGCTGTCGCTGGTCCTCTGGCAGATGTTCTAACTCAGCTTCAAATTGAGCCTGTGAAATATTTAAATATATATAAATATATATATATGTTAATATATAGATTTATGTAATTATTGGTAAGTACAGACACTTACTATCAATGCTGCAACCTCTGGATCATTGCGATCACGAGTCCTTATCCACACCGACATTTTATCAGTTGCTGCACCTTGCCCTCGCAACTGTATATTAAAAGAATATAAACACAAAACCATATTAATTAATAAATTAAAAAATGAATAATATATACCTCACGTGACGAGTCCCGAGCCTGTGAGCTGGTCCCTGCAACGCTCGATTCTCCGAATGGCGTGTTGACACCTCCTACATTCAATTCATTCAAATTTCAAACAAATCACATATTCTTGAAAATATATATACAGCAAAATAATTAATATACAAACCGCAACACCCTCAGTAGACCAATATGCAACCAAGTCACGCCACTGAGCCGGGAGGACACCTCTCGGGACTTTTTCCAAAATGTCAAGGGCACCCACATTTGGTACCCAGTGGTCCCTCTTCACTTTGCCTTTATAATCTTTCCACATCTTACGGCATTTGCTCATACACACGGGCCAAAACTCTTCAGGGCATACTTTCAAATTTTGCTATAAAGAAAATAATCAAACATATTAGTATTCTTTATAAATAGAAAATAAAGTAAAATTATTTTCTTACCTGAACCTCCCTCCATAGACGATCTAATGTGTCCTGAGGGATAGAAGCCCAATCACGCGTGGTCAATGGAAATCGATGTGGGTCACGTATGATATGACCCAGCTGACGAATAAATGCCGGGGCATTCGGTCCCACGGGATGAAATACCTCATCAAATGAAACATCTATCGTCGTGTCGGAATTCCATGATAATATGCCACGACCAGGGCCTCTCCTACGAGATGAAGAAGCAGCCGAGTCTGATCCAGTTGAAAACAACTTTATATATAAATTGACAAATGTTATATATATATATATATATATATATATATATGTCAATTACATAAAAAATATAGACAATGACATTCAAACATACCTCGACCCTGAGACGTAGATGCCTCAGATGGATGATGTGGATCTTCTGCCTCTTCCCCTGACATGTCTGCAGTCATAGAAAATATCAGTAATGAGTCCAAAGTGTTTAAAAGATAAATTGGATTGTTCTTAATAAATCAAACTTGTACAACTGTTAATCAAACAAAAAATGGATTGAATAATTAGTTGTGAATGAATTTTAAAAAATCAGAAAGTTAATCAACCTAAATATTTATGACTGAATTAACTTACAAAAGTGAGGATTAAAACTTATAAGGATTTATAAAATGATTAGATAATTTATGATATCCTAGGACATTCTACTGAATAGCGGGAAAACAATTATACCTTTCATTAAGCATGAAAATCGACCATTTCTCCTTCAACAGCCGCTCTGACCCAATAAATATCTTCTTCACGTTGAACTACGGTATGTTGACCAAGTTGTTGGTAAACAAACGGAACAGTCTCGGGTTCATCTTCTTCAAATAAAAACACTCCTCGCTGAGACATTTTGACAACAACTTGCCAACTTGGATCCGAAGGCAAAATAACGAAGAATACTTGTTGCGCTTGTGATGTCAAAATGAAAGGTTCATTCTCAACTCGTTCATTATTTCTGTATAACATATAGTTAAAATTCACCAATGAAAACTGATATTGATCGACTTTACATCCACGCACTGGATCAACCCAATTACACTTTAACAATATGTACTTCAAACCGTGTGTGTATACAACTTCAATGATGTCTATCAATTGACCATAGTAATAACCAGAATCGACAAAGGGACAATCGATGCCACTGTTTTGTGTTGCTCGTTTGTCGTCAACATCTTTAATGCGAAATCGAAAACCATTAGCATCAATAGCTTTATAACGACGAGCCGTTATAGATGGACCCTCAGCCAGTTGGATAAATACTTTAGGTAGCGTGGGGTCCCCTAACTCCCTCATCTTACGTACCTACATAATTTATAAAAATCAATACTGATATATGCAGAAAGAATTAGTTTAATACTTCACTCATAATGAAAATCAATTTATACATACATAATCCTTGAACCAATCATGAAATGCCGCATAATGAGATTGTTGAATTTGCAAACCAGTCACACGATGCATCTCTTCTTTTATCTCATTAATGTGTTTCCTGCAAATGATTACGCGATGTTTAAAAGATCAACTTATGCAAACAAAACATGTAAAAGTTATACAAGCACATTGATAAGATACTTACTGCATTAATGGTGCAACTGATGGAGTATTGAACAAGATATATCGATGTGCTTGTATCCACTCGATGTTGTCCATATCAAATGTGGTTCCTTCTCCAACTGGACCATCATGAATCCGAGAGGGCTTATCTAATTTTGTTTCAACATCCGTAAGATATTCTGCACAAAAGGTAGTACACTCATCCATCAAATAACCATTGGCTATTGATGCCTCTGGACGAGCTCTGTTGCGTACAAATCTTTTCAATGTACTCAAATACCGTTCAATAGGATACATCCACCTGAATTGCACTGGACCAGCAGCCATTACTTCATCAGTTAGGTGCACTGTCAAGTGGACCATAACATCGAAAAATGAGGGGGGGGAAAGTTTCTCAAAGTGACAAAGCGTAAGTACAATTCGGTCCTGCAAACTTTTTAAATCACTCATTCGTTGATTTCTTAAACAAAGCTGTCTAAAAAAATTACCCATCTCAATCAAGGGCTGAACAACATTGGGGGATAAACAATCACAAATTGCGATTGGAATCAACTGCTGAAGTAATATGTGATTGTCATGACTTTTTAACCCTTGCAATGTCTTGCTCGTCAGATTCACACACTTTGAAATATTAGAAGAGTAACCATCAGGCACCTTGACCATCTTCAAAATGGAAAGAAATGTCTCTTTCTCCTTTGTAGTCATCGAATACTGTGCAGCAGGCATATATGCCTTGTTTCCCTCAGCTAACTATAAATGCAACTGTTTCCTTAAACCCATTTCTTCCAAATCACGACGTGCATTAACATGGTCCTTTGACTTTCCACTGACACCTAAAATGGTCCACAATATGTTATCACAAACATTTTTTTCAATGTGCATGACATCCAAATTATGCCTCAACATGTTAGTTTTCCAATACGGAAGACTATAAAAAATACTTTTCTTTTTCCAATTGTGACTGCGCTGCCTACCCGCAGCACGAATATTACGTACTGGAGGAGCCACCAAATCCTGAATTTCATATACCGTGCGGATGTTTTCTTCCTCAATCTGCGATAACATTTCGACTCCTGTCATGATCTTTGGTGCTGGGCTGAACTCTCTAGAACCATCAAATGCCACTCTGTCCTTTCTGAACCTGTGCTGAGGAGGGAGAAAACGCCTATGACCCATGTATGCCCATTTTTTGGAATGTTTAATCCATACAGATTTTTTACTTTTATTGAAACAAGGGAAAGCAAATTCCCCTTTCGTACTCCATCCTGATAAATTTGCATAAGCTGGGAAGTCATTGATTGTCCACAATAAAGCAGCATGCAGTTTGAACATTTCATTCGTTTCGCAGTCATAAGTCATCACACCATCGCCCCAAAATTCATTCAACTCATCAATCAATGGCTGAAGGTAAACATCAATCTTATCCCCCGGACTTTTAGGTCCATCAATAAGAGTGGAAAGTAATATAAATTGTTGCTTCATACAAAGCCACGGATGAAGATTATATGGAACCAACACCACGGTCCATGTGCTATGAGTTGCACCAACCATAGACTTGAATAGATTGAAACCATCTGCTGCCAATCCTAATCGGACATTACAAACATCTTTAGCAAAGTCGGGATGTCTCTTATCAAAATCCTTCCATGCATGAGAGTCTGCTGGGTGGGTTAACATGTCACTTTCATGAACTCTTTCTGCATTCCATCTCATTAAATTAGAAACTTTAGATAACATAAAAAATCTTTTCAACCTCGGTTTAAGGGGAAAGTAACGCATTTGCTTTACGACAATCGGTTTCCCCTGTATCGCAATCTGACTTTGATGAGTCTTATTTCCCCTGTTCTCTTTCCACCTGGAAGCGCCACAAACCGTACAAATATTCAAATGAGCAGTTTCATTTCTAAACAACATACAGTTGTTTGCACATGCATCTATAGTCTCATATGTAAAACCTATGTTCTCTGTCAACTTACGAGCATAGTAATACGACTCAGGAATCTTAGCGTCGACAGGAAGAACTTTTTTCAATAAAACCAAAAGCATGTCGAATGATGTGTCTGACCAATTATTCAAAGTCTTCAAATGCAACAACTCCACGATAAACGACAGTTTATTGTAAGAAGTACATCCAGGATATAATTCTGTTTTCGCATCATCAATTACTTCATAAAACCTCCTCGAATCACGATCTTCACCAGAGTGAAGATTTATCTCACCGGTCTCAAGATTCTGGATGTCAATTCCTTCAGGATCAAACCCACGTACCATTTCAGTAAGCATTTCATGCATTGGATCAGTCATCCTTGCATCAACATCCATCTGAGCTGCATCTGTATTTTGACAACGAACATATTCTTCTCCATGACGAGTCCAACTCTTATAATTTTTAAGAAATCCATTAAAGAAAAGGTGCTCCCTCACAGTATCTCGTGTGAATTGATATCTGTTAGCACATTTTCTACATGGACAACTAATATAGTCACTTTCAAATCCTCTCGTGAAGTCAATAAACTGCATAATGCCATTGAAATATTCTCTAGACGTTCTATTTGGAAGATCAATCCAACTCTTATCCATAATAATATCTGTATAACAAACATTTACACAATACTTATTACATTTACATTTTTCAAATCAACTATATTCAAAATAAATATTAACCATTTGTTTATGAACCATTGATAAAATAATAATGTAACTGAAAGCTCATGTTACCTGATTGAGCTACAAACCTGAAAGGGAGGGGAGCCGAAGGCGGTGCTGCGAGGGAGAGGAGGCAGCGAAGGGGAGCCGGAGCCAAAGGCGGTGCGGCAAGGGAGGGGACGGGCGGCGGCGGCGGCGGGGATCAGGAGGAGAGGAGGCGGTGAGGGGACGAGGGACGGGCAGCGAGGGGGGGGGTGTCCGGGGTCGGGGGGGGGGGTGTCCGAGGTGCGGGGAGGGGTGTCTGGGGTGTCGGGGGCCTGTCAGGGGTGCGGGAAGGGGTGTTCGGGGTGCGGGGGTGTCCGGGGTGCGGGGGGGGGGGGGGGGCTGTCTGGGGTGCAGGGGGGCTGTCGGGGGTGCAGGGTGGGGTGTCTGGGGTGTGGGGGGCCTGTCCGGGGTGCGGGGGGGGGGGGGGCTGTCCGGGTTTGGAGGGGGGGTGTCCGAGTGCGGGGGGGGGGGGGGGGGCTGTCCGGGGTGCGGGGGGGCTGTCCGGGTTCGGAGGGGGGTGTCCGAGTGCAGGGGGGGCTGTCCGGGGTGCGGGGAGGCATCCAGGGTGCGGGGGGCGGTCTGGAGTGCGCGGGGGGGGGGGGGGGGCTGTCCGGGGTTCGGGGAGGCGTCCGGGGTGCGGGGGGCAGTCCGGAGTGCGCGGGGGGGGGGGGGCTGTCCGGGGTGCGGGTGCCGTCCGGGGTGGGGGGGGGGGAGGGCCGAGAGGCCGGAGGGCGGCGACCGGAGGCCTGAGGGCGGCGGCCGGAGGCCGGAGGGCAGGCGGCGGGGGAGGGCGGGCGGCGGGGGAGGGCGGGCGGCGGGGGAGGGCGGGCGGCGGGGGAGGCCGGGCGGCGGGGGAGGCCGGGCGGCGGGGGAGGGGAGGGCGGCGAGGGAGGGAGGGGGTTAGGGCGGCGAGGGATCGGGGTCGAGGGGGCGCGGGGGGGGGGGGGGGGGGGCAGAAGCCCCCTGTTTTTTTTATGTAGGTTAGCGACCGCCATTGGCGGTCGCTATTGGTTAGCTATAGCGACCGCCAATGGCGGTCTCCCAAGTCTGGGGGGGCTTCAATGCCCCCTTTTCTAGTAGTGAGTGGCTAACATGAATCTAGATGCAGAAGTAGATACAGATCACTGGAGGTGATCACAGGAACAAAAATGGAATCATTAGGAAATATAGGTTTATTTCTTATCATAGATTATTTTACAACACACAAACATACATCTATTTATAGGAATACAATCACACACCAAAAAAAGGGAAAATAGAGAGAAATAAAAAGTTGGTAGATTTGGTGCAGTAGGTGCCACCCAAGCCTATGAATCCACGTGCATCAAGAAACCTTCATTTTAAAATGTCAAGTCACCATTACTGTAGTAGATGGTTGGTTCTATCCATGTAAATACAATTTTATTATCTAACATCCCCCATAAACTTTTATTCATTATGATCCATGAATTTGCATTATATCTGGGCGGCTGACTAACGTGTGCAATGACTTAACCATAGTCAATGCCTTCCATTTTCTTATATCCTTTAGTGTCTTTAATGGAATGGATTTCCTTATCTATAAATTTCTTACACATTTCAACGGTTTTATCTTCCTCAAAGCTATCTGGATTTGAAGTCTCCAAGAGACAATACAAATTTACATACTTCCCCATTAGTTCTGTTCTCTAATATATATCTGTAAGGATTTGAACATTTTGAGGATGCGTATGAGAAATTACTTCTTAAATTTCTTCAGATTTAGGAGTAATTTGTGACAACATCAGTGGTTCTTCGATTCCTCATTCCTACAAAGTTACTTCTTCAACTATTTCTTCATCTTCTAGAGTGAGTCGTACTTCTATTGAATCATCATCTTGATTCAATTTCCATGTCTCTTTTTCATCAAAGATAACATCTTTGCTAAATATAATCTTCTTGGTTATGGGATTATACAAATTATATCTATTTCTTTGTCTTTATATCCCATAAGGACACACTTCACTCCTTTATCCTTGATCTTTGTTCATTTTTCCTCCAGGATCCTCACATAGGCAATGAAACCAAAAAACTCTAAGATGGATTACACTTGACTTTTGAGTAGTCCAAACTTCATGTGGCATATTTTCTTCAAGATTTTTAGTTGTGCATATATTGAGTAGATAAATAGCACACAAGGATGATTCATCCTAGAAATCCATGTGAACTCCTTTGTCTTTCAATATGCTTCATACCATATTGAGAATAATATGATTTTTTCTTTCGGCTAATCCATTAAGTTGAGGTGCGTAAGCCAGTGCCAGATGGTGCTGAATTCTCCACGGCTTGAGATAACCTTGAAAAACAGTAGAGGTGTACTCCCCACCTCGATTAGATCACATTTTTTGTATGCGATGATTGCTTTGATTTTCCACCAACGCATTGAATTCTTTGAAGACGCCAAACAATTCTGACTTAATGTGGAGAAAATATATCCATGTTTTCCTGCTATAATCATCAATAAATTTCAGAATGTACCTACCTTTTCTATTTTATTTTGGATTCAAAGGACTACACACATTAAAGTTAACTAGCCGTAGTGGCACAACAACTTTCCAGTTCGACTTCATTACAAAGCTATTTCAACGTTGTTTTATTAGAACAAAACTTTCACATATTTGATTCAGGTGTTGAATGATAGGAATCCAATTCTCCATATTCTTTCTTCTTAATAATATTAAACTTTAAAATTTTAAATTCCATAACCTGAGATTCCATATCCATTCTTTATCATCATGTACCATCATCAAACATCATGGTGCATCAGGTGGGATCATAAGCGGAAACATATGATTCTTCTCCATTGGTACTTTTGTTACCAGCCTTCCTTTTTTATCAAAAATCACTAATTTTTTTGTAGGCTTCTATGAAAACCTTTTTACATCAATTACCCAAGACTCAAGATGTTGGTCTTCATGTCTGGTATATAGTAGACATCATAGATGAAAGCTTGATTTCCATCTTTTTACTTGATCAGAATATCTCCTCTTCCATAGACAAATATTATTGAGAGATCACAAAATGAAATCTATCCTCAAACCCTATCATCCATGTTCTTAAAAAAGTTCTTGTGCCCTATCACGTGGTTGTTATATCCAGAGTCAAGATACCACATACCTTGATTTTTTGTTAATTTTTGCACCATTAACACATGAGACTTACCAAAATTATCTCTTTCTCTAACGATATATGCCTCATCAGTGTCATTCTTCATGAGTTTCTTACTCCAACATTCATTGATACAATGTCCATATTTTTTTACAATTATATCATTTAATATTCATTTTTTTCCAGTTGGAAATTTTTGAATCCCACTATTCTTCCTCATCCTCATTCTCATGGAGTATAGTTTTGATATCCATGACGTTTTTGATCTGGGCTTCTTCCGCCTCGTCCTCCTCTTCTTGAGTCAAAATTATTTTCCATGGAATCCTCTGCCTCAGGTTCTTCAAGATGAACCCATTAATCCTCTTCAGAGTTGTTGATATGAAAATTTGATTACAGGGCATGATCCACTCCATTCATTTCACTCAGGTGGTTCACCATCATTTCACAGGCTTATAAATATCCCATGAGTTCTTTAATAGAGATCGTCTCATGGTCTTTAGTTTTTCCCCGGGAAATGACTATGTCATCAAATTTTGGATCAAGGGATCACAACTTTTTCTCAAATAACCACAAGTCGGTAATATTTTCTCTATTTCTTTGCAGTTGGTTCACGAAAACCATTACACAAGTATGATACTCAGCAATGGTTTCAGGAGATTTCATTAATATGGATTCGAACTCACCTCGTAGATATTGGATCTGAATCCACTTCACTTTGTTGAAACCTTTGAATTCTTTGTGAAGGTTTTCCTAGATCTTCTTTGATCATTTTGATGAAGCGGTTATTTCTAATTTTTCTTGACCAATGCCTTGATAAATGAAGGATTTAACCTTGTAATCCCACTTCCATTCCACTCGAAGAGTGGCCTTTTGAACATCCAGTATAGAAGCCTATGCTTCTTTGGATTCTAGCTTGGTGTATCTGTCCTCCTCGATGTCCATGACATCTTAGGTTCCAAGGAACACTAAAATTTGGATGCACTAATTATCGTGATTTTTCTTTGTTTGCTTTGAGAAAAAATCTTGTGCAATTTCATTTGCTATAGTGTTTTTTTTGGAGTTGAAAACTGCTATATATATATTTTGATTTAGTAGTGAAGAATTCTATTTTTTGGATAGGTGGACTGTAATTTTTTTTCTTTTGGAATTGAGGGCTGATATTTTTCTTCAATAATACAAATTTATAAAGGGGGAAAAATTGTGTGATGATGGAAAGGTGGAGTAAGAAACTCCTTGCCATTTTTTTTATTTTAGTATGGAGTGGGGTGTGGGAGGAAAATAAATGACAAGGGAGGAAAAAATAAAAACAAAGAGGAAAAATTGATAAAGGGAGGTGTGTGATGATGGGAGAGGGGGGAGACAAACCCCAAAAAATGGGGAGATGTGTGGGATAAAGAAGAAAACTTGGAAATCACCTTTTCGAAAAATGAAAAAAATATGGGAGGAATGATGGTATCATGCCTACATTGGGAATAATTTAATCGCCTTCCTCCTTTCTTCTACTATAGTTCTGTAGCACCTTCGGAGAAACTCTCACAAACAAGTAGAAAAACATTCAAAGCACCTATGATACCACTAAAGGTGGATTTAGCGGTGGTAAATGTGGATGAAAATGCAGAATCAGATGCAGATCACTGAAGGTGATCAGAGGAGAAAAAATGGTAGTAGTAGGAAACACATGTTTATTTCTTCTCTTGGATTATTTTACAAGGCACAAAACATACATCTATTTATAGGATTACAATCACACACCAAAACAATCTGAAAAAACATAGAGAAATAAAATTTTTACAATTTTAGGGAAAATTTCCTCATATAATAGAAATAAAAAAACTATTTCTGAAAATCGGTAGATTAGGAAACCATTTCCCAATCCACCATTGAATCTTGAAGGGATGTGGTAGGAGGGTGTGCACTGTTTGAAATAGCATCCACTTTAAAAATATTAAATGGAAGGCATTGTCTGAAACAACACCTTCTTCACAAATGTTCTAAAGAAGGAATTGTTCCAGATATCACCTTCCCTCTTTTTTAATTTTTTTTAATTTTAATTTTTTGCTATGTTTTGTTTATATATATATATGAAAAATATATATATCTCTATAACACATTTTCAATAACTAATAATAATGATATATATAATTAAAATAATATAAATAAAATAATAATAATAATATTATTATTAAACATAAAAAATAAAACTATTATTATTAAATATAAAAAAATATTTTTATTAAAATAATTAATATTTTATTTTTTTAGTCAAATAAATTACAATCATATTATCAATAAATAATAATATTATTAAATAATAAATATGCACATATATTTATTTTGAATTAATGATTATTTATAATTAATAACATTATTAATTATATTAGTATTTAGTATTATTAAATACGTAAATAATTAGATTATATATAACATTTAAAATAATTATTTATTAATTTATTTATTATTAAAATATTAATTATATTACTATTATGATTATTATAAATGATTAATAATTGTATTATAAATTGTTAATAATAACATTATTATTAACAATTATATATCCTATATTATAAATTCAATTAATATTTATTTTAAATTAAATTATTAACTAATTTATTAGTTAAATTAAGAATTGTATTATTTACATCATTATCCATAATCATTGTTGCAATTATAGTAAATATTTTAAAATATTATTGTTATTTATTATAAATTTATTTCAAAATACTTAATAAAAAAATTTAAAATTTAAAATTTATTATTTTCTTGACGTTCATTTTATTTTCAATTAATTTTTATTTGTACAGTTAATGTTTTAAATTGCATTTAGATTTAATTTATACTATATTTTATGCGCATAATTTTTTGAAGGGTAAATGTTATTTTTTTAGTCAATAAAGTTTGGGTCATCACTACCACAAAATCAGACTTACACACCACCACCTTTTAATAGTGCTAAAAAAAGGGCTGATAAATGGAACATTTATCAACTCTTTTCTTAGCACTGATAAAAGGTATATTTCATAAAAAAATTATTTATCATTAAAAAACATATATTAATATATAAATATATTTATATTGAAATAAATTTAATATATTTTATAAAATATTATTTATATAAAGCTAAATAGGCATTTACACTTAATATATAAGATATTTAGTGAATATGTATTATAAAATAATTAAAAAAACAATATTAATTAATAATTTGATAATTATTATCAATTAATAGTCATTTAATAACAATTTTAAGATGGAAAAAATAAAAAAAATAATAATAAATGATCTAAAATAAGTTGAAAATGTGACTCAAACTTCAAAAAACCATAACTTTTGATCCAGGTGTTCGTTTTGGCTCTACCATATATTAAATCGAAGTTTACAATGAAATTTACACCATTGTGACCAGGAGAACCCTGGTCATTATTGTTTTGTGAACAAAATTGGCCCAGAAGACCTCCAGAACTAAGTTTTTGTCGAGGTACCCCAATTTTTTAATATTTGATGGACTTTCAGCCTCGTTTAAAGGGGTCTTAATATATTTTTTTGGTGGAGACTCAATTTATTTTCAAGGATTTCACTCATAAGGATATTATGACATTCATATTTTGTTATTTTTCATAATGTACTGTTATTTATAATTAAGAATACACACTTATATAGATATTTGTATATATTTACACATAAAAATTTAATTTTATAAATAAATATGTAAGCATATTTACATATAAAATATCTTTATAAATATGTAAACCATATCTAAATAAAAAATAATATTCATTTTATTTAAAATAAAAAATATATGAATATCAATATACCTATATAGTGTGTGTGTGTGTGTATTTATGTGGGTCTATATTAAAAAATTATTATATTATATATATATATATTCTAATATATATATAAATATTAATATATAATATGTGTAAATAAATAAAAATATGTATAAATATATTTATAGATACACATATATATAATATATTGTAGGGTCCTGAAAAATCCGCAAAGGAGAATGAGAATCCCCTTAATTCAAGAGAGGATTCTACCCAATTTCCCTCGAGGAATTGGGAAAAAATGTGAGGAATACTCAAAGGTTGGAAAAGGACAAACCGGTCTGCGTACCGGTCCAATGTTGATGGTACGCGGCCAGATCAACAAGCCTCCCTCTCTGCGGGCCGCTGTCGTTCGTGGAACAGAGGTGGGGACCCTCCGCGAGTGTGAAGCAGGACGAGCACCAGGCCGGCCCACCGTCACGAACTGCCCCAGCTGCGAACCGCGTCAACCGGCCCGGACCGCGTACGCCGTCATTCGCAGAACAGAGGCGGAGCCCTGCGCGGCCGCGAAGTACTCCCCAAATTAGTTTGGTTCACGGGGAAGGTGCATTCAATTCCCCCCACGAGTTTTGGATTGACCAAGTCATCCGTAAACCGGGTTTCCGGTCATGGGACTTCGCAAAAGGTGCCGCATGACCACAAACACATCTCTTTCCCAATCTATAAAAGGACATCGAGGGGGAGAATAAAGGGATCGATTAGACTCGGGTGGAAGGATTTCGAAGGAAGGAGCTTAGGATTTCACAAACAGCGAAGTTCCAATTTGCGAACCAGAACAGGTATGAAATTAGAAGCGAATTAATAAGGAACCAAAAATGCATAACAAATTGGTGAAACGTGAAGTTAAAACAAAAAGAAAGAGAAGACCGCAAGCCATGGCTCCTTCGATAATGTAATCCCCGCGAACCAGGGAGTCTATGCCCCTTTTTCGATTCGACGTACCGCGTAACACCCTCCTACGCGGGCGAAGCCATGACTGATGAACCCCCAACTGACATCGCCCCTGGCCGCCACTACTCGCGCGGACTCCACCACATACCAACCTGGTATGCGGGCCGAACCCGAAGCTGCGTACCACCCTGGTACAAGGGATGCCTATCAGTCTGTGTACCACCCTGGTACGCGGACGACCTCTCCAGCCGCGTAGCACCCCCTACGTGAAGGGTGCCACTCCTCATACACCCATGTGGCCCACCAACTTCTTCAGTGTTCCCATTCCCCGAGTCAGATAAAATCCTTCCAATCCGGCCTGATCCTTCGCAACCCCCTCATTGGCCTATTCATCGTCCTCGAGCCAAGGCCTCTACCGAAGCCACCAGATCCGTATGATGCAATATCCAGGTGCATCCGCGCGCCATTTTGAGTTCACATACCCATGATAGACGAGGTCAAAGGGGTTGCTCCGGCCCTTGAGCAGGTTCCCAAAACGCTCCTGGGTTCACATACCCATGGTAGTGCAGGGTCTGAGCCTGAGAGTCCCCTTTCTGCCTCTCCACTGGCCAGGAGTGGGGGACCCCACTTGTGTTTCCTCTCGACGCTAGTGGTGAGTAATTCTCCCCTCTTCTGAGAGTGACATGGCAGCCTCCTTGGTGTAAGCCCCTAGCCTTTCTTGTAGGAGGTAGCACCCATGCACCTCCGTACTTCCCCGGTGCCAAGAACCAAGAGGGGATATGGACACAGGGGTACCCTTTCCCTCTCCCTCTGAGCTTTGTCACCATCGGGCCTCCATCCTGGAGTAAGTACCAATCTCCATTTCTCTGGGCTGCTCCATGCGTAAGCCTCACTCCGCTTCCCACGAACGCACCTTTCGTGACGTGATAGTCAAGTCTCTGTTGCCTCTTGTTTCTCACACCGAGCATGACTCACGTGGGCTTAGAGTAAGCACCGAACCTAACCCCAACCTCCTGTGAACTACGAGGACTTTGATCCATGTCAAGGCATGGTACGTAGGAATCCTCCCTGAGGTTCAAGCCCACCACCCGGTCATTTCGACCTCCTTCACGTCGGTTCACCCCCATCCAGCATGACGTTAAACTGTATCCCCAATCCATCCTGAACTACGCAGACTTTGATCCATGTCAAGGCATGGTACGTAGAAAGCTTCCACAATGTTCAATCCCAACAAACCAGTGGCCCCAACCGTCATCGTGTCGGTGTGCCAAGCTCCACCATCTCATTGGGCCACCTCAGAGTGTAAGCCCCGATCCTTCATCCTGCATGACGTTAAACTGAACTACCAAACTACGTGGATTCTGATTCCTCTCACGAGGATACGTAGGAAGCCCGTATTATGGGTTCGATCCAAATGCTCAAGTCGTTATTTGTTCCCCCTGGATGACAATAAACTCCAGAGTGCCCAGTTATGAGGCTTCAAATTAGTGTCGTCTCAATGAGTCCAAACTCCTCAGAGTCATTAATCCAATGAGGGATGGTAAACCTCGGGCCTAAATGATTCCGAATCCCGGCGTTTAGCTGACCATTGCCAACCAGGAGTAATCTATGGATACCATGCTTGGGTATAAACCAAATATTCGTGAACATATGAATACGTCTTAAATCTATAAGAGAGTCCTAGAATAGGCAATAATTTCCCCCCTAAAAGGGTGCGATGAGCCCGACGTCCCATCCTCTCGACCAATGTGAGTTCTTAAGCATCGCTAGCCAAATCACCCAGAGAACACCTGCCTTAGGAAAGAAGGTCCATGTATCATTGGATATGGAACCGTTGGGAATTTTGAAATGAATACTGATATACCCAACCTTAGCGATTGAGCGGAGCTCAGCCCTCCATAAGATCGACAGTCAGGCACGTCGGTCCCCTCCCATAGAAATGGTTCGAAACAAAAAATGGTGAACTCGACGTGAATCTTTAATCAAGCATGACATATTTAACCTAATCTCACTCTGTGTCTCCTTATACTCACAAGGAGGTCCAAGAAAGGTCATTAATTACACATGGGATCATGAGATGCTGCTTTGACGAGTTTGCTGTTTGTATTTGTTAAAATATTTTACAGGTACCAATCAGAACTCCCTTCGATCCAATGGAATCATGGAGGAACTCGCAGGTGCGTGCTTCAAGCTACGCAGTGGCTGGACTTCCTCACCAACGAAGGACCCCGTCACCTACCCAGCATCTTCAACGCTGGGTCTCAGATGCATTGATCCGAGAGTACCACGTAAACGGTACTCTCCCGACGATGGAGGTGGCCATGCACGCCCTCCAATCCGTCAAGACCCGTCGGTCTCCTACCCAGCAGCGATCGTGAAATCAGATCCAGGCGGCTCCTATTGCCGTCTCAAACCATTTCAGGAGTCTACCCCTGGAATGAGACAATACATACCTCTATTATATTAGGGAGGCAGATGATGTCGACATCGAGGACTTCATCCCCACTGAACGGGGGTTTTGCTCTAAGGCCCCCGCCAAAAGACGTTGTCGCGGTTACGCTGCGACTCAATAACCTCACATTAAGGAGGATTTATCCCCGAGGATCCAGGCCCACGCTCCCCGAGCTCCGGCCCCTCGGACTGCCCGACGAGGGCGGAAAACGTACAACCAGGGACCGATCATCACCCTCGTCCCTCAGGAGGAGCTCCGCTGCCCAGTCACAGAGACGTATCGCGAGCAGGCACATACACCTGTTCGCTCCTCCAAAGCCCGCCATCCAGACATGGCGGCATCATACGAGCAGGCGCACATCCCCACCGAGCTCCATCAAGACCGTCACTCACACAGGACGACACCTACCCGACATAAACCTTTCCATGCCCAGGGTCGTGAATCCCACCAACCAGACATGGTGGCGACCCAAAGCCTACAAGAACAGCTCCTAGAAGATGCTCCTGATTCCTACCATCATGATGTGGTGGCGATCAACAAAGATCTCCATCCAGATGTGGCGGAAATTAATAGGCGGGCACGTCTCCCTGCGAACAAAGGCCACTGACTCGATATAGTGGGAAACCAACATATGCAGGGCCAGATCCCTGCGGATGCAAGTAAAGTCCACTATCCTGATGTGGTGACAAATGGAGAGATAAACCAACATATCCCGGCACAGGGGAAGATTCGTTCACCTGCCCCGACACAGGAGAATTTTCAGTACCCACTGACCACCAGAGGACCGGAGCAAGATATTCCTACTCCGATACCGGAATGGGCCTTCATACCTGTTCCAGCCAAAGATGTCTCTCTGCATATCCTGGCAATGATGGAGGAGCAGGTATCGATCCCAGATCATATCTTGCAGACTTTCCAGAATTTAATTGCATCAGCGGCAACAGCAAGGAATCAGGATCGTGAGCCCATATCCACAATTGAGGTGACTCATCTAAGAGATAAGATAGCCACCTCAGAGCAGATTTTCATCCTTGCTTCCACCCAGGAGGGTCTTCATCCATATTCCGCAATACAAGGGCAATAGGACTGAGCAACTTCACTCGGTCCAACTGGGGGACACCCGTCCATCACGGTGGATGCTCTAGAGCAGGAACATATCCCTACTAAAATTCAAGATGTTCGTCGCCATATCCCGACAGCATCAGAGGACCCAATTAGAAAGGGACCCAAAGGTGAAGGCCATTATCAATAGCAGACGGTCCCTACTGCCCGCAAGAAGGCGCCCTGAACGCGCCAAAGGCAGCCGAAAAATAAAGAGCTGGTTCATGACTCCGCTCTACTAGAAGATGGGGTTCCCAATACCGCTAAGCACACATCGAAGGCTCGGAACCCTACCCACCCATTACCATATTATGGGAGTGGTAGTAGTAGTTACGAAGGCCCTCCCCACAATATCGCTACCAGCTGCTCTGAAGGTCCTCCCCAGAGCACCCGTGGGGGCCTCCCCCACAGGCATATAATGATCAATCACGAGAGATTCTCTTTTGATGCGAGTCACAGTATCCCTCCGCATGAACAGAAGATCGAACAACATGAAGGCTCTCCACTTGCTGCGGTCCACCCTGAAGGTCCTCCCCGGGGTATACACTGCAAACACTCTTCGTTCAGTGGGACCATAGATTATGATAGCAGTCCTTGCTATCGTAATCGCAACTGCAGAGGCCCTCCCCGTAGTGACATCCCATCATGAAAAGAAGGCCCTCCCCTTGTCGTGGACTGCCCTGAAGGTCCTCCCCAGGGGTTATGTTGCAACGACACTCCGCGCAGCCGGGCATCAGATCACGATGATAGTCCTCGCCACCCTGATAGCGGATGTCCTCCCTGTAGAGACACCAAGAAACAAGAAGGCCCTCCCCTCATTGTGGTACATTCTAAAGTCCCTCCCCATGGTGTACCCCACATACATTCTCCCTGCAGCAGCTGTGATGGTAGTCCTCACCATTGTGGCCGCCATTGTGAAGGTCCTCCCCACAATGGCCCCAAGAAACAAGAAGGTCCTCCCCTTGTCGTAGTGTGTATTGAAGGTACTCCCCAGGATACACATCTAACATCAAACCATGCTGGTCATCCTCACCATGATGTAAGTTGTTGTGAAGGCCCTCCCCGTAACAACGCTACGCAGCCATAAGGTCCTCCCCTTGCTCCGACATGCCTTTGAGGTCCTCCCCAGGGTATGCACTGCAAAAGTCCTCTATGTAGTGAGGCGTCAAGTAGTAATGGTAGCCCTCTCCATTACAACATGGATAGTGGAGTCCCTCCCCACCTAGACTCCAATCAACGAGAAGGCCCTCCCCTCGTTGTACCCCGCAGGTTCTCTCCCTGCAGCAGTTGTAATGGTAGTCCTCGCCATTGCAACCCCCATTGCAAAGGTCCTCCCCACAGTGACATATCATATCGACAGGAAGGTCCTCCCCCTGCCGAATCAAGCACAAAAAAGTCCTCATATTCCAAGGTACTCAGAAGGATGGGATCAAGCATGTCAGATTCCCAGCTGGTCACCAACGACACCCTTCTTCAATCAAGAGACGGTTCGGGGCCACGTTCATCTTCTAAACCACCTCGGAATCGCCCACATGATAATTCAACACCTACTGGACCCACTGCCTCTGACCACACTATCAGTGAGCGTCTCAGTTGGGCCGACCAGGTAGAGGAATCACTAGCGTAGGAGTATGCCGACATGTTGCACCTAAGGAAATGACTGGCCAGAGATGATATACCAGTTATGTTTTGGCCCACAACCACCTCTCAATTCGATATACCCAGAAAGTTGTCAGAAGGATGTGCGCATGACATCCACTCCAATATATGGACAACCCTTCACCGGATGAAATCAAGCTTCCTGCCCTATGATGGGTATGTAGACCATGTCAAGACAATATGAGACCTCCTGCGTCACATTGACCTGGAAGCTCTTCCTCCGGTGTGGCAACCGCGACCTGAGAGGCGTAAAGAAAACATTGAGTTATCCTACCTCCATGCACTGCACCAGTTGCACCACCTCATTGGTGACACCCCGACAGGAGTCCATATCAGAGGATGGGGAGAACATGGAGCTCTGCATTTCACTTCGCTCCCCGCTCAGAAGAACCCATTCGACGTAATATCTTGCAACGCCATCACGTCAAGACAACGATCGAGTGGTCTCCCTGTTTGGGAAAGGCGACACACCTAGCAAAGACAAGCCTTGAGTAAGTCCTAGAAGCGTCAGGCCCTACGGGAACAAGCCATTCACGAACTCCTGAATCAGGCAACCGAAAGCATATAACAGGCCTCTCGCCTAAGAGAGGCCAATCATCAGTCATTGATTGCCTCCCTAGAGGGGATTGATTCACAGGTGAACTCGACATCAAATCCAGTTCACCCCCGAATGGGGGAACACAAGATCAGGCAGGTAGTGATAGCAGCGGCCGCTACCACAATCCAGGGTCAACCCCATCATGCAGGGCTGTGGGAATTTTTAACAACAAATGCCCCCGTAAGACCAATAAAAACGGGAAAAGTCTCAATGTCCAAGGAACAGAGCAAGCCCCAGCCCTCAGGGCTGGGGGCATTTTTACCACCTCAACAATAACCTCCCCCACAAGAATCAGTATTCTATCATCTAGGGAGGATAGTCAGAAGAGGAGGTTCCTACCCTATCCCGTCTTTTGAATCACCATCCCCTTCAAGGGGGAGGCATACCATGAGGTCGCATCAAGGAAATCTTAGCATCACCCTTCGTCAAGGAGTCTGAAAGAAATCCCGGGACAGGAAGGGGAGGACCAGTAAAAGGCGCGAGAGATCCTCTTATTATCTGGAAGATGACATTTCCTCCACCCCGTGATATGCATCCATCAACGCCATAGAGGCTAACCCCACTGGTGACACCAGAGATGATGAAAATTCGAATAGATCAGGATACGATGATTCCGGTCAGGCTATGACTCACAATGAACCACCAGGTGTGCACACCCAGAACCAGAGGTCCGCCCTAAATATGGAATCCCTTCTCGCTAACCCTCCTCCGCTTACCTTGCGAGATTCCAACAAGGATAAGAACAAAGGACTGGTTACCCTTAACCCACCTCCTCCTCTTGATAAAAACGAGCCACTTACACTCGAATAGATATTCGATCGACAGGAAGAGGAAATGAAAGAATTGAGGCGGTTCAATGCTGAGCTACTCCAGAGGAATCGTCTTATTGAAAGCACTTTCCAAGAAGAGCCACACCTTGCACTCCCAGCAAGTGCACCTCAAAGACCCAGGTTCCCCCCCAATGAGGAACCCGGTCCATCCAACTACCTGAACATGGATTCAGGTGAATACCAAGACTTCCCTCCACTCAGGAAGAAATCGGAGATAGTACGTCTGAACCCTCCGAAGGTGTCACAAACGGCATATGCACCCTTGGTGTCGGTAGATTAGGATCCTCAAGCAATGCCTTGGGCTACACCTACCCAAGACCGGGCCCAACAGGATGTAAATCAGGGAATCGCCAACACCATCGAGGCACTGATAGCTCGATTGGAAGCAATGGAAGGTCGGCGCGCTCCAATATAGCCAGAGTGAAAGCCCTACCCAGATTGGGTGAGCAACACGCCTCCTCCACCCAATTTTGGGAGCCATGTATTCCCTATTTTCAATGGATCAGGAGATCCAGAACAACATTTGATGCACTACGCGTCTTATTGAGACCCTATGATGGGAACTCCGGAACAAAAATAAGCAGTGAAACTCAGATGCTTCGTGCGGACCTTGCAAGGATCTACCTTCGTTTGGTATATAGATCTACTAGCTCAGTCTATAAAGAGCTGGGAAGACCTACGACAGCGGTTCCTGTTCCACTTCAGCTCAACGCTGCCGAAAAAAACAGTCAGTGACATCATGAATTGAAAACAGAGGGAGAATGAGAGGGTCTCAGATTTCATCGCCAGATGGAAGGGTCTGACCTACTCTCTGAACAGGACAATGCCCTAAGATGAGATGCTGACCATATACATCGATAAACTTCAAGATGAGCTGCAAACACCACTCATGCCAGTGAAATGAACCAATGGCTTCCACAATCTCTCTGCCATTGCCTAGAGAATTGAAGACTCCCTGCAGCGGACCAATCTGAAGTCCTAAATAGCCTCACAGGCTCCTGCAAAGAAAACAGTTAGAGCTGAAGCGTCCTCTTTCATGCTCAAGACAACCCCTGTTCCTACTCCACCGCTTATGCCTCCACCAAATTGTCAAGGGACCCCTGTATATCAGTGGCCGCCTCTGCCCAAGCGGGATGATCAAAGAGGATCGAAGCAAAACCAGTTCAAGGAACGGAGACACAAAACATACTCGTTCCGAGAGGACCAAGTCCGCGGCTACTTCATCACTGCCATGAATTGCAACTTTCTCCACATCCCAGAGCCAAGGAAGCCCAAAGAAGTCGGCCACAATGATAGTCCAGATTACTGTCCCTACCATCGAATGTTAGGGCACAATATCCAGGAATTATTTGTCTTCAAAGACCTCCGGCAAAGGATGGTAGAATCTGGGCAGGTTGAGCTGGGACCACCCCCAGCACATGTGACGTACATTTCTACCACCGACTTTGACAAAGGGGAGGGGTGGAATGAAGTCACCAGCAATAAGGGGCATAAATTTGATGACTGGATGACTCTAAAAACTATCAACCGATCTCAAGTCATACTCCGAGCTCAACTACGACAGCCGGTGTTGCCGCCAATAGCCCCTAATGTCGCACAACCAACAATATCGGCCTCAAAACCCTCCATGATCCGGTCATCAAGGCGTAATCGAGTAGGGAGGAGACAAGCGCCAGAGGAGCAGTCCACAACGAGGCCGAAGTTAGCCCCGACACTGTCGGATTTTATGCCCCCAAACTTAGCACCACGGGCACCGACCCACCAAACGGAACCATCAGGGACAACCGACCAGGTTGACCTGTTACAGGACGAGGAGCTAATATTTGGTTTCATCAACGCCATCCATATAATGGAATCGTTCCTTAATGAAGGTTATGGTTACAAAACCAAGTTCCTGGCGCAAGGGGCCGAGAGGAGGAATCCCAGAAGCAGGGGATACTAGGGGAGGCACAGCCGTGACCGAAACCAACCCTATGGTTTTACCACGGATCAAACCGTTAATATCACAGAAACCCATGGGAGAGCCCTTCAATGGACTCAGTAGGAGAAAGAATATCCCTCAACCTCCACAAGAGGCCACTCTGGCCCCATCATTCTACGGTACCCGTCAGAGGAGGAACAAGTGTCTAGCCGCCTAGTGCGCACAAACAGACCAGACATGCCAAGTCCCCAGAACGTGGGAACACCGTCGACATCCGACCCCGTGGCCAATCCTTCCTCGTCACGTATTCTAGCTCCCAAGCTGCCTTCTAAAACTCTCCCGCCAACAGAGAAGCACCGACCGCTGGAGAAAAAAATATGATATCCTTAAGTAGCTAGCATCGGTACCAGCCAAACTGTTAATCCTGGACGCCTTGAGTATGTCAACAGATCTCAGGGAGGTGCTTATAGAAGCCTTGCTCAGCCCCCAGGAGTTTCAAGACGAGGTAGCTGCCGCCGAGATTTACCAGACTGAGACTGGCCCGACTGAATGCAATGCGGTGATTTCCTTCACCGATCAGGATGAATATGCCATCATGCAAGGACATATCAAACCACTATATGTGTCAGGAACACTAAATGATGTTGAGATCCGCAAAGTCTTTATTAACAACAGCTCTGGAGTTAATCTCCTTCCCCTATGGACACTCCACAAGTTGGGCTACAGTGAGGATGACCTAGTACCCTCAGCCACAACTCTATTGGGTTACGGCAAGAGTGAACATAAGACAATGGAAAAAATCAAGCTAAAAACCCATTTTGGAGACCTTGTGGACTACTTGGAATTCCTAGTGGTCCAGCAGAACACAACATTCAATGCCCTGCTTGGAAGGCCGTGGCTCCATAAGCACATGGCCATTCCTTTATCCTACCACCAATGTATCAAGTATTGCATTAATGGAAAAAGTGGGACATTGCACACTGACAAGGCCCCTTTTGAGCTCTCTGAGTCACACTACATTGATGCCGAATTTTATGAGAAAAATAAAAAGAATACTTCGCTTAATGGTATTGACTGGATCCTTGCTCCAAATGGTCTGGAAATGGTTCCGGATGACCCCCTCAAGCAGCTCAGAAGAGACTACGTACTACCCATCAATCATGTTGAGAGCATGAATTCAAGCTTGGACACACATTCAAATTTCCTCATGACTTCAGCTATAATGGCCGAGCGTGAAAATGCGGAAACGACCGCTAACCCTCAATTTGGGGATGACTACTTGAGAAGGGACGCCCACGATGCCACGCCTTCGGACCCCTAAGAGCCCGTGCCGGGAACTCTCCCCCCGTCAGATCAAGAAGGTGAGAATGTGGGGGAAGAAGAGGAGGAAGATCTCAGGGATGCACCTTTCGCATTTGAGGAAGGTATCTCCACCACTATGGACGAGCTCAGGGAAATAAACCTGGGTAACGAGGAAGACCCGAGGCCCACTCTCATTAGTACAACCATGTATCTCGAGGAGAACGAGGAATATACCTCTTTCCTAATGCAACATCGAGATGTTTTTACCTAGAATTACACAGAAATGCTGGGACTTGATCCTGAAGTGGAAACGCACCACTTAGGTCTTCCAGAAGACCACCGGGGCTTTAAACAAGTCGCTAGAAGGACACACCCCTCACATGCTGCCAAGATAGAGGCTGAAGTCGATAATCTGATTAAAGAGGGCTTCATTTGGGAGGTCTAATACCCCATCTGGTTGGCCAACATTGTCCCCGTAAAGAAAAAGAACAGACAAATCCGCGTCTGCATAGATTTCAGAGATCTCAATCGGCATTGTCCGAAAGATGATTTCTCGGTCCTGATTACCGAGTTATTAATCGATGCAATGGCCGAGTATGAGGCTCTCTCCTTCATGGAAAATTATTCTGGGTATAATCAAATCCGGATGGCTCGAGAAGACGAATAATCCACTGCCTTCAGAGCCCCTCAAGGAATATTTTGTTACAGGGTCATGCCCTTTGGTCTCAAGAACGCTGGCACCACATATCAACGCGCCATGCATTGTATATTTAAACCATTCCTAGGGAGATTCATCGAATGATACATGGATGACTTGGTGGTCAAATAAAGACAACGCTCAGATCACCTGTCAGACCTTAAAATCATCTTCAACAAACTTCGACAACATAATCTGAAGGTGAATCCCTTAAAATGCACCTTCGGGGTTACCTCAGGGAAATTCCTTGGATTCTTCATACGCCATTGTGGCATCGAAGTTGACCCTGAAAAGACAAAGGCTATCCTTGGCTTGCCACCTCCTCGCAATCTCACTGAGTTGAGAGGATTCCAAGGACACATGGCCTACATTAGGCGGTTCATAGCCAACCTGGTGGGAAAATGTTTGCCCTTCACCAGGTTAATGAAAAAGGGGGTTATGTACCAATGGACAGATGATTTCCAAGAGGCGTTCGACGTCCTAAAGAAGTACCTCTTAAGCCCACCGGTGCTCATGCCCCCAGTTGAAGAGAGACCTCTTATTCTATACGTGACGGCCCTAGAGCGGTCACTGGAAGCCTTCCTCGCACAGAAAAATGACACTAGAAGTGAAAATAGTCTCTATTACCTCAACTGAACCATGATCGATGCTGAAACTCGATACTCAAACATCGAGAAGAGTTATTTGGCCTTGGTCTTCGTAGTTCAAAAATTGCGACATTATCTGCAGCATCATGAAGTCCATTTGGTCTCGTATAGTAACCCGATTAAGTACATCCTCAGCCGTCCAATGATGACTGGGCACCTATCCCAATGGGCAGTCATCCTGCAACAGTTTGAAATCTGGTTTGTGCCTCAGAAAGCCATCAAAGACCAAGCATTAGTAGATTTTCTGGCAGAGCACCCCTCGATAGGGACCACCGCACCAGACGTTGAGCTACCTGATGAAGTCATCTTCTCGGTTCATGAGGAGTTCCCAACATGGGAAATGTACTTCGACGGCGCATCCTTAATCCCAATAGGGAAAAGGATGGAGGATCCCAAATTTAACAAGGTGGGTTTGAGGATAATACTCATGTCCCCAGAAAAGGCAGTCTTTCCATATCCCTTCCTCCTATCAGAAGGATGTATGAACAATGAGGCGGAATATCAAGCCCTCATTATAGGCCCAAAGCTTGCACTCCAGGCACAAGTACAACACCTTAAGGTAAAAGGTGACTCAGAACTGGTCATCAAGCAAGTCAATGGTGACTATTCTATTAAAAAGGAGAAGCTTATTCCCATATTTGACCATGTCTGAGGGTTAAATGGAAGAATTCTCCACAAAAACAACATTGACCTATATTCCCCGGTCTCAGAATGCCCAGGCCGATGCATTAGCTAATACAGCCATAGCCCTAGACAACCCAGACCAGGATGAAACAATTATCAGTATTTCTCATCGTCGAATGGTCTTTCCATTTGTTCAGCCTAAGACGGAAGAAATCAACGAAGTCAGTCCTGTCCCTGAGACATATGCTCCCTCCACTGGCTGGATGACCCCCATTTCAAATTACCTCCAAAGGGGAGAACTTCCATCAGATAGGGATGAACGAGAGCAAATACGAAGAAGGGAAATTAATTATGTCCTATACGGTGGCACAATTCAGCAAGAGGTCCTCTACAGACGAGGCCTCGACGAAGTCCTCCTCAAATTCATTGATGAAGAAGAAATCACTGCCGTCATGACTGAAGTGCATTCCAGATTATGTGAAGCACACCAGTCAGGGCCTAAGCTTTCCCATCAGGTTCGAAGGCTTGGGTACTATTGGCCCACCATGGCACGAGATTATGAGCACTTTACCATAAAATCCCACTCATGCCAAATTCATACACCAACCCCCAGAGTTACTTCATCAAGCTAAGTACTCCTAGCCATTTTCCATCTGGGGAATGGATGTCGTGGGACCATATCCTCCCACCACAGCCAAAAAACTGAAGTATATCCTCACAACAACCGACTTCTTTTCCAAATGGGCAGAAGTTGTACCCCTTAAGGAAGTCGGGGTAAGAAACATTGTCAGCTTTGTGAAAACCAATATCATCACTAGATTTGGTGTCCCTTATACTATATTGACGGATAACGACACCAACTTCTGCTTGGATAAATTTGAGAAACTATACCAAGAATATGGTATCAAGGCTAACCACTCATCCCACTACCGTGCAACGACCAACTGACAGATAGAGGCTTTGAACAAGACCATGTCCAACATTCTCCAGAAAATGGTGGAAAAAGACAAAAAATCATGGTCGGATAAACTTCTCCATGCATTTTGGGCTTATCAAATCACAATCTGCACTGCTACTCAGGCTACTCCATACTCATTAGTGTACAAAATAGAAGCGGTCCTGCCCATTGAGCTTCAATTTCCCTCACTCAATGTTTCCATTTGTGATCAATTATCCAACGATGAGTAATCAGAAAAACGACTAGGTGAATTGGAACAACTAGATGAGAAGTGGTTGCACACTTTTCACCATCTAGAGGTATATCAGAACCGGATCACACGAGCCTTCAATAAAAAGGTCTGTCTTCGGTCTTTCCTGGAAGGAGAATTGGTGTTGGTCCTCCGGAACCCAATGATACCTAGAAAGAAGCCTCCAAATCTAGAGCCCAAGTGGGAGGGACCATATGTTATACACAAGGTCTACTCCAACAGAGAATATGCTCCAATCTCCATGGACGGGCAATTCACTACCGCTCCTACAAATGCGAGATTTCTGAAGAAGTATTTCGCATAATCAAAAGTAGTTATCATTCGAGTTGCAGGACGTTAAATTGCCAAGCCCCAACGGTCCAAACTCTATGACCCTAAACTAAGAGTAATTCGTCCTTATTGCATGACGTTAAACTGCATGGATTTCAGAGAACTATGTACGGCTTGATTCCTGCCTTTGCAGGATACGTAGCGATGCCAGGATCCCCCATCCTGGCCCAACCACCCCCAAATGAAATAAAAAAGAAAATATTCCTTCTTCCCCCATGTACAGACCAGCCCTGCATGAGGTGTATCCCTTTCAGAGAACTACGTACGGCTTGATTCCTGCCTTCGTAGGATACGTAGTGACGCCAGGGTCCCCCATCCTAGCCCAGCCACCCCCGAAATAAAATTAAAAATGCCCTCTTCCCCCATGTACGGACCAGACCTACACAGGGTGTATTATCTTCTAAAGAACTATGCTCGTCTTGATTCCTGCCCTCGCAGGATACGTAGCTATGCCAGGATTCTGTATCCTAGCCCAACCATCCCCAAATAAAGTCAAAAATTCCATTTTCCCCTGTGTATGGACCAACCCTTCATGGGGTGTATTCATCGTCCTTACCGTATGAAATTAAACTGCACGGATAAGAAGGATTGAAAATGCCCTTTTCCACCGTGTATGGACCAAACCTGCACAAGGTGTATTATCTTCTAAAAAACTACATACGGATTGATTCCTGCCCTTGCGGGATACATAGTGACGCTAGAATTCCACATCCTAGCCCAGCCACCCCAAATAAAGCTAAAAATACCCCCTTTCCCCTGTACGGACCAGACCCGCATGGGGTGTATTCCCCAAAATAACTATGTGAGGCTTGATTCCTGCCCTCGCAGGATACATAGAGACGTCGGGATCTTACCTCCTAGCCCAACCATCGATAAAAGAAAACAAATGGATATATACCCGTCGTCCTTACCGCATGACATTAAACTGCACGGACTTCGTCCTTACCGCATGACATTAAACTGCACCCTTTTCACGTTAGTTCACCTTTTTCCTCACCGCATGACGTTAAATTACACAGACTTCATCCTCACCGCATGGTGTTAAAACTAAATGAACTTCGTCCTCACCGCACGACGTTAAACTACACGGACTTCATCCTCACTGTACGACGTTAAACTGCACAGACTTCGTCCTCGCCGCACGACATTAAACTACACGGACTTCATCCTCATCGCATGACGTTAAACTGCATGGACTTCGTCCTCACCGTATGACGTTAAGCTTCACGGACTTTGTCCTCACCTCATGATGTTAAACTGCATGGAATTCGTCCTCACCGCATGATGTTAAAACTGTATAGACTTCGTCCTCACCACACGACGTTAAACGGCACGGACTTCGTCCTTACCGCATGATGTTAAACTGCATGGAATTTGTCCTAACCGCATGACGTTAAACTGCACGGACTTCATCCTCATTACATGAAGTTAAACTGTACGGACTTTGTCCTCACCACATGATGTTAAACTGCATGGACTTCATGCTCACCGCATGACGTTAAAACTACACGGACTCCATCCTCACTGCACGATGTTAAAACTGCACAGACTTCATCACGACCCACCCAAGATATATGGAGAAACGAGATTGGAATACTCCTTGTGCATTTGGATGCATCCTCTCTATACATCAGACTCCACAACCAGAATAATTGCGGATCTTCATAACCATTCATGGACATCGTAAGTGGAAAGTTATCGAACCGTGGACACCTTTGCATGACTATGCATACCATTCCCTCAGTGGCTCTGCATATTGATAGCCCCTAGCCCATCTACCAAAGGAAATATTTTCTCAGGTGGTACTCTTCCTATCTCCGTACGCTTACCGGCATCAGGGCCCTCATATCATATCTCTCAATCCAAAAAATTTATGGAGTAGTGGTTTACAAGTTCGTTCCCCTCTCACATCCAAACATTGCCAGGGTATCCCTGCCTAGTTAGCCTATGTATCTGCCTGTGGTTAACATGATGATCTTCATCTACAAACATCAAGTCAGGGCTAGGATACTTTGACTCGATGGGAAATTGTGGTGAAGATGTTTCTTGTATTCTTGGACACCATTATCCCCATATGCCGAACTCTGTACTATGAGCAATCTAGGATTTTCATAATCATCCATGGCCATCAGAAGTGGAAAGTTATCGACCCGTGGACACCTTTTCATGATTATTCATACCATGCCCTCAGCGGCTCTGCATATTGATAGCCCCTGGCCCATCTACCAAAGGTAAGATTTCCTCGGGCGGTACTCTTCCTATCCCCGTACGCTTACCGGCCTCAGAGCCCCCATACCATACCTCCTAATCCGGGAAACCCCAGAGTTACAGTTTACACCCTCATTCCCTCACACTTGTTCAGAGTATACCAGAGCATCTTAACTCAATTACCCTCTGGTAATTGTAGTAATAGTCACCCAATGGTCCGAAATCTATGACCGTTAAACTAAGAGTACTTCGTCCTTACCGCATGACGTTAAAATGCATGGAGTAAAGGTATACCCCATGCACAAGATAAATCAGCATGGTGAACTCTTCAAGTTTTAATAGCAACCAGGGACGAACATCCCCGACATGTCCATATATTTCCTTACCAAATGATAGACTTTGTGGCCCGGTCAATCATGGATCCTCATAATCATTCATGGCCATCAGAAGTGGAAAGTTATCGACCCATGAACACCTTTGAATGACTTTGCATACCATGCCCTCAGCAGATCTGCATATTGATAGCCCCTGGCCCGTCTACCAAAGGAAAGATTTCCTCGGGTGACACTCTTCCTAGCTCTGTATGCTTACCGACCTCAGATACCCCATATCATCTCTCCTGGTTCAAGAATCCCTGAAACCACGATTTACACCATCAACCCCTCTCCACATCTTAGAGATGACGAGATGTTCAAGCCCAGTTAAATTCTGATCAAGAGTGGCCTTTGCAACTACGTCCTTACCGCATGATGATTAAAACTGCACGGAACATGTCTTTTACGCTTGGTGTGAAACTGCAAAGACCAAGCATTAAACATCCAGGGAAATGCCTCCAATTGCAAGCATTTTCACGGATTTAAAAATGACCCCTGTCCTCACTGCATGATGTTAAACTACACAACATCTCCAAAAATTCTCCCTGTCCTCACCGCATGACGTTAAACTGCACGAAATTTAAAATACCCTCCATCCTTGTCGCATGACATTAAATTGCATGGTTGAAACTGTCATGGGTTCAGTCAGGAATGGAGGCTTTCCTCTGTCCCTCAGTGCACAGGATAGACTTGCACGAACCACCGTCTCACACCAGCATGAGAAGGGATGGCTTCACCCATTCCTGGGGAGTTTAGCCTAAATATTTCTCCCATATTCAGGAACCCTCTTTTCATAAACCATACTCTGTACCCAGAAGTAGCCGAACCCTTGTAAGCCACCCCTGGTGGTCCCGAATCTCAACTTCCCTAAAGTTTCTCGACTATCGTGAGAATACAATCATTGACTTAAGGACACCTTTGTATGACTATTCATATCATTCCCTCAGCGGCTCTGCATATTGATCGCCCCTGGCCCATCTACCAAAGGAAAGATTTCCTTAGGCAATGCTTCTCTCTATATGCCTCTTGGCCTCTGAGCCCCCATATCCACCCCAGGATTTGGGAACCCTCTGAGCTACAGTTTTTTGGAACCATGGTCTTCTATGCATGATTTGGAGTATGGTTTGTGTTTGTTGTCAATAATCAATGGAAGTTCGGATTGTGTACCAGTAAAGAGATCATACCGTTCAAGCAGACAATAGTATTGAAGGTGGTGCCATTTTCCAGTGTTTTCCAAATTTTTGGGGTCCAAAATTTGGAGGTTGGTGAGCATCGTGAAAAGTGTATTTCCATGAAGATCATAATTTAATATGGAAAAGGCATGAGTTTCGCGAACATGGGATGCATGTATTGGATTTCGTGAAGACCAGAAGAATGGAGGCGGTAATTATTCGCGATTACGTCAAGCTTCGTGAACGACAGAGGCTGGGGAGATTCACGGCGATGAAGGGATTTGCGAGGGAGCTTCACGGCGAAGGTGCGAAGTAATTGACAGGATTCTCCGCGATTACGATGAGCTCCGCGAATGGAAAATTAGCGTAGTGCTTCGCGATTTTGAGAGAATTCCGGCGGGAACTTCAGAGCTTCGCGATTTGAGCTGACGTGGCATTGACTTCACACAGAAAGTTCGAGGGTCGGTGGAATCGCCTATAAATAGAGGCCGACCCCCTCAAGAGAAGTAGAGAGAATTTCAGAGAAAGTTCTTTGCTCTCGGTTCGCAAAGGTCTCTCGCGAAGGCAGTGTGCTTCGTGAAAGAGGAGCTTCGTGGCGGCTATTCTAGCTCCGCGAAAGTCGTGCACCCCACATTGGCTCAGTGAGCTTCGCGAAGAGGCAGGAGCTCCGCGATAGCCTAGCATTGCGAAGGCTGGAGCATCGCGAGAGTGCTTCGCGATTGAGCTTCTCGAAAAGGCAGGGACTCCGTGAATGCTTGTTTGAGCTTTGCAAAATTGGGAGCCTTGCGAAGTAGGGTACTTTGTGAAGGCCTTTTCCAAAGGTTGTTTGCCCAGTGGACAAGGGAAAAGGGGTTATTCATCAGTGGTTAGAATTTGGACTGTAACAGAGTATTAACTCAGGACTCTGATGCAAGAAAAGTCTCATGCTGAACAGGAGACAAAGACCTTCATGTCTATCTATTGAAGAGACATTCACATCTATAAAATGAGTGAGACTTCACCAACGGTAGTGAGCCAGGGGGAGTCAACGGGAGTGACCCGAGGGAATCAGTGAGCTATCCCTGAACCTTTGTAAAGGCAGTGAGCCTGGGACAGAGTGACTGTGCCCGGAAAATTGTAATCCACAACTTGTGAAGATTAGTGGATTTTGGTACGACCGACAACTTGTCGGCGTATGCTCCTTAGACGTAGCCCTTAGTGGTGAACCAAGTAAAAAGGGTCGTGTCTTATCTGTGCATGTGCATGTTTGCTTTCTGATCATTTTCATCATACAGGTTCAACAAGTTCCTACCAACGTGGGAACAAGATCAATCACTTTAAAAGAAAAAGTTGTCACCCTGATTCACCCCTCCCCTCTCAGGGTGTCCCGGGGTCCTTCATAGTTTACCAACCTCTTTCACAACCCTGCTTGAATACGCTGGAACGTCTCTGATGAGATTACCGAGAACCAGAAGAAGCCGTTCCATTTTAAAGAATGTCCTAGCTGCATGACTTTAAACCACACCAAGCTCCAACCATCCTCTACGCTAACTAAATGCGCAGGACAGGGACCCTATGTCCACACTTCTGATTAATAAAGATGTTCCCAAACCCTTTCAGACTTCACACACCCTTTTCGAGCCACCCATGGTGGTTATCATATTCTCCAAACCACCCATGGTGGTTTCAATAAGCCAGACTTCCATGAAGTCCTCAGGCCATCAGAAATGGAAAGTCATTGACTTAAGGACACCTTTGCATGACTATGCATACCATGCCCTCAGCGGATCTGCATATTGATCGCCCATGGCCCGTTTAACAAAGGCAAGTCTTTCTTAGGTGATGCTTTTCCTACCTCTACATGCTGATACGGCTCCCATACCTTGAGACATGCCCTGCATGTTGTTCAAATCTAAAAATGTTCCCCCACGTGTGTCTGAAGAGTATTGAGACATCTTTTAATCAACCAAACCTCATTGGGGACCTCACCCTACCATATCTAGTCAAAGCTGTTCGACCTAAAACATTAGTAATGATAGTCTTGTCGGCGGGACTTCAAACCGCTCACAAAAAGAGGCGCAAAGCCCGTTAGGCCGAAAACCCGAAAAGGGTGGCCTAAGAAAAAGTCGAGCCATACCTGCTGGGTCCACACTAAATGGATCCAAACAAAATTAGGGTATTAACAGAAAAGACAAAAAGTTTGTGGGGTTTTTCTACAAAACCCTAGCAATAGTCAGACTATGCTCGTTGGATCCCATGGTCCAGGAAAAAGTTAGAGCTCATTTCTATATTTTCAATTGTCCTGAACTCTGATTATTCTAAGTTTGGTGAATTATCATATACGAAAATCGTGTAAAATAATTTCTATCACAGGAGAAGACAACAATAGTTCTAAGGAGAAACATCTCTTTGTTCCATAATAAAGTTTATGAGAAGGGCATCCACTATCCGGAGCCTCCTCTGGCATGAAAGGTTATTACATGATATTTTCAGAGGATTTAAAAAGTTGTATCAAGCGTTGGTGATAATCCTTGATTGCTTGATAGAGATTCTGTAGCAAGGCTGTCTCAGCTTCTGCACCAGCCCGCAGCGCTTCTGCCTCCTATGCCGCCTTTGAGCTCGCCCTCATATCCTCCTCCATATTCCGGTCCCCTTCTTCAATTATGGTTGTGACATTAGTATCCTCCTGCTGCAGCCGCTGTATGTCACTCCTCATCACCTCCAGTCGAGAATGCTGCTTAATGACTTCTCCCTGAAGTCTCACGACCACCCCGACATGATCATGAGCTTTCGTTAGGCAAAGATGTCAGGTCGCGGAAAGGTAGGCTTCAGATTGAGCAGTAGAAAGGTGAGATTCGAAACCACCAAGCCTCTCCCAGTCAGTGACCACCTGCCTGACTATATCATAAATACCATGGTAGTCAAAGCCGTAAAATCCCAACATCATAAACAGATTGTGCAGCTTTGGAAATTTAGTCGGCATCTCGGCCAGTTGCGTCTGAGAAATCAGCTTCCAAATTTTCTCCCATGCCCTTTGGTGAGCAGGTCGAAGACTGTAAAAGACTCATTGATTAGGTTTGGAGTCACTCCTGGAAAAAGATACATACTCTGGGATGAATGTCACCAAGGAGGGACCCGATGCGACCTCACCCACAAGCTCCGACGCTACGACAACTTCGCCCCCGACGGTTGTGGTCATGAGCACGCTCGGATCCAACGACACAATTTCCAGCACCGAAGGTCATGGTCCTAAATCATGGAAGTTAATAAGACAGATAAGTATCCCTAATCAGAAAAGTGAAGAGAAAGGAGTCAGTGGCAAGATATTGAGAAGCTTACCCCTGATCATCAAGGCGTCAGTACCCTCAAGCTCTATACCGCCACTGCCACTCGAGGAAGACGATGCATCTTCAAGAGGCAAGGGAGTCCTGGGAACCCCCATAGGTGTCTAGGAACTAAGGCCACACCCAAGGCCAGCAAATCCCAAATATTTCCTCAAGCGGTTATCTACTGAGATCAAGCTTGGGGAAATTACTCCCCCGGTAAACAGGATGATGGCCCGCTCTGGGTTTCCAATAGCTGGCCTAATGACAGGCTCTTCCTCCATCGCCATGGGATCCATCAGGTCTGAGGAAGCTTACCCCGTTGGATTTGGGGCCTCCTCGGTAATCACGGGTGCCCCATCCTCACCCGCAATTATAGAGGCTGTATGATCAACGGGAGTCTCGGCTTCCAGCTATTCCTCCTCTGACATATCTTTGATTGATGAAGACAGAAGGAAAGCGTCCATATCACTATCCCCTTCAGCAGGTCCCGCCATCTCGTTACGCTCAGGTATGGCTGCAGGTGGTCCCTCAGATAATAAAGAGATAGAAGGTACGACCGCTTGGGCAGCCACAACCAGGTCTTCGATTGGCCCTACACCATAGCGCTAAAACAGTTAATAACTAGCATAATCAGGACATATGAGTTGGTAATTGAGAAAATGAGAGTCATGATTACCCGATGTCCCCTGTCTGAGCCGTTCTGATAATCGGGACACCTTTCGACGTCTCTAGATCTGCATAGGGGACAATTCTCCGCTCGAAACGCTGGGAGGAGCTGGAGGAGGAAAGACCCTAGTCGGGTCCGTGATGGTCGCTTCCATGTGCTCAACCACACCAGGAGACCCCTCCTCGATGACCCCCATAGTCGAAGGTGTGTGTTCTCCTGCTGCGGTGCCATGGGGAGTATACTCCAGGGAAGGAATTGCCCCCTGGGACTCCTCGGCACCCTGCATAAAGGGAAGAAACTTTAGAACCTTCACAGTAAAGGAGGAAGAAATCCGGAACGGACGAGCAGTGCAACCTCTTCTTCAGGATCAGACAATTCAGGATGTTTTATCATCATGGAAACTCGATTAGACCCATAAATCCGGTTTCAGAGTGAATGCACGTATGCGTCCATATCCTTCAATGAAGTGACTATTTCCTCCATATCCTCTTCCAACAGAAAGTGAGGCGGAGTGAAGATAGTCCCAATACCCGGAAGCTCGAGAGAGCTCATTTGGAGTAACACCCAAACCTCTTCATCTGAGCCACTGACCCTCAGGTCATCCCAAATCCTCCACGGATCTGGAAATGTGGCCGTAACAGGAACAACTAGTTAGGGGGGGGGGGGGATTGACCTGAGAGGGTCGAGAAGTGGCAGGGGCTGGTGGGGGTGCCGATAACCGTGTCTGTTTTCTGGATCTCACCGCTGCCCTAGAACTCTCAGGATCTACTTGTGGGTGGGACCTCATGGGCAGGGGGGAATTCCCTTGCCTCATCCATAACAGGGGAACCAGCGGAATCATCACCCCCTGAAGAGTGATCGCTCTCTTCCTCCTCCTCACCAGTCATCAATCGCAGTAGGGCCTGGACTCAGTGAGTTAACACCGCATAACCCTGGCATGCATGAATGTAGGCCTCAAGGTCCCGAAGATACCGATTGACTCTCTCTAGGTCCACATCATAAAGGATGTCAGCAGGAGAAGATATGTATCCTAGTCCATTGAGCACCATTTCTAATTCCTGGAGATGCTGCCACAAAGAACGGGGGTACTGGCTATGAAAGGATGACTGGCCTTTGAATTCGTCCCATTGGCCCCAGGCCGTCGGGAAGGCAACATCAGCAAGAATGGATAACTCTCTCTACGCAGCTTCGAGGGCATGTGAGGAGACATCTATATTCATTAAAACCTTCCTCGGAATCATGAGACCAATAGGGTTACAGAGGACCTTTTCCGGTCTGGTTGGGGCACTATCCCCCTTCCGCTTCCTCTTGCTCTTAGATGGATTATGACTCGAGATAGTGGGCACCCACAGCCCTAACTAACCATTCAGATATGATTGTACCCAGGAGTCGGCATAGCTTTTGGATAATAAAGGCATGGAGTCTGCAAGCGTGGGGGTCATAACCTCGCAGCCAGTACCCTCCCGGGTGAACATTAACCACAATTGTCTAGACACCATTAGGTGGAAGTTCCCACGGGCGCCATTGAGTGTAGGAGGACACAACGCCTGGATGTAACCAAATTGACGTCCGAATCGGCAAGGCGCATACCCCTCACAGATCAGTTCCCCACCGATACGAGCCATCCGAATACCTTTCGGAGGGAAAAGAGGTAGCCCCGCTTGCTAAATTACTATGATATGGTGTTCGTGATTGCACTAGTTGGGGAGGGATATGGTCGGAAATTGAAATGATCGTAACTCGAGATCCGGCTCGGCAACATACGCATATTCTGAACTGTCTTTTTTCCATCCTTCTCTTGGGCCACCCACTCCTCAAGCATAACCCCACTGGTCAGTTGCAAATACGTCCGGAATACGGTACCCAGAATCTGGAAAGGATTGATGAAAGTATAGTAGTTCTTAATATGCACTCCCAACCATACCCAGAGAATTTGAAAAGGGACGACTACTCGGTTTGGCTGACTCCCCTCAGTAATATTGCCAAGCAACCGATAAATCCTAGACAGTACTGAGATAACCTAGTTGATGACGTTGCCAGTGGCCAGCTGTGCCACCATAACAAAAATAGAGACCCACACGCCACCAGTCTCACATACGGGAAATATCTAGCCACTCAAGAACATGAAAAAAATGCCACTAGGTGGAGCAGTTGATCAATGTCCGACACCAGTTCCCAACCCCAGCTGTTGAACTGGCCCTCCTCTAGGATCAGCCAATAGTTTCTCCTCTGCCTTCGGGACTTCATCGTAGGACAGGTCATGGGCCTGTGCGGAAGAGCCATAGACTTACTCTCCCTGGAAAAAGCCTTGATCCATTCACGATATGGGACAAGCTGTTTCAGAGATATATCTTTCGAATGCTCCCGGGCCTGATCAATAAGCAGCTTCACCAAGGGAGGAGTCCTCTCTTCGTTGTACCACACAGAAGGGGGAGGCATGAATTCATCATACATGCCTCCAACAATGGGGACCCCTGAAATCTGGAAGACATCCCAAAGACTGATACCCAACTCCTCATGGACCAGATGGAATGTGTTGGTATCCGGACTCCAACGGCTCATAAAATGCTTGGCAAGAGCATGGGGCCGATGGGTATAGGTTTGGGATACCCAGACAGCTTCATATAAGCCTATGGCTCGCAATTCCACTTCAAACTCCACATAGCTCTGGCGAACCCAGAAGGGCCACCCCCAATCCAATGACTTAAATGCCCCTCCGGGCCAGAGGTCTCGGTCCGCTGACCAGCCATGTTGGTTGTTTACTATAGCATTGAAGGCAATGCTCCGATAACAGTGAATTGCCCCATCCTGCTGACGTTGGTCTCTTGTCAGGGACACATGAAGGTGATTTAGCACAGACCCGACAGCTGTATCCCTTGGGGCAGGCCACCCTCTGGAAGATATCACAACTCGAGGGATAGTAATAGTAAATATCCATGCTGCATGATTGTTGTCATGAGAGGGTACCAGAATCAGTGTATCAGACAGTAAACCAAACCCGTAGGCAGGAAGGCTGTTGGAAAAGGGGTACTCCCACTGTGACTCGGAGAGCAAGTTGGCAAGGAAGGGGTATAATGGGGAGTGGCAGATTCCATCCTGAACAGATCTGGCCATATCCTTTAGGCATTGATCACTAATTGGAAGAGGCTCGACAGTAGGCCTAATCGCAGGTCAAGGAGGAACCATATTTTCTCCCTAAATTATAAAAACCAGGCAAATGGTTAGTCCAGAATAATAAAATCTGGACAAAAATACCAAGTATATGGAAAAGGACTCTTTCAAGGAGCCTTCATGACGAGGTCCGTGAGAAGGCCTCCAAAGTTGGTTCGCGGTGTCTGTATCCCGTGAACCAACCCTACGCAGAAGAAGTCCACGATACTCTAGCCTGTGGAGCATTGGCCAAAAAACCGTGAACCAGGTTGCTCCGTGGAATCTCAATCCCATATTTAAATGTTTAAGTTCGAAATACTTAAGAAATTTTCAAAGTCTGGAAGATTTCAGTTCGTGGACCATCAAAACCGCATAGCAAGTTCCTACGCGGCCCGTTGTAACTTACTTTTTAATTGATTAAAAGTGTTAGTTCATGGTTGGGAGATTGGTCTGCGGGTGAAGGCAGGCATGAATGAGGAATGGTTCGCGGAAATGGAAGTTGGTTCGCGGACGAGGAGTTTCGCAAAGGAGCAATCACGTGGAGACAAAAGGCAAGATCTCCATTTTCACGAGGAATCCGGTAAAAGACAAGAGAAGGACCCCCGTATTTATAGGCGTGGTACCCTATCAGGTCCACCCCTCTACCGCAAACTATCCACATTTCAAGACCACTCTACATCGGAATAGTCTCCTCTTCGTTCCGATCGGACCCCATTTTGATGGGGGACATTTGTAGGGTCCTGAAAAATCTGCAAAGGAGAATGAGAATCCTCTTAATTCAAGAGAGGATTCTACCCAAATTCCCTCGAGGAATTGGGCAAAAATGTGAGGAATACTCAAAGGTTGGCAAAAGACAAACCGGTCCGCTTACCGGTCCAATGTTGATGGTACAAGGCTGGATCAGCAAGCCGCCCCTCCGTGGACAACTGTCGTTCACGGAACAGAGGTGGGGACCCTCCACAGGTACAAAGTAGGACGGGCTCTAGGCCGGTCCACTGTCACGAACTTCCCCAGCCGCGAACCACGTCAACCGGCCCGAACCACGTACACCGTTGTTCGCGGAACAGAGGCGGAGCCCTGCGCGACTGCGAAGCACTCCCCGAATTAGTTTGGTTTGCAGGGAAGGTGCATTCAATGCCCCCCGTGAGTTGCGGATTGACCAAGTCATCCATAAACCGGGTTTCCGGTCATGGGACTTCACAAAAGGTGTCGCATGACCACAAACACATCTCTTTCCCCACTCCATAAAAGGACATCGAGGGGGAGAAGAAAGGGATTGATCAGACTCGGGTGGAAGGATTTCGAAGGAAGGAGCTTAGGATTTCGCAAACAGCGAAGTTCCAATTCGCGAACCAGAAAAGGTATGAAACTAGAAGCGAATTAATAAGGAACTGAAAACGCATAAGAAATTGGTGAACCGCGAACTTAAAATAAAAATAAAAAGAAGACCGTGAGCCATGGATCCTCCGTGAAAGTACTCCCCATGGACCAGGGAGTCTATACCCCTTTTTTGATTTGATGCACCGCGTAACACCATCCTACACGGGCGAAGCCCTAAACGATGAACCCCCGACCAACATCGCCCCTGGCCACTACTGCTCGTGCGAACTCCTCTGTGTACCAACCTGGTACGCGGGCCGATCCCGAAGCTGCGTACCACCCTGGTACGCGGGATGCATATCAGTCCGCATACCACCCTGGCATGTAGACAGCCTCTCCAGCCGCATAGCACCCCCTACGCGAAGGGAACCACTCCTCATACACCCATGTGGCCCGCCAACTCCTTCAGTGTTCCCATTCCCCGAGTCAGATAAAATCCTTCCAAATCCGGCCCGATCCTTCGCAACCCCCTCATTGGGCCTATTCATCGTCCTCGAGCCAAGGCCTCTACTGAAGCCACCAGATCCGTATGATGCAATATCTAGGCGCATCAGTGCACCGTTTTGAGTTCACATACCCATGATAGACAAGGGAAAATGGGTTTCTCCGGACCTTGAGTGGTTTCCCAAAACGCTCCTGGGTTCACATACCCATGGTAGTGCAGGGTCCGAGCTCGGGAGTCCCCTTTCTGCCTATCCACTAGCCAGGAGTGGGGGACCCCTCTTGCATCTCCTCTCGACGCTAGTGGTGAGTAATTCTCACCTCTTCTAAGAGTGATAGGGCAACCACCTTGGTGTAATCCCCTAGCCTTTCTTGTAGGAGGTAGCACCCATGAACCTCCGTACTTCCCCGGTGCCAAGAACCAAGAGGGGAGATGGACACAGGGGTACCCTTTCCCTCTCCCTCTAGGCTTTGTCACCATCAGGCCTCCATCCTGGAGTAATTCCCAATCTCCATTTCTCTGGTCCACTCCATGTGTAAGCCCCACTCCGCTTCCCACAGATGCACCTTTCGCGACGTGATAGTCAGGTCTCTACTGCCTCTTGTTTCTCACACCGAGCATGACTCACGTGGTCTTAGAGTAAGCACCGAACCTGACCCCAACCTCCTGTGAACTACGAGGACTTTGATCCATGTAAATTCATGGTACGTAGGAAGCCTCCCCAAGGTTCAAGACCACCACCCGGTCATTCCGACCTCCTTCACGTCGGTTCACCCCCGTCCCGCATGACATTAAACTGTATCCCCAATCCATCCCGAACTACGCGGACTTTGATCCATGTCAAGGCATGGTACGTAGGAATCCTCCACGAGGTTCAAGCCCAACAAACCATTGGCCCCAATCGTCACCGTGTCGGTGTTCCAAGCTCCGCCATCTCATTGGGCCACCTCAGAGTGTAAGCCCCGATCCTTCATCCCGCATGATGTTAAACTACACTACTGAACTACGTGGATTCTGATTCCTCTCATGAGGATACATAGGAAGCTTGTATCACGGGTTCGATCCAAACGCTCAAGTCATTATCTGTCCCCCCTGGATGAAAATAAACTCCAGAGCGCCCAGTTATGAGGCTTCAAATTAGTGCCGTCTCAATGAGTCCAAACTCCTCGGAGTCATTAATCCAATGAGGGATGGTAAACCTCGGGCCTAAATGATTCCAAATCCCTGCGTTTAGATAACCATTGCTAACCAGGAGTAATCTATGGATACTATGCTTGGGTATGAACCAAATATTCACAAACATATGAATACTTCTTAAATCTATAAAAGAGTCCCAGAATAGAAAATAATTTCCCCCCTAAAAGGGTGCGATGAGCCCGACTTCCCATCCTCTCGACCAATGTGAGTTATTAAGCATCGCTGGCCAAATCACCTAGAGAATACCTACCTTTAGAAAGAAGGTCCACGTATCATTGGATATGGAACCATTGGGAATTTTGAAACGAAGACCGATATACCCGACCTTAGCGATTGAGCGGAGCTCAACCCTCTGTAAGATCGACAGTCGGGCGCGTCGGTCCCCTCCCATAGAAAGGGTTCGAAACATATATATATGTATGTATGTTGTAGATATGTTTGTATTTATTTATTTATAAACACAAACACAGAAAACATATTTTATAAATTTATTTAAAATTGATAATATAAATATATATTAATATAAGAATAAATATATGGATAAAAATATATGACTAGATATATATATAAATAAATAGATATATCATAAAATGGAGAAAAAAGCAACATGGTGGAGTGGTAAGGGTCCTTTCATGCAAGGGATAGGTCTCGGGTTCGAATCCAGGGGGAGGCAGGGGTGTGCGTGGGTGGGTGAAGGAGGGGCGGGAGGTGCCTAGCATTGTTAAAGCGGGGTGTCGTGGCTAGATTTATTAAAGGTGGGGGGGGGGGTAGCACTATAAAAGTGGGATTGAATCACTGATAGGGGGGTCACCTCTGATTATGATTTTTTTTATTTTTCTAATTAAAAAAAGGCTTTTATCAGTGCTAAGAAAAGAACCGATAAAGGTCTATTTTATCATAGCTTATAGAAATGGTGGATGTATAAAAAATCCTTAGTTCACAGGTCATTCATTCAAGTCACACGTTGCTTTCTACCACATCATTTAAAACGATGTTTTACCATAACATAATATAATGATATGATAAAGTGGTATGAAATTGATTCAATTAGGGAATCACAAATAGTCATTTTTTATTCTTAAAGAGCCCCACGTTCTTATGAGTTTCATTAAAATAAATGAATTGAAAATTGAAAGGAAATAGTATTGTAAGTATATAACAAAACAATATATATATATATATATATATATATAATGATTAATAAAATTATACTTATATAATAATGAAAAAATAGTATTTAAGT